>SZWC01000809.1:276417-286436 GCA_023375785.1 Penium margaritaceum
GTCGCGGTGGCGGGATCTCTGCCTCCACAGTCTCTGATATCACCTGCTGGAATTGCAGTGCCACCGGCCACTCTGCCCCCAAATGTCTTGCCTCCCGCGACGATGTACGCCTTGCATCCTCTATGCATGCTCATTGGGCCCGCACGGGCATCACTGCCTGCTCTGATGCTGCCGCCATGATCGTCGCGTCTTCCTCATCCTTGTCCTCTGCCTCCGCACTGTCCACTACGCTCGCCCCTCTCCAATTGACACCACCTGCACCCAGCCCCTGGGGCTCGGTTCCTCCTCCGTCTATCCCTCTTTACTACTGGCCCTCGTCAGCTCACTACCCCGTTCCCCACTAGGCTCGTGACAATGGGGACTACTCCAACCGCTCGTCTGACCGTTCCTCGGAGCGTTCCTCCGATCGTCGTGACCAGGAGAGCACCCTTGAGCTTCGCTTGGCAAAGCTTCTTCACCCTTGTTCTCAGGGAGGTGAGAGTGTGAGTGGCCAGCCCCGTGTGTCTGTCTGTGAGTCAGATGTCACTCTCCGTGGTTCCTCCTCTGGTGGTGTTCAAGGGGACTTGCCTGTTGATCGTGCTTGGATTGAGAATTGGCAGTGTCACACGTTTCCTACACGTCTTGGTCATCCCTCATCCAACTCTACCCGTGGCACAGTTGCTGTCTGTGGTTCTTCCTTCCACTCGTGCCTCACCTGGCCTCTAGATCATTGATTCCGGGGCCACCAATCACATGACCTCCTGTCTGTGCGCTCTGTGCGATCTGGCTCCGGCCAGCTTCTCCCTGTTCAAGGTGTTGGTATCGTCCGCTTTGTTGGTCCCGGAGGCACTTTCTACGTGCCCGATGTTCTGTACGTCCATGACCTTGAGGTCAGTCTTCTCTCAACTACCACCCTTGACGATGAGGGCATGGACTTCTTGTCCATCCGCGGCCTTGCATCCATCTCTCTCCGCTCCTCTGGCCGTGTCGTTCTTCGTGGTGTGCGCTGTGATTGCCTGTTCCGTGTGCCGCTCACGTTGCCCTCGTCTTCCGCTGCCTCTGTCTTTGTTCACGTCGCTCCTTCGCTGTCCCCCAAGCATGCTGATCTCCTGCATCTTCACCTCTATCACATTGACACTGCCGCGATCCAGCACCTTCTTCGCCTTCAGCCTGCATGCGGCCTAGACCCTGCAACTTTCTCTCCTCCTTGCACGTCCACCTGCTTTGACTGTGCCAGTGGCAAAATGCACCGCTCCCCATTCTCCACATTTGAATCTACTACCTTGCAACCGCTTGATCTAGTCCATGCTGACGTCATGGGTCCGTTGCCCTAGGACATCCTTGGCAGCATTGGGCATTACGTCCTGTGCCTCAATGATGACTACTCACGCTACCGTTGGGTTTTTTCCCCGCGGCACAAGAGTGATGTCACTGACGTCCTCAAGTCCTAGCTCTCCCAGGCCAAGCGGGCTTGTCTTTCTGCCTTGCGCGTGTTTCCTAACGACCATGGTGGTGAGTTCTCTGGTCCCACTTCTCACTTCCTTGAGTCCCGTGGTGTGCGGCTTGAATCCTCTGTCCCCTACACCCCACAACAAAATGGTATACCGAACGCTGGAACCACACTCTTGCTGATGGTGTTCGTTCTCTGCTTTCTGCTTCTGGTCAGACACCTCTCTTCGCCTTTGAGGCCATGTCCTACATGAGTTGGGTCTGGAATCGCGTACCGCATGGACCCCTTCCGCACACTGTCACTCCTTTTGAGCGGTAGATTGGTTAGCGTATGGATCTCCGTCTTGCTAGTGTTTGGGGCTTTCTAGCCTCCATCTGGGTGCCAGCCGATCAACGTGAAGGTAAGCTATTCCCTAGTGGTCGCCTGTGCATCTTTCTCGGTGTCTCTCCATTCTCCAAGGCGTGGCACTTCTGGGATCCTTCCCGCTGCCGTGTCATTGAGTCTCGTGACACACTCTTCTATGAGCACCTGTTTGAGCGTGACTCTCCCCACCTTGGCGGGTACCTTTCTCCGCCCTTTTGAGGTGGGGTTGGTTCTCTGCTCTCTGAGCCTAATACTCTCCCCTCGGGGCGTCCCTCGATCCCCTCTGTCTCCTCCTCAAACGAGCAAAGTGCTCCCTTGTCCGCGTCCCCCTCCACGACTCCCTTGACCTCACCCAGTCGATCTCCTACCGCTGTCTCTCTTGAGCGCTCTGCCCCCTCTCCCGCAGTCTCTTCCTCTGCTCCTCCTCTCGGCAACACCTCGACGTCGCCCCCTGTCGTCTCAGAGCCATCCTCCTTTGGTGACTCTTCTCCTTCGTCTGTGCCGCCTCTTCCTGCTCCTCCCTCCCCATCTGCGCGTGCCTCGTCCATCCCTCCAGTCTCACCCTAGACGCGCGGTGGGCGTCTCCGGGCCCTTCCCTCTCAGTCTCATCCGGTTGTCTCTGGTGACCCCGGCCTTCGTGCTCTTGGTCTCACCACCTCTGCCCTGTGTACAGCACCATCTGTCCTACACCCTAGCACCGCACTTGGCTACTCCCTTATCGAGCAGGAGTTCCACTCAGCGCTCTCCTCATCTGAAGATGGGCATGTTGCCTCGTGCTTTGCTGCCACCGGCCTCTCCCCTCTTCTTCCCAAACCACAGACTGTGCAGGCAGCCCGTACAGCCTATGACTCTCCGTTGTGGGAGCAGGCCATGAAGGCCGAACTCGATGCACTGTCTGAGTACAGTGTGTACGAGCTCATCGACCTCCCACCGGGTCGCAAGGCTGTTGGTGCCAAGTGGGTATACCGTCGTAAGCTGAATCCGGACAACACAGTTGAACGGTAACAGGCTTGTCTCACTACCAAAGGGTTCTCTCAGATCCACGATGTTGACTTTGACAAAACCTTTGCCCTAGTTGGTCGCTACACCACAGCCAGAGCTCTCTTGAGCCGAGTCACTTAACATGACTGGGAGCTTGAGCAGATAGATGTTAACAATGCCTTTCTCCATGGCAAGTTGGATAAGGAGATCTACATGGTGCAACCCTGTGGCTTCTCTGATGGGACCAACCGGGTGTGGCGCTTGCATAAGGCCCTTTATGGCCTGATACAGCCCCCTCGGTGTTGAAACCAAGAGATCACATCCACCCTTGAAAAAGGGGGTTACAAGCGGAGTGGTGTGGATCCAGGGTTGTTCCTCAACCCCCCCACCAAACCACTCGTCGCCATTCTTGTCTACATAGATGACCTCCTCATTGCCTCTCCCGACGCAGCATCTGTTGCAGCCGCCAAGTCCTTACTCCAGGAAAACACACAAGATGAAGGATCTTGGTCCAGCCCGTGTCTTCCTGGGCATGGAGTTAGAACGGGACCGTGCACGTCGCAGCTTGCACGTGCATCAGGCTGCATATGTACGCAGCCTGGGGGAGCGCTTCGCCTCGCTCCTCATGTCCATCCCCACGGCGTCCACTCCCATGACGCTCGCTGGTCAGTCCCTCCTAAAGTCTCTTAAGTTGTCCAAACTGGGGGAAACCGTCAATGTGACTGACTACCTCCGTCTCATTGGCTCCCTAATGTACCTTGCCACCACCACGCGTGCTGATGTGGCATTTGCTGTGAACTTTCTGTCTCAGTTCTCCCAGCACCCTCGCGAGCTTCATCTTGAGGTAGCTTTGCGGGTGGTGGCTTGTATTTTCGAGCACAGCCCTCGGTCATAGTGGACGGCCTTACAGACAGTGACTGGGCGCATGACTCTGATCCCCGTAGTCAAACAGGGTACATTGTTCTGGTTGGTGGCACTGTATTCATGTGGAAGAGTGGCAACAAGGGTGTGTGGCTCGCAACACTGCTCATGCTGAGTATGTTGCTCTTGGTGCAGGCACATGTGAGGTTGTCAAGGTGTGTCGCCTGCTGCAACAGTTGTCTATTCCCATCCGCTGCATCACTCTGCCTTCTGAAAACCAAAGCACAAAGGCCATTGCTGAAAACAGTGGCATGAATCACTCACACACCAAGCATATCAATGTGGAGCATCATTTTGTTCGTGAGTGCATTGCTGCTGGTATCGTCCAGGGCGTGTGGGTGGATACACGGTCTCAGAGAGCTGAATCTCTTACTAAGGCCCTCAACTGAAATGTCTTCAAAAATGATGTTCACTCTGTGGGTCTCATCTGTCCGCATGATCCAGGCTGATTGTCTGTGGTCCACCTCTCTCCCTTCTCGTGATCACCTCATGTGTGTATGGGTTGCTTATCTGCGGGTCATGGGGGAGTGTTGAAGTTCGTTGGCCACTCACAACTCTATGCCCTCTTGTCTCCCACACTCTGCACACACATGTACAAATGAAGTGCCAATGGCCCTACCAGGGGAACCTTCAGACGTGCCCACTTTGAGGGTATTGATGGCTCGAGCCATCAACACCCTCAAAGCTGCTGCTGCTGCTGGACCCAGGAGTCCCCTTTGGCACATGGCCATTGCATGACCCTATGACTCTCTATGACTCTTTGTGATGCGGTAGATGCTAGGGCTCGTACACTCTCACTGCCGTGCCCTGCATTGTGTTCTCTTGCCTTACATGTTATGGGGGAGCTGCATATTTCCCGAGTGCTGATCCTTAGGGGGCCACCGAGCCGGTCTTGACCGTGCTCTGGTGAGCAGCCGCCCTCGGATTATTCCGAGTGGTTGAACTCGACCCCCGGGTGGTGGCACTCGCCCGCCCGAGCGTAATGCTCGCGGTGGGTGCGTGCTCACCGGTGCTCGCCTCGCTCGCTCCCCTAACTCGCTCTTTGTCTTGGTTTAGTGCGAAAAATTTCTAAGGCAAGTTACTTCATCCATGGCGTGTCTTGCGCTCTGTTGCCGTCGCTCTCACCCGCCCTGTCCCACACAGTCTAGCCAGGACATTTCCTAGCAATTACAATGCTCCGGCACCTGCCGGTCTGCATCAAAGATCTACACGTGTATGAACATGGCCGAGGGGTCACAGCCAACATCATGTATTGATTGAAACACCCGCTTCACCACACTGTTGGTTTTTTGCGCTCATTGTGCTCTGCTGTGTCCTCCCGGCTTGTGTACATTGGCGTGCAGATGACTGACGGTGAGACTCAACGCTGATGGAGTGTCGTCCGGTGGAGCCGACGCACGCTGAGGCCGTCTTGCAGTACACTGGAGTCCCCTCTCTCCGGCGACGTGCTCAGCTCCATCGGCAGGCCTCCTCGGCGGTCGCGTTGTCGGCAGTCACTGCCACCGCAGTCGCTGTCTGCATGTGTCCAGCGCGCACTGTCGTGCCTGCGTCGTCATGCGCTGCCTAGGGTCCCAATTGCGTGTTGTTTGGCCCTGTTTGGCAGCATAAACAGTCGTGGGCTCTGCCTGGGTTCAGGCTGCCATAACTCCTTGCTACTATTTTTCTAGCAGATTCTGACCGCACGGCTGCGTTCGCAGCGTTGGCATTATGGTATGGTCCAGTTTTCAAGCAAAACGGACGACGCCCGGGTTTTGGGCTGTCGGCCGTCTGGCAGGCCTCACCGAGAAAACCTGCCAGCCTGAAATTAGCTGTTTTCTGATTGGCTGATGAAGTGAGTAACAAGCTCTTATGTTGTTCATTCTTGTTTCCTAATCAGTTACTATCAGTTTTCAGCTGCTTTCTGGCGCTAACTCTGGCGCGCGCATTTCTGAGTAACAAATCCAGAGCTTCCAGACTTAGACTCTAGAGCACTAGACTGAGGGAGTAGCTGACTTAAGCAACTAGCGTGGAAGCCCGCACGCTGCATCAACAACGCTGCTGCCCCAACCTGCTGCATAGTTTTCTTTCTTGGTATCAAAGCCAGAGCGTAGCAGCAGCAGCACAAGATTGGCGAACAGGTGCCAGACAACGCCGGCGGACCTCCATACGCGCCAATGCAGGGGAAATGCTACCGGATTTTTTCCGACAGCATTGACCCTCCTGGTGGCAGCGTCAGATTTTTTCCCACGGCCACTGGGCCAGGGGAAATGCTGCTGAAAGTTTTCGGCAGCACTGACCCCCACGCGTGACGCGAGGATGTGAGCGCGGGCGGCGTCTGACGTCTGTGGGCGACGACGCACACGGCAACGTCACCAAGGTGCAGTGACTGGCACCACCACCAGCAGCAAGCAAAAGCAGCAGCTCGTAGCAGCCCGCAGCAGCAGCAGCTCCCAGCAGCAGCAGCTGCCCGTAGCAGCAGCAGCTCGCAAAAGCAATAGCAGCAACGTGTAGTAGCAGCAGCAGGGTGCAGTAGCAGCAGCAGCCCGCAGTAGCAGCCCGTTGCAGCAGCCTGCAGCAGCAGCAGGCAGTAGCCGGAGCATGCAGCAGCTGCAGCAGTGTGCAGCAGCAGCAGCGGGCTGCAGCAGCTGCTGCAGCGAGCTGCAGCAGCCGCCAGATGCTGTAGGAGCAGCTGCGAGCAGCAGCTGGCAGCTGTCAGCCGCGACTGCTGCTGCCCGCTGCTCGCAGCGAGCGGGCAGCGAGCAGCAGCCCGCCGCTGCCAGCGAGCAACAGCTCGCTGCTGCTAGGCGAGCAGTAGCCCGCTGCTCGCAGCAGAAAACGGGCTGCTGCCCGCTGTGACAAGGAAAGAAAAAAGGACAACAAAAAAGAATCCCCCAACCTCACAGCTCGTTGCAGCAGCCTGCAGCTGCAGCGAGCAGCTGCTGCAGCACGCAGCAGCTGCAGCAGCACTCAGCAGCAGCAGCGAGATGCAGCAGCTTGCTGCTGCAGCAGCAGCAGCCATAGCAGCTACTATAGCTCGTAGCACCAGCAGCTGCAGCTGCAACTGCAGCAGCATTAGCAACAGTAGCAGTAGTTGCAGCAACCGCAGCAAGAGTTACAGCAACCGCAGCAGCAGCAGCAGCAGCAGCAGCAATAGCAGCAGCAGCAGCAGCAGCAGCAAACAGCTGCAGTAGTAGCAGCAGCAGCAGCAGCAAGCAACAACAACAACAACAGCAGCAGCAGCAGCAGTAGCAGCAGCAGCATCAGTAGCAGCAGCAGCTACAGCAGCATCAATACCAACAGCAGCAGCGGCGGCCCCAACATTCCCCGCTGCTGACGTCAGCACCCTTCTACTGACGTCAATGCTGACGTCATTGCTGACATCATCAACAAACAAAAAAAACACAAAAAAGGGAGTGAAAAAGGTGGGAATAAAGGAAAGGGGGAAGCCAACCTAAGGGGTGGATAGAACTCCCACCACCCCTTTTTGCTGACATCAGCCAAAAAACAAAAATAACAAAAACAAACAAGGGGCACCACACCATGGCCGGTACCCCTAGTGAGGAGGGGTCCTCCTCTGTTCGGGGGACCCCTACCCCTCCTTTCTTGCAACGCCTGCAACAGCAGCAGGAGCAGCAGCAATAGCAGCAGCAGCAGTAGCAGCAGCAACAACAGCAGCAGTAGCAGCAGCAGCAACAACAACAGCAGCAGCAGCAGCAGCCACCGCCGCCGCAGCAGCAACAGCAGCAACAACAGCAGCAGCTGTAGCAGCTGCAGCCCACTGGTGTCGTCGGCGGCAATCCTGACCCCCTCATTGCTCTTCAACAACAGCTCGCCGCCTTGACGTAGCAGCTTGTAGCGCTATAGCCGGTAGCCGCCCAGACTGCCACCAGTGTGCTACCGTCATTCGTCCCTCCAGGGCACGCCAGCCCAGCGGTGTCTGCTGCCACATACTATCTGGCACAGCAGCAGACTCAGCGCCAACGGCAGACAGTCACTTCCGTCCTTGGCCCCACTCGGGGTGCCGGCTACAGGCAGAAGGACTTTGAGACGCCGCCGCCGCCGCTTCAGGCCGGCAAGCAGTTCTGAAGCTGGGAGCTTAGCTTCCAGATCTGGGCGCAGGGTGAGGGCCTGTGGGCATACTACACCCTCCCTTACGGCTCCACCCAGGCCGACCAGTTGTATGACGCTGGTCGCGCCGTCCGCGCCCTTGTCCTAGTCGCCCCTCCTGCTTCCCGCCTGGCCTTAGAGCCTTTCCTCGGAAATTCTACCACCGGCGCCATACCAGACCCTACAGCCGCATGGCACGTCCTCACCAGACCCCATCGTCTGTCCAGCAACGCTGAGATCAGTCGTCTGCTCTGGGAGTTCAACTCCCTGCACATGCGGGAGACCGAGATGGTCACTACCTACTGGCAGCGGGCGGAGGACATCCTACGTCGTCTCGGCACATCTGCTCCACCCCCTCTGTCCGCGCTCCTCACCATCAAGCGCGGCGCTATTAGCGCGTCCGCCGACGTCTTCGTGCACTACCCCCAGGACGTCCTGTCCACCATGGCAGCCCAGGGCACCCTCATGCCCTGGGCATACGAGCTCTTCCTCCGCATTGAGGAAGCTCACCAGGAGTCCCAGCTCCATCGCACGGAGGCCCTCGCCTCCGTGGCCATCGCCTCTCCCGCCGCGGCCACCTTCGCTAGCTCTTCCGCCAGCTCCTCCGCCATCTCTTCGTCGACGGGGAAGAAGAAGCGTCGGAGCAAGAAGGGCAAGGGTCAACAGCAGCAGCAGTCGCAGCCGTCGACCGGGTCCGGCAGTGGTGGCTCGGTCTGCCACAACTGTGGCCAGCCTGGGCACGGGTGGTACACGTGCCCTCTACCGACCAACGAGACGCGCGTCATCGCCACCATGCATCGCTAGCGGGAGCACCGTCTCACCTCTGCCGCCGTCGCTGTCGCCGGCTCCGACACCTCGGCCTCGCCCAGTAGCTCCACCACTCCGGTCACCTCGCCAGTCCCGCAGACACCGGCGCCGCCGCCGCACCATCCGCAGCCGTCGGCGCCTCCGCTCCCTACGCCGGCTCAGTTCCCCTACTACCCGAGCTCCGGCGCTGTCACTCCGCACTCCGTCTACACTCTCAGGCCCACCTCCCGTAAGCGTCAACTGGAGCAGTTCATCGCACTCCACCTCGGCATGCCTCGCCCTCCTCCCCAGGGAAGTGCGAGTTGCGTCACTTCCTGCCCTCCTGCCCAACTCTGCATGACTGAGACTGAGTTGCGGTCGTGTCCCATTTCCTCTCCTGCCTGGTCGTCGCCAGTGGCCTCCCCCACCCCTCTCCTTGACGACATTGCTTGGCTTGACGATTGGCAGTCCCGTTTTGCGCCTCCGTCCACTGCGTCCGCGTCCCTCGCCTGCTGCCATGTGACCGTTAGCGATCTGGCGACCCCGGTCCAGGACCCTACTAAGACCTGGATCATCGAATCCGGGGCCACGCATCACATGACGGCCTCTCGTGAGGCCTTCAGTATGCTCGGTCCTGTAGGCGATGTCTCCGGTGTCCGGACGGGCTCCGGACACGTGTTGTCTGTCCGTGGCGTTGTCGTCGTTCATTTCCGTGGTCCTGCCGGTGATGTCTTTCTGACCGATGTCCTCTTCGTCCCTGGTCTCGAGCTCAGCCTCCTGTCCGTGACTGCCCTTGACCGCATGAGCATGGATGTTGTGCACTCGCGTTATGTCGGCACTGTGTCGTTGCGTCCGTTTGGTCTTGTCGTCCTGCACGCCACCGCCCGTGGCAACCTGTGGCATGTTCCTCGCCTCTCCTCCTCTCCTCCCGTCTCCTCCCCATCGGCCGCCACAGGCCATGTGTTTGTCACCAGTACACTTTCTCCTCAGCACACCCACCTCTTGCACCGCTGCCTTTGCCACGTCTACTCTACCGCCGTAGGGAGCATGCTTCGCACCCAGCCGGCCAAGGGCATTGACCCGGAGACTTTCCCTCTCCCGTGCCCCACTGAGTGCATTGACTGTGCTCAGGGAAAGATGCACCGGTCCACATACCCCTTGTCCTCCTCCCGTGCCTCCGCCCCCCTTGACCTTGTCCACTCGTACGTCATGGGTCCTCTCTCCACCGAGTCCGTCGGAGAGGATGGCCGCTATGTCCTCACCCTCACGGATGACTATTCTCGCTACCGCTGGGTCCTCTGCCTCCGACAAAAGAGCGATGTCGTCCGAGCCATTCAGGACTGGCTCGTCCTTGCGGAATGCGAGTGTGGCCGTCCCCTCCGCCGCTTTCGCTCCGATCGCGGCGGAGAGTACATGGGTGAGGCCACGACCTTTCTCGCCTCCCGTGGGATCC
>SZWC01000809.1:305471-332330 GCA_023375785.1 Penium margaritaceum
CGCCACACCACGCCACGCCACGCCACGCCACGCCACGCCACGCAACGCCACATCATGCCACACCATGCCACACCACGCTGCACTGCGCCACGCCACACTACGCCGCATCGCGCCATGCCACGCCACACCACCATGCCACGTCACGCCACGCCATGCCACGCCACGCCACCTAATGCTCCGGTCGGCCCTGCCACGCCTTTCATCACCACATTCAGACACATTACGACCAAGACTGGCAACCAAACCGGTACACAACATGTCGTTGATCATCCACATTGTCCTACACTTTCTTACATTTAGGATCGACATGTGGACAGATGGACATGCCCGCGGATTGCCATGTGGAGAATGGAAAAGAGTGTGCCAATCAACATATGGGCCGATTCACATCTGGGCAGGCATGCATTCTTGGAATGTGTGTGATGCCTCTCCTTGCCTTAAAGAAACCCTGTGCCCCCACTCCTCCGATGACTGCTGCAACACAATGTTTGTTGTCACCAGCAACAGCATCAACAGGTCAGAAGACTCTTCCCTCTGCCCTGGAAACACCAGACTCCGCACCCAGCCAAGGGGGCGGCACTGGCGCATCGCACAAATTGGCCCATCACACAAATTGGCGCATCCCAATGGTCCCTCAGCGAGCAATGCTGCACTCTCCCTCTAAACACCGACAAGCGCATAGCACAGTATGACATGGCATGACATGCCGAGACATGACATGACATGACATGCCATTACATGACATGACATGACATGACATGACATGACATGACATGACATGACATGGCATGGCATGGCATGACATGACATGACATGACATGACATGACATGACATGACATGACATGACATGCCATGACATGCCAGAACACAACATGGCATGACCTGACCTGACATGATATGATGTAGGCGCAAAAAAAGAAAGCAGCAGCGCACTAGCAACCTTGAAGTCGAGCTTGTACATGTCCCACAGAAATGGTGCTGCTGATAGGGTTCTCCCACAGAAATGGCATTTGTCTGATGGGAGACCACTGTGCATTGGTGTTGCCCCGTAGTCGATGCAGCGGTGGAGAAGGAGAGAGCGACTGACACTCTGTGCAAGGCGACTGGGTAGCCTCTAGCAACGACGCCCGCTCAAAGAGCATCCCGCCTCACCACTCCAAGCCCACTGCACACCAGACTCACTGCACGGCAAACCCACTGCACAGCAAACCCACTGCACTTCAACCCCACTGCACAGCAACGCCAAAAGAGCATTGCTGCTGCTGTTCCTACACGAAAATTCAGACGCTTCTCTCTCTTTAACTCTTGTGTCCCCATTACAACAGCATCACCACCAGTGGCAGCAGCAGCTGCTGCTGCTGCTGCTGCCGCCGCCGCCGCTGCTGCTGCTGCTGCTGACGGAGCATCCGCAGAGGAAGAAAGCTGAACGCACTGCGATCGCCAGGTCGTGTCTAACCTCGGCGTGGAAAGGCACCTACCACGTGTCCAGTAAGGGTTGGAAGACTTCAGGAAACTCTCAACACACCTTAAACACAGACAAGTTCAGCTCGCCAAGAACTTCAAGCCGGGGCCTGCTCCTTCCGTGCAGAAGTCTGAGCTTGTCTAAAACGTTATCCATTTTTGAGGACGCGTGTTCGAGAGGGTTTTCCTGCCTTCCTAATCTAAGACAAATCTTGAACATGAGAGGGGTGAGACGTCTCACCTTGGCAGGATCCACTTTTTGGAAGTTCTTGACGACGCCCAACACCCGTTCCGCCACCTCGCCGCGATCCAAGTATGTGCCGGCAGCCTCCGCCAGCGACCGCCAACCGCCGAAAACTCTCTCCACGCCGACGACGGCAGCAGCACCTGCGTGGGAGGCAGTGGCGGACGGGGCGGCGAGGCGAACGTGGCTCAGCACTGCGCCACGAAGGGCGGTGGCGCACGCGCGTGCGCTGGGCACCATCATTTTGTCGTGTAGCTGGAGAAAAGAGGCCCAAGTGCGGTAGCCGATGGGGCTCCGTCTGAGGCTCGGCTGCGCAGAGGGGCGATGCAACGAAGGGGCCGTAGGAGTGAGCTCGACGTGGGGAGTGATGCGGACAGATCTGTAGTGATGCGAGTGATGTGCAGCGTTGCGTCGAAATAGCGACCGCGCACAGCGGAAAAAACCCACAAAATTGTTACGCCGAACGGAGCGTAGATAATGAACAGGCAAAACAGGATTTAGAATTTGGGACATTTGAGGAATTCATAATTAGCAGTAAGTGTACTTCGATGACAAGTGTCGAAACGATCAATTATACATACACAAGTGACGAGTTACGAATGAGGCATAGATGGGGTCGTTGGGTCGGATGTTGAGCGGCACGTGCGAAGTCGCGTCGTGAGTGGTCGGATTCGAGAAGGGCTGCCGAGAAATCCGGGGTCTTCGAGAATCAACGGTGGAGATGCGCGATGCATGTTTATAAATCTGGATTGATTGAGATTCTTTGAGAAGTCGACTGAAAGGTCGTGTCACTTCCGTTCGTAAGTTTGTGAGAATGGTCAAAGCGATGGAGTGTCCGTCGACGACCACCGGAGAGTGCAGGATGGATGCGACAGACTGTGCTTCACGATAGGGCGCTCTCAGTGAGGACAAGACATCCGAGGAGTGGTCCGACGTGGAGTCGGAGACGAAGGAGTGGTCCGACGCGTAGTTGGAAGCAGACGTAGAGACGGACATGGAGATGGAGACTGCAGATGATTTAGTAGAAACCACGACCACTAAGGCAGGTGTGGCACTAGAGACCACAACCACAGAGGCAGGTGTGGCAGCAGCAGTGGATGGGGCAGTAGTAGTAGTGGCCATGACAGTTGATACATGTGGAGCAGACGTCCAGGCAATGGGTGTGTCGGCAGCCATCGACGTCGTGATAGTAGCAGCAGCTGCAGTTATTGCTACTGACAGGACGTCGAGAATGGGCACGCATGTTGGTGCAGCCACTACGATGTTCGTCGCTCCTGTAGCAGTTGGTACAGCCTGTGCAGGGGTAGACGCTCGCTCAGCCACGGCATCTGCCATTGCAGGTACACATGCGAAGGAGGTTCCCGGAGAGGCAGGAGAAGTCGAGGTTGCCAACACTTCCGCTATCGCGAGTGCCATTACGGTAACTGTTTGTGGAGGCGCAGCCGTCGCGGAGGACGCAGCTCGAGTAGTAGCTGATGCACCAGCAGCCGAGAAGGTCCCTACGCTCGAGCGTTTACACTCTACGCTTCATCACCAGGAGGATGTAGTCGCACATGCGGACAGGCACCTACAGGACCTCACGCTTGAGCTACGTGCAGCGAGCACACGTTGGATCGCCACAGATGCCGCGGGTCGTCAGTTAGCGGCACTAGACTTCAAAGATGTAAACACGTGCCTCGAGGCTGCTTAGTGTATGTTCCACATGTGCAAGTGTGTCGTCGGCTGGAACCGCCATGGTGTCAGCGACGCCGGTTAGGGCAGCCATGAGCCGGAGTTCTATAGCTCGCTGTGCATCGTCCACGACACATGCGCCTGTAGGGGTGACTGCTGTAGGCTCAGCTCATGCCGTAGGCACAACCGCCACTCGTCTTTCAACAGTGTGGGCCACGGTAGCAACTGTTGCTGCATGGGTGGTTAATGCTGAAGCATCCACTTATATCACCTCCTCCAACTACAGGATGCCACATGTAGTTACCAGGAAGCTTCCTAACACACTTGCCACTGACTAGGCGTGTGCGCTCAGTCAACTCGCGGCGTCAACATAGGTCCATAGGTTGATGCGAAACGGCAAGGGTTTGCTTAGGCGACACAAGCATAGTGTCAAATGTGCTTCCATAAATAAAACACATGCAGAGAGAGATGACAACTGACAAGAACACAACATAATACCTCCAGGGGCTCACGGCAACTGATGCACACGCAATGTCAGTTTGTCCTAAAACTGGTCGAAAACCACTGTTTTGGCCATAAACCAGTGCACATGTATCCAAACGCGCCACCGTCTGAGCTTAGAGATGCATAATCTTGAGCCGGACGGTACAACTGGTCACACGCATAAGTCTGCCATCGATCGGTGGACGGACAATGCAAAACATGCAAATCAGGCTCGAGAGCCCGTCCATCAAGAAAACTCCAGCGTTTGTAGATAATGAAGAAAGGACCCCGGCAAGCACGTGGGATGTTGTGGCAGCTGTATGGCAGCTACTAGTGCATGGAGCCACAACTCGTCAGTGCCCTGGCGCCAACTACGCCCGTATCATGGATCATGTCATTGTGCTCTCCTGTAACACTGCTCCGTACCACTAGTAGTGGATATACGGATAATAAACGCGTCGTCGCTGGTGACGGGTAGAAGCCACGTAAACCAACACTCCCCTGGCTTACACAGTCGTCAACACAATGACGAATGAGGGGCTACACTCATTGTCTTTCGTAAACACCAATCACAACACAAGGTCTGCTCGTGACAATGGTGTAACTGACCAAGTGCCTGGGTCTCGACCGTGCAACACATAATCCACACGTGGCAAACATCACACAAGAGGTACAAAGCAACATGGTCTCCTCATGACCCTTAGAACATGTCTCTGGGATCCGGGTCTCGACCACACCTGCTCGCATGCATGGAACATACATACCACATGGAGGGAATGGGTCTCCACGTCACACCAGCACAAGTCACCAGGTGCATGGGTCTCGACCAGGATAACCTCAACCGAAGCATGGTGGCAGACACAAACTAACCACACTGTCCTCAGAAGGGTGTTAGGCCAAAGCCCACACACCATTGACTGGGCGTCAGTGCCCTATTAGACAGCGACAATAGTCACAGGTCGTACACACGACGGCAAGGGTCTGGCTAGGAGACACAAGTTAGAGTGTCATAATGATTCAATAGCATTTATAGAGAGAAATGACAAATGGGAGGTCCATGGCATAAGTACCTGCTGCGACGCACGGTGGGTGTCGCATGCGGTAGCACAAGGTCTGTCCTAAAACCGGCCCAAAAGCACTGTCTAGGCCGTAACTTAGCGTAGACATGTCAAAACGCTATGCTGTCTGAACCTAGACGTACAAAATCACAAACTTGACGCTACGACTGGTCACACACACTACAAAAACATGCAAATTTGGCCCACGGCTACTCCACTGATAAACTCCTACGTGTTGTAGAAAAACTGCAAGAGGTCCTTTGCAGCATCCAAAGCTCGGGGACGGTCATCGATCAACTCCAAGCTGGTAGTCCACCACCAGACGACACACCGGTACCACCTCGGTCACATTAGGGATCTTCACGGGCATTGACACGACCGAGTAGTCAGAGTAAATTGTACAGGTCGACAGGAACATCACAAATCAAAACACTCCCCCATGACCCGATGGTACGCATGTCCATACACGTACAGCACTGAAACAAGTACAACAACGAGTGGGGAAACAGTCGTGATACAGACACTGACACATCCCACACTCAACCACTCTCAGGCAAGGGGTGAAGCCCAAGTGAACGAATGGCCAATAGAAGCTTCGCGTGTGCTAGTGCCTTCGTCAAGAAGTCAATACGCTGCTTGTCACTGCCAACCCATATGACGGAGATCACGTGTCGCTCCACGAGATCATGCACAAAGTGATGCTCAACTGCAATGTGCTTCGTGCGAGCGTGAAAAACGGCAGATTTCTCCATAATGCCAAGGGCACTTTGGTTATCCTAAGGGAGCACAATGGAGCGTACTGATTGACCCAGCTCAAGGAACAAGCGCTGCAGCCATGCTACCTCAGCAGCCGCGATACCCAGAGCAATGTACTATGCATCCGACGAGCTATGTGCAATGCAGCCCTGCTCCCGCAGTACCAGGATATAATGGTACCACCAAGCAGGAACATGTAACTGGTGCGACTGCGTCCATCTGGACTCCAGGCCCCGTCGTTGTCAGTGTAGTCATCAAGAACCACCGAACACTACGGGCAAAAGCAGAGTCCGCGATACTTTGTGGAGACCACGTACCGCACTACTCGCACAGCCGCATGAAGGGCTCTAGCACGTAGAGCCTGCGAAAACTGTAGAAGGAGGTTGACGGCGAAGGGGATGTCTGGACATGTGGTAGTCGCCAGGTGTATCAAAGATCCGATGAGACGGAGGTACAAGGTCACATCCACTGTCTCCTCCAACTATATGGGATCATCCACCTATAGGGCATCCTACGCGTCAGGCTTGAGAGGCGTGGAGGCCATGGGCACTGTGCCAAGGAGGTTACTACAGCGCTTCCCCACGATGCGTGCGTATTAGGCCTGATGCAGCAATAGTGTCCAATGTCTGTGGTCTTGTACGATCTCCATGCCAAGAAACACCACTGCAGGACCAAGGTCCTTCATCCTATAGGCAGTCTGGAGGACCGCCTTGGCCTCCTTCACCACCTCCATGGAAGGAGACACAATCAAAGGCTGTCCACATAGACCAGGATGGTGGTCAACCGCTCAGGTGTCCGTTGGATAAAGAGAGAGGGATCTACCTTGGTCTATACATATCCCGCGCGAGTCAGGGTGCAAGTGATCGCCTGGTCCCAACACTGAGGAGACTGCTTGAGGCCGTACAAGGACTTGCGCAAGCACCCGACCTTGTCACCGTCCTCAAAGCCTGGTGGCTGATCCACGTAAATCTCCTCATCTAGAGAGCCATGGAGGAACGCATTGTTCACATCCATGTGGTGCAGATTCCAGCCATGCTGAGCAACAGAACACGGGCTGAGGTCATGCGACCGACAGGGGCAAAGGTGTCAATGTAATCGATGCCCTCGATCTGAGAGTACCCCTTGACGACCAAACACACCTTGTGGCGTTCCAGTGAGCCATCCGGCTTCACTTTCTTACGAAAGACCCACTTGACCTGAATAGCCTTCCTCCCATGTGGAAGGTCGACTAGCTCTTAAACTCCGTGCTGTTGGATGGGGCGAAGCTCATCCTTGCAGGCAACACGCCATGCGTCAGCATCCTGTGATGAGAGAGCTTCCCTCAGAGTATTGGTAGACACAGGTGTAGGATCATGGGTGTCTGTGGGGTGCAAGGGAACAGGGGTAGAAGCCGGCTGTACTGGAGAGATCTCTGGGTCAATAGTGATGATCGCTTGATCATCAAGAGCTCGAGACCCAGAATTGGAGGAGGCTCAAAAAGACACATCAGTCGGGCGAGAGGTGCTCGCAGGCTCAGACTCCCCCATCCTTCGAGAAGCCTCACACGTAGGAATGTACATGAAGGACAGCAACGTGATCGAGGTCAAATCGTGATAGGTGAGGGACTCAAAGAAAAGCGCGTCGTGGGACTCAACGTTGCGTCGACGAGCGGGGTTCTGAAAATGCCAGGCCTTCAACCGCGGGGAGATGCTTACGAAGGCACACAAGCGGCCCTGCTATGAGACCTTGGTCCCCTGCTACTCCTCAGTGTACCACACAGAAGCCAAGGATCCACAGACATGAGCGAGACACAAGTCAGCACAGTGGCCAAACCAAAGCTCGTACGGTGTAAGGTGGTTCGGAAGGGAACCGTGCGGGAGGCGGTTCCAGACCCACGTCATGTAAGTGAATCCTTCAAAGGCGAAAGACTCTGAGAGACCTCACTTAGACCTCATAGCGCGAACCGCATCCTCCATGGTGCGGTTCCAGTGCTCAGAGACACCGTTCTGTTGAGGAGTAATAGGAGCAGGGACCTGGTGAGAAACCCAGTGCTCGGCGAAGAAACTATCCATCTCACCGAAAAACTCACCGCTGCGATCCGAACGGAAAGTATGCTGCGTATGGCAAAACTGACACTCAGCCATCACTAGCCAGAGGTGGACCATGAGAGGGAAATCCCTCCTTTGGCACAGGTTGTAGACCCGGGGCATCCGGGTGAAGTCATTGGTCAAGGTTAGGACGTATCTGCCCCGATCGGGTAGAAACTTGAAAGGAAGAGGACAGAGAAGGTGCGAATGGACCAACTTGAGAGGGCAAAGTCCGCGAGAATGGGTGTCAAGGAAGATGCTACGATGCATCTTACCCTGAGCATAAAATAGACAGTCGGTCTTGTGCAACTTCTTGAAAGAAGCTGCATCAAGACCGAGTGCGGGCTGTGTCCGAATGAGCTTTGACACAGTGTCGGAGCCCACATGACACAGGCAACGATGCAGTAGTCGTTGATGCTCAATAGAGGGAATGCCAGTGAAAAGCACTCGAGTAGGAGGAGAGGGGGGGTAAGAAGAAGGAGGAGAAATCGGAGAGACACGATACAGATCATGCACAATAGAGGCACGAAGAACGGTATGAGTATCAATAGCTTTCACAGTCGCGGAGTCTGCAGTGTGCTCCATAGAGAGTCACATAAGTGTGAAGGCATGCACAGAAGTCAAGTTGAGCTAAAGGTCAGGCACAAAAAGCACCTCAGAAAGATACAGGGGGCCAGACGGACCATCAAAGCACACAACCCGAACACCCTAGACTGGCAAGGACTGACCAGAGCTTGTGCGAACGAAGCGAATAGATGCAATAGGACCGATAATAGCGAAGTCAATACGATGACAGGTCATGTGATGATCCAAGTGCCACCGGGATTACAACCAGAGGACGTCACTGTACAACGGGCAATGGAGCACTCGGCCTCAGACGGGCGCTAAGTAACAGAGGAGGAGGAACAACGAAGGGCATAGAGGTGCGACTCATGAATCCAATCTGTACTGTCAAGCCCATCGTCATCATATGCCAGCTGTACCCCCCACACAAGTCACCATGAGCAACGAGAACATACAAAAAATAGTCTGTGAACCACCCGATTGTGATAGCACACTCGTACCTCATGAAAGCAAAGCGCGAGAAGATGACGGACCTCGGTGATGGTGCAGTCATGCGGGTCCGGGTTGCCATTGCTCACCGGTGAGGAAGCGAGAACAGCTACAGTCATGGTCGCACCGTGATCGGAGGCTGTGATGCTGGATGCCTGAAGACGCTTCACGTGTGCAGCTTGAGGACCACGAGTGATCCTCACCCAACCAAGCGGTTGCTGGCACTCGGTATAGCGATGAGCGCCTCCACAGTTGTAGTAGTGGACAGTGTGTCCACTGCTACCGCTTGAGGACTGCTGCTGGTGCTGCAATTGCTACTGGCCTGAGTCACGCTTCTTCCTACCCTTTTTCTCTTGTGTTGCGGCTGCCACACCCTCCATCTGAGTCGGGGTAGCCGGGATGGAAGGGGAAGAGGAGGGTGTGCCAGAGGATGAAGAAGTGGTCTGCAAGAGGGACATCGGCGGCGACGCGATGACCGCTGCAGCAAAACAACTCTCTTGGTGGACCACAACTGCCTCGCAGGTGGAAGTCACCTGGAGGAAAAGCTGATGCGTACAATGGAGGAGATGAAGTGAGGTGGAGAAGGGCTTAAGCACGGCGTCGCTATACCCCGAGAAGATGTCTGTGTGCTCAAGATGAACTCCGATCATGAGCATGCAAAGGGCCCAAAAGTTGTGTAGCTCCTGAAGTCCTAAGGCACGTGTAGATGTGCATGGCACGTCGCCAACAACCGGCTGCGGGTTCAGCAGGTCCCTGGCAAAGGGAGTGAAGGGCGCAAATGTGAACCGCGTGGGTGGCGTGCATCTCTGTAGCAAGCAGGGACAGTGCCAAGTCCCAGTCCCCACGTGGATCAGCATTCGCGCCCGTGTTGGCCTCTCCAAGGAAAGGGCAAAAGTCCACAACAGTCTCGCACAGCATGGCATAAAGGAGTCCGCGCATTGCCCGGGCCGCTTTCAGCAACTGATCACAGTATGTAACCTGGTACGGACTGTGATAGTAGGGCCATACCCCCTCTAAAGAGGCCCAGACCCGGAAGAGAGTCTTCCAACATTCAAAGCCATCATCGCTGACATATCGTGGGGGTGGTGTCTGGAAGTCCTTGGGTTGCCGCTCCGTGGGGAGAGAAACCACAGGCTTGGAAAGACGAGGGATGTGGAACACGCCAGAATGAGGAAAGTCGCCGAGGTAGGGGACAGGAAAGGATCGAATCTTCGGTAACCAGGAACCAGAACGCGTCTGAAGCTGGCAGAGACGCTCCTGAAGCTCACGAATCTCCCTCTCGTGAGTGTCATCCTTCATGCCTGGCATGTCGGGGTCCTCATCCAAAGGATCAAAAAGTGGTGGGTCCTGTCCAGCTGCTCTCCTCGGTGTAGATGCTGACTTGTATGTAGAAGGTATGGCACCGCCAACTCCCCCCGATGTCGGCTGTGGGGCCGTGGACTGACCACGAATAAGATCAGTGAGCGCATGGATGGCATCATTCTGCTGCTCGTGGCGACAACGAATCTCATCTTGCTGACTACGCAGGTCTGCAATGGCTTGTTAGCGTGGGCTCATGACCCCTGAGGAGGAGGAAGAGGGATCTGATGGTCCTTTGCCCTTGTCAGCGGTCGGAGCCATGTCAACGCTCTGTATGGACTGGGATGTCAAACTGATCAGATTGCAGAACTGTCAGCGTTTCTCAAGGATCTACAAAGCTGAAAAAATGACGTTTTAGCCATAAAAATGGCTAAGAGTTGGTGCTGACATCATCACTCACAATGATGACATCAGCATGAAGGTTGTCCAAATGAGGCAAAATTTAGAGCGATTATGCGCCAAAGAATTTTTTTAATGTAATGGCGGTGGTTTCGTGCAGAAAACACCTTAAAAGGGTAAAAAAACGTCACCATTTTCTTTTCAGCCCAAAATCCTGAAGAACATCTAGATGTGAGAGCGTTATTTCATTTCCTAGAGCCTACAGGACATGAAATGAGTCAGGAGTGGAAGCGATGGATAGTTTTTTGCAAGAGCTCTCTAACGAGCTCTTGCACACCAAAAGTGGTGGTCAAATGGGACAGTTGCATTCTCTCACGTCCGGTTAGGGTAGTATGTGCGACCTGAGTGAAGCTTCTGGGACCCTTCATAAACCCCTTCTCAACATTTCATGTCTCAATTGCTGTTGGAAGGGGTTGGGAAACCCTTGGCTGCCCTGTGGTGGTGGTGTGATGATGCGGTTGCAAGGGTGTCTTTGTTGCTGTAATCTGATGTGGCGGGTTAACATGGATTGGTGGGTCTTCCCAAGACCGTGGCTTTAGCCGTGGCTCTCAATGCTGCTGCCACTGCTGCATCTCTGCTGCGCAGCTTAGCATGGGATGCCTCACCACTGTGATACCATGAGAAGATGCGTACAAGCTTCCTAGCAACACAGCCGCTGACAAGGCGTCAGTGCCCCGTCAGACGGTAACAACAGACACAGGTCGTACACACGACGGTAAGGGTCTGGCTAGGAGACACAAGTCAGAGTGCCATAATGCTTCAACAGCATTTGCAGAGAGAAATGAAAAATGACAGGTCCATGGCATATGTACGTGCTACGGTGCAAGGTGGGTGTCGCACGCGACAGCACAAGGTCTGTCCTAAAACCGGCCCAAAACCAGTGTTCTGGTCGTAACTGAGCGTAGACATGTCAAAATGCCATGGCTAGTCCACCGATAAACTCCTACGTAGTGCAAGAAAATTACGGGAGGTCCATGGCAGCTTCCAGAGTTCTGGGACGGTCGTCGGTCAGCTCCAAGCTGGTAGTCCAGCACCAAACAACGCACCGGTACCACCGGGGTCTTCATCAGGGATGTGCACGGGCATGGACACGACCGAGTGGTCACGGTAAACTATAGAAGTCAACAAGAACGTCACAAATCACAACACTCTCAGCTGTTGTGCGCAGCATCGTAGCTGTGCCACTTGACGAGATTATTTGTTGCCTTGCCTCCTCATCGATGGTCGAGAATGTACTTGATGACGTACTCCGTGTCTTTGTCTACTTGAACGGGAGGCGGAGGAGGGACATCTTTGCCACGGAAGTTTCCTTTGGGGTCTCGGTAGTGCTTGAGTCTGCTGACATGGAACACTGGATGAACTTGCATAGTGTCGGGGAGTTTGAGTTGCGCAACTACATGGGTTTGCAAGGGTTCGATCTCAAATGGTCCCAACCACCGAGGTTTGAGCTTCAGATAGTTGGATCCTCGAAGCTTGATGTCCGCCGAGCTGAGGAGGACTCGATCACCAGCGGTGAAGGTGTCGTCGCTACGATGTCGGTCAGCTGCTTGCTTCATCATTGCTTGTGTCTTCACGAGAGTTTGCTGTATTTTCTCCCAGTCGGTGGTCAATTCCGGTCATTGAACGTCGACTGCTGGAACATTACTGTGACTTTGTAGTCCGGCAGGTGTGGCGGGAAGTTTGCCATACACCACTTCAAATGGAGTTTTACTTGTTCCGGTGGATACTGCGGAATTATATGCGATATCAGAAGTCGGGAGTTTTTGTGACCAATCCGTCCCATGAGGTTCGCATAGTGTTTGGAGCAGTTGTTCAAGTGTCTGATTTGTTCGCTCGGTTTGACCGTCTGTTTTTGGATGAAATGACGTTGAAAGCTCAATTCTGCTCCCGTAGTGAGTCATCAGTTCGTGCCAAAAATGGCTGGTAAATCGACCGTCTCTGTCACTCATAATGGTTCTTGGCACGCCGTGTAGCCGTACGATTTTCTTTAGAAACAGTCGTGCTGTTCCTTCGGTGGTGACAGTGGTCGTTGTTGGGATGAAGTGGGACATTCTAGAAAACCTGTCGACAACCACGAGGATGGCATCATATCCCTCGGGTGTGACGGTTAGTCCAGTGACAAAGTCCATGGACATGTCCGCCCATGGTTCCGTTGGAACGGGGAGTGGTTGCAGAAGGCCGAATGGCCTCGTGCGACGAGATTTTTGTCGCTGACATGTGTCGCAAGTCTTGCGGAAATTGGCCACGTCGGATTGCATTTTGTCCTACGAGTTGTTTTTTGCCAAAAGTTTTAACGTCGTATCCTCTACAAATTGCCCATCTGGCATTCCTCGAGTAGCATGCGGTGAAGTGCGTCGTTGGGGGGACGACCACTTGGCGAGTGAAGCGATGTCGCCTGTAGGGTGAGTCCAACCAGAACTTGGTTTTATCATATCCGCCGTGATGATCGTAGCCTCGTGCGAACTGTCGCTCGAGGTAGGGGTCTTGCTACAGTTGTAGGGTTGCCACATAGGTTGTTCAATCTGGCCGGTGGCTGAGTGCGTCCGCCGGATTGGTTTTTCCTGGCCAATATTCGATTGCGTAGTTGAACCCGGACTCAAAGAAATGCATCCATTGGGTTTGACGACGGCTTAGATTCGGCTGCGTCTTCAAATACTTCAATGCGTGGTGGTCGGTGCGCACGATGCATCGCCGACACTCCAGGTAGCATCGCCACGTCTTGAATGCGTACACCGCCAACATCTCCTTTTTGTGGACCGCGTAGTTGAGTTGTGGTCCTCGTAGTTTTCGAGACACGTAGGCGACTGGTTGCTTGCTGTTGCCGTGATCTTGCAGAAGAATCGTGCCAATGGTTCGCTCTCATGCATCCGTAACCATGACATAGGCAATCGTCGGATTGGCTAATTGTAGGGCTGGTGTCGAGGTCAGAGCGTTCCACAAAGCAGTGAACGCTTCTTGTTCGTTGTCTCCCCACCACCACTTGTTTTCCTTTTGATTGAGGTCGGAAAGAGGCGCTAACACTTGCGCGTATTCCCTCACGAATCGCCGGTGGTAATTGCAAAATCAGAGAAAAACTTGAATTTCTCGAACGTTGGTCACCATTGGCCAATCAGCAACTACTGCCACTTTTTTCGGATCCATGGTGATCCGTCCACCATTGATGACATGACCCACAAATTGGATCGAATGACAGCCGAAGTTGCATTTCAAGAGTTTTCCAAAAAACTTCTCTCTTTGTAAAACTTCGTGAACTTTTTGGAGATGTCTATCGTGCTCCTCTAGGGTGCAGCTGTACACTAGAATGTCGTCAAGGTATACCACGACAAAATCGTCAAGGTACAGACAGAAAATGTTGTTCATTGCCCCCATGAACATCGATGGAGTGTTTGTAAGTCCGAACGGCATAACCGTGAACTCGAAGTTCCCGTAGCGAGTTTGGAATGCTGTTTTCTCGATGTTGGTGGCTGTCACGCGTATTTGGTGATATCCACTGCGTAAGTCAATTCTGCTGAACATTTGAGCTCCTTGGAGTTGGTCAAAAAGTTTGTCGGCTCGAGGGAGAGGGTAGCGGTTTTTCATGGTAGCGTTGTTCAACGCTCGATAATCCACGCACATCCTCATCTCGCCGGTTTTCATTTTAACGAATTGTATTGGTGCAGCGTATGGTGACGTGGAAGGGCGGATGAATACCTGGCTGAGCATCTCTAGTTGAAGCATGTTCGTGTCTCTCTCTGGTTGAAATTGCCTACTTCCATCCGAGTTGAGGAGTCCGTCGACTGGGTTTCTCCATTTCCATGATAATTGTAGTTAGGAGGTGTTACATATTGCCCTGTGCCATGCTCTGGAGTTGCCATTTTCAGGGTGATGGCTCCAGATCCTTGTACAATGCATGTTTGCATTCATGGATGGATGTTTCAGAAACGTGAGGACATGCTGGGCCAGTTGCAATTTGAATCGCAGCAACCGGCTAAGAATTGAGGGAGTTATGGTCTGTTAAAGTTGGGAGGTAGTGCTGGCCGTCCGGATTTGGATAGCAGACTTGGTACTGTCCGGAAAATGAACTGGTGGTGATCAGTTCGACTCCCACCACGCACACCATGGCCGAGGCGCCCCTTGGGGGATGCTAGCAGCAATATCCAATGGTTCATTGGAGCCATGTGCACTTTGGAATGGCAGTCTGATGCTTCATTGAGGTCCAGGGCGCTTCGGGCGCCCGTCACTCACACTAGTGTTGTGTCAGGGACAGAGACTCAATGATGCACTCCGAATCTCATATGGGGCGCTACAGTGGTCCAAATCGCACACGGTTTGGTGCATTGGATAGCTTGTGACTAGCAATATAACTCTGTTGAAGTGGTCCATGTTCAGTAATCCACTCAAAATTGATCCCCAGCTCGTGGAACTTTGGGTGTTGCTGAATTCCGTGAGAACTCTGCTCACATACTGTGCGGCGACCACAAAGTGCACACTTCGTCTAAGACTGCTGCCCAAAATAGCTGTGAACCTCAGGACGTGGTCAGGCCATGCTGGAAACACATGTTCAACAAAGGGTTATGGGTCCACGGCCCTGAACGGTACCAAACGTTCATGGCTTCCTCGGCGGACAGGAGGAGCGTCTTGGACAACCTCGCTGTCAACGTCTGACGACCGAGATATCAGAAGCGCAACACGGCACTGAGAACGGAGTCACATCTGATCCAGAAGTATGCGGGTGGCCCTGGCTTTGGGCTGTGGAGGTGGCACTTTGAGATCTACCTTGCACACAAGGGGCTACTCGACATGATGAAGGGCACGGAGGTCCTCGACGAGAAGACCGTGAAAGACGAGGAGCAGCAGGCCTTTGCAAAAAATACCAAGGCGCTCATGCTCTTGTTGGCGTCTACTGCAGAGAACCAATGGGGTTACTTCCAAGGTAGCACACTGGCTGACAAGGTATGGATATAGCTTTGCACCATCCACCAATCGACGTCGCTTGCAAACCAGATCTTTGCGATGACGCGGCTTCTAACGGTGAGGATCGAGGTGGACGAGGACATTCTTGCTGCCATGCAGCAGATTGAGTCGCTCGCCTCGCAATACAACAATATGGGGTGGAAGGTCTACTCTCAACTGCAGGCGATGGCCCTCCTTATGGCTCTACCGAACAGTTGGAGCCCCCTCATTATTGTCCTCGGTGGATTGGCGGAGGACAAGCTCACCTATGGCACAGTCGCCGAGTATATCCGCAACAATGCGCAGCGTCGCAGTGGCGGCAAGGCCTCATCATCCTCATCGGCCCTGGTCACCAAAACGTGTGGTGGCAGCAGTGGCGGCAAGGGAGGCGGTGGAATGGGTGGTGGCAAGAAGGGCGTCAAGAAAGGTGCGTGCCACAATTGTGGCAAGGAGGGCCATTGGGCCCGCGAGTGCCCGCAGGAGGCAAAGGCCAGCGGCAAGGACACCAAAGGCAAGAAGGCGCTTCTCAACGGCACCACAAACCACGACCTCAAAAGGGGCCAATAGGCGATGCTTAGATTCCGGCACCGAGGAGCACACCAAAGTCGAGAAGGTGGGATTCATCCGCTACACCAAAGGTGGGATTCATCCGCTACACCAAAATTTGCCAAGTCTATGGTGGTCAAAAACGACAAAGTCGAGCCAGCGGCCGGCCAAGGAGACGTTGAGGTGGAGGTGGAGGTGAATGGTAAGACGATGTTGCATGTCATCCGTGATGTGCAACATGTCCCCGGCCTGGCTGACATTCTAAGTGTCAGACGCTTGACGGATAATGGGTATGAGGTGCTCTTCCACAGGAAAGGCGCAGTGGTGCGCATGGACGGCGACGGCGAAGTCGTGTTGGAGGCAAAGCGTGAGGGCGGTCTCTACATTGTGGAGACAAAGGTGATCCCCGCAGCAGCAGACGCAGCAGATTCGCAAGAACGTGCCGTCAACTTGGCCAAACGAAGGGGAGCTGATCTGGAGCTCTGGTACCGGCGGCTGGGGCATTCGTCGCCCGCAGTGATGAAGGAGATGGCGAAGCGCAACATGGTCCGCGGCCTCGACATCACCAGTGCATCAGACGCGGTAGCAGATGTAGCAGCACACAAAAAGTGCGAGCCTTGAATTCTGGGCAAGGCGAGGCGCAAGCTGTTCAATAAGAACGTGGGGCGTGCCGTGGACCTGCTGGACATCGTGTACTGTGATGTGTGCGGACCGTTCAAACGCCGTCAAAAGGTGGCGCACGGTACTTTGTCACCTTCATTGATGACTGGAGCAGAAAACTCAATGTGTACTTCATGCAGCGGAAAGGCATGGTGCTGGACCGGCTGAAGGAGTACATTGCCGCGGTGGAGAGGCAGGCTGGCCGCAAGGTCAGAGCACTACGTAGCAACAAAGGCGGAGAGTACGTGGGCTGCAGTGGGTGGCTGAAGAAGCACGACATGAAGTGGGAGCACACAACTTCCTACTCGCCACAATCTAATGGCGTGGCGGAGCGTGTAAACCAGACGCTGCTTAACATGGTGCGGACGATGCTCGTGGACGCGGGATTTCCGCGGAGCTTCTGGGCGGAAGCGGTGCGTACAACAAGCTACACCATCAAGTTGACCCCGACAGCGGTGCTGAAGGAGAAGAGCGTCTGGAAAATGCCGCAGGAGGTATGGAGCAGGCGCAAGCCAAGTGTGGCGCACCTGAAGATCTTCGGGTGCAAAGCGCAAGGGATGGTGCAGGCGGCGCAATGTCCCGACGGAAATCTGGACCCACGCGCCAAGCCGTGTCTCTTCCTTGGCTACGAGAGCGCGGTTAAGGCATACAGGCTCTACGACATGAGCAAGGAGGAGATCTTCAGCAGCTGTGACGTTGAGTTGGATGAGGAGCAGACCTACAGCAGCAGCAGCAGTGACATCGGCGTGGTGGACTCTCTGAAGTAGGGGGAGTGGTTCCAGCTCCTAACCAATACAGAGGAGACGGTGGACGCCGACACTGACAAAGCGTCTTCTGCGTGCGACGGTGCTGGGGTGCAGCAAAGCCACGGTGTAAGCGCAGGTGTTGCACAGGCGCATGACGCAACAGCCGAAGCAGATGAGGTTGAGGACGCAAATGGAGCTGCCAAGGAGCAGCAACAGGTCCAACCGCCGACGTCACCAAAATCACCGCAACACAACTGAAGGCAGCGGAATGCGGCAAAACAGTACGATGCAGCAGCAAGCAGCTAGATCGGCATGGCGCGGTGCATGATGGGAGTCGTAGCAAAGCCGAGATCCGTACAAGAGGCGCTTGCACAGCCTGAAGCGTAGCAGTGGGACGCAGCCATCAAGTCAGAGCTGCCATCCATTGCCGTGAATGACACTTGGGAGATCATGGATCGGCCGAAAGACGCCAAGGTCATTGGCTCCAAGTGGGTCTTCAAAATGAAGTACAACAAGGAGGGTACATTGGAGAGGTACAAGGCGCGGCTGGTGGCAAAGGGATTTGCACAACGCAAGGGCGAGCACTATGACGAGAGGTTTGCCCCTGTCGCCAAGTTCACGAGCATCCGGGCCATCCTCGTGGTGGCAGCTACCAAGGACATGGAGCTGCACCAAATGGACGCGAAAACTGTATTCCTAAACGGCATTCTTGATGAGGAGATCTTCATTGAGGTGCACGAGGGAGTGGAGGCGCGCCAGAGGGCAAAGTGTGCAAACTGCGCAAGTCCTTGTACGGGCTAAAACAGTCGCCAAGGTGCTGGTTCCAGCAGATGGATGGGTACATGGAGCAACTCGACTTCAAGCGCTGTGAATCTGATCATAGTGTGTACGTGCACCGTAACAACCAGCTCCATTAGATCGTCGCACTCTACGTGGACGACCTGATTTTGTGTTCGTCTGACTTGCAGGCTCCACAACAGCTGAAGGAGCAGCTGAGCAGCAGATTTCAGATGTCCGTCATGGGGGAGTTGAAGAACTACCTCGGGATGAGCATAACGCGGAACCGGAGGATGCGCACTCTTGATCTGGGGCAGGCCAAATACGTGGCTGAAGTATTGAAGCGGTATGGCATGGAGGAGTGCAAACCGGTTGGCAGTCCGGTCTCCACAACCTGTGACCTGAGCGCGTCAATGTCGCCGCAAACAAAAGAAGAGCAAGAGGACATGGCGGGGGTGCCGTACCAGTCCACGGTGGGCAGCCTCATGTACGCTATGGTGGCGACGCAACCGGACCAGGCCTACGCGGTGGGTCAAGTGAGCAGGTACGTGGCGGATCCAGGGCCACTACACTGGCAGGCGGTTAAGCGCATCCTAAGCTACCTACAGGCGACGCGGCACGCGTGCCTGAGTTTTGACGGCAAGGGGAGGACCGACCCCTTGCGTCTGGTCTGCTACACGGATGCAGACTATGCTGGCGATGTGGACAAGCGGAAGTCCACCTCCGGCTACGTGTTCTTCCTTGCAGGAGATGAAACACCTAGGCAGCAGGTTGGGGCAGCAGCGTTGTTGACACAGCGTGCGGGCTTCCACGCTCATTGCTTAAGTCAGCTGCCCCCTCAGTCTGCTGCTCTAGAGTCTAAGTCTCGAAGCTCTGGGTTTGTTACTCAGAAATGTGCGCGACAGTGTCAATGCCACAAAGTAGCTGAAAACTGAATGTAACTGATTAGGAATGAAGAATGAGCCACAATGGGAGACCCCTCCAAGCTCTAGCTCCCCCCCACTAGTGTAGAACTTGTTACTTAGCTAACCAGCCAATCAGAAAATAGTCCTAGACCTATTTTCTGGCAGGCAGGGTTTTTCCAGTGAGCCCTACCAGACGCCCTACAGCCCAAAACCCGGGCGTCGTCTTTTTTGCCTGAAAACTGGACCATACCATAATACCAACGCTGTGAACGCAGCCGTGCGATCAGAATCAGCTAGAAAAACAGTAGCGAATAGTTATGGCTGCCCGAACCCGTGTAGGGCCTGCGACGCTCAGTGACGTCAAGTAGGGCCACACAGCAGGAGACATGGACCCTAGGCATAGTATGACGATGCTGACGCAATGCCACAACCAGAAACAATCCTGAGTGCATGGAAACAACATCTGTAGTGGCAGTGACCGCCGGCGGCCCGACAGCCGTGGAGGCCTGCCGATGGAGCTGAGCGCATCGCCGTAGGGAGGAGGCTTCAGCGAACGGTGCGTGGGCCTCAGCGCACGTCGGCTGCCCCGAGCAATTCTTCAGCGGCGTCGAGTCTCGCCGTCAGTCATCTACACGTCAATGTACACAAGCCAGGAGGTAACAACAGAGTTCAATGAGAGATGCGCGAAAACCAAAACTCCCCCATGACTCACAGGCGTAGTGCACATGTGCAGGCAGAGACACGGACAATGACCAGACTCCCCTCGACTACGCAGAGATGCGAGTAGAGACAAAAGGAGCAACTCACAGACGCACGCCGACCGAACTCACAGTGCCTTGGTCAAGAAGTCAGCCAACTATCGTGCTCTCTCAACCCACACGATGCTGATGCTGCCATCATGCAACAACAAACGCACATAGTGATACTCAACGTTGATGTGCTTTGTGCGTGTTTGATGCACGCCATCATTGTCGGCGATGGCCATGGCACTCTCATTGTCACAATGCAACGTGATGGATGCGATAGGCTGACGCAACTCGGACAATAAACGACGCAGCCACACACTCTCACACACGCCTGAGCCAAGAGCCACATACTCAGCCTCAGTAGTACTGCGTGCAATGCACCCCTGCTTGCCACTGCGCCAAGATACAGCTGTGCCGCCAATCAAAAAGATCCAGCCTGTGCGACTCTTACCGTCCGGACTGCCGGCCCAGTCATTGTCTGTCTATCCCACCGCGACCATAGACGGATGATGGCGGAACATGACACCTCGGCGAGGAGTCCAGACAACATAGCGCAGTACTCGGATTGCGACCTTGTGGTGGAGGTGACGCGTCTCCTGAGAAAACTGGGCCAGAAGGTTGACGAAGAACGCGATGTCAGGGCGCTGCGTCGTCGCCAGGAACACCAGTGACCCGATGACTCGTAGGTACGTGGTCACGTCAACTAACTCGCCCACAACAGCTGGGTCAGGACTCTCCAGCTTCACCTTGCCATCGGGTGACATGGGTGAGGATGCGCTCGACATGAGTGGCAGGTCCTCCACAAAGTGGGTGGACAGAGTTTGCACATAGGCGGCCTGGTGGATGTGCAGGACGCCCTGGGAGAAATCATGCTCGAGCTCCATGCCCAGGAAGACTCTGGGAGATCCGAGATCCTTCATCTGGTAGGCGGCGTGGAGCAAGTCCTTGACGCGCTGGATGGTAGCCGTGTCTGGCGACACAATGAGGAGATCGTTGACGTAAACCAGAACAGCGGCGAAAGTCTGGCCTCGCGGACTGAAAATCAGTGCGGGGTCAGCGATGCTGCGCTCGAGTCCGCCTCGAAGGAGCGTGCTGCTGATTTCTTGGTCCCAATACCGAGACAACTGCTTCAGGCCATAGAGGGCCTTACGCAGTCGCCAGACTCTCCCAATGCCTTCGTTGAAGCCTGGGGGCTGCACCATGTAGAGCTCCTCACCCTCGAGTGAGCCATGGAGAAACGCGTTGCTCACATCCATCTGATGCAGCTCCCACCCATGATGGGCGACCAGGCTGAAGAGCCCCCGGCTAGTGGAGAACCGGCCAACTGGGGCAAAGATCTGGTCGTAGTCGACCCTAGGAATCTGGGCAAACCCCTTGGCTATAAGGCGGGCCTTGTACTTGTCCAAGGACCCGTCGGGCTTCCACTTGCGCTGAAAAACCCACTTGGCGCCGATGGCCTTCCGACCTGGAGGAAGGTCGACGAGGTCGTACACATGGTGCTGTCAGATAGCAGCAAGCCCATCGGCGCAGGCGGCGTCCCAATGTGCGGCCTCAGGAGAGGCTTGTGCCTCGCGCAGGGTGGCTAGGTCCTCCGGGCGTGCTGTGGAACGGACTTAGAGAGCGTGTGCATCTCAAGCCCTTGGTGGGATGCGCGTGAGTGCAGCCACGGCAGCGTGCCGATGCTCGTGATGGAGCATGGCGTAGCCCAGTGCGGACCCCGGGAGAACCTAGGCAGCTGGTTGGGTCAGCAGCATTGTTGATGCAGCGTGTGGGCTTCCACACTCGTTGCGTAAGTGAGCTGCCCCCTCCGTCTGCTGCTTTAGAGTCTAAGTCTGGAAGCTCTAGGTTTGTTACTCAGAAAAACGCGCGCCTGTGTTAGCGCCAGAAAGTAGCTAAAAACTGAAAGTGACTGATTAGGAATGAAGAATGAGCCACAATGGGAGACCCCTTCAAGTCCTAGCTCCCCCCCACTAGTGTAGAACTTGTTATTCAGCTAACCAGCTGATCAGAAAATAGTCCTAGACCTGTTTTCTGGCAGGCAGGGTTTTTTCGGTGAGCCCTGCCAGACGCCCGACAGCCCAAAACCCGGGCGTAGTCCGTTTTTCTTGAAAACTGGACCATACCATGATACCGACGCTGCAAACGCAGTCGTGCGGTCAGAATCAGCTAGAGAAATAGTAGCAAAGAGTTATGGCTGCCCGAACCCGGGCAGTGCCTACGGCACGTAGTGACGTCAAGCAGGGCCACATTGCAGGAGACATTGACTCTAGGCATAGCATGACGATGCAGACGCAATGCCACAACCAGAAACAATGCTGAGTGCAAGGAAACAGCATCTGCAGTGGCAGTGACCGCCGGCGGCCCGACCGCCGCGGAGGCCTGCCGATGGAGCTGAGCGCATTGCCATAGGGAGGAGGCGTCAGCGAACGGTGCGTGGGCCTCAGCGCACGTCGGCTCCACAGAGCGACACTCCAGCGGCGTCGAGTCTCGCCGTTAGTCATCTACACACTGATGTACACAAGCCGGGAGGACACAACAGAGTACAATGAGAGATGGGCAAAAACCAATAGCAAGTGCAGCGGTCTTGTGGTGCAGCAGAAAACAGGAGTGCGTCGCCACCTCCACTATGGAAGCAGAGTACATCGCGCTGGCCGAAGCTGTCAAGGAGGCAGTGTGGCTCCGCAGGCTATTGGGGGAGCTCGGCGTGCCGCAAAGGGAGCCTACGGTGGTACAAGAAGACAACACCGGCTCCATCTTGCTGACCAACAACCCGACAAAACACAGGAGGACAAAGCACATTGACGTGCGCTACCACTATGCGCGTGACATGGTCCAAAAGGTACAAGTTGTACTACAACATTGTAGTACGATGCACATGCTTGCAGATTGCTTGACCAAGGCGCAGCCCAGAGACCGGCATGTCCTCAATGTGGCAGGCCTTGGGCTTACGGGCTATGATGGGCTCAAGAGCGCTATGGAAGATGAGCAGGAGTGAGGATGGAGGCATCCGGCATGGCAGGAGCAAGGGGGAGATTGTTGCATATTGCCCCGTGCTATGCCCTGGAGTTGCCATTTTCAGGGTGACGGCTCCAGATCCTTGTGCATTGCATATTCGTATGCATGGATGGATGTTTCAAAAACCTGAGGACACGCTGGACCAGCTGCATTTTGAATCGCAGCAATCGGCTAAGAATTGAGGGAGTTATGGTCTGTCAAAGTTGGGAGGTCGTGCTGGCCGTCCGGGTTTGGACGGCAGACTTGGTATCGGCCGGAAAATGATCCGGCGGTGATCATTTTGACTCCCACCACGCACACCATGGCCAAGGCGCCCCTTGGAGGATGCTAGCAAAAATATCCCATGGTTCATTGGAGCCATGTGTGCTTCGGAATGGCGGTCTGATGCTTCATTGAGATCCAGGGCACTTCGGGCGCCCGTCACTCACGCTAGTGCTCTGTCAGGGACAGAGACTCAATGATGCACTCCGAATCGCGTGTCGGGCGCTACGGTGGTCCAAATCACATGCTGTTTGGTGCGTTGGAAAGCTTGTGACTAGCACTATAACTTTACTGAATCGGTCCATGTTCATTAATCCACTCAAAACTGATCCGCACCTTTGGGAACTTTGGGTGTTGTTGAATTCCGAACTCTGCTCACATACTGTGCGGCGACCAGAAAGCGCACACTTCGCCTAAGACTGATGCCCAAAATAGCTGTGAACCTGAGGACGTGGTCAGGCCAAGTTGGAACCGCATTTTGAACAGGAGGTCGCCAGCCATATGATTATTGGATCCGAGTGTTGTAGTCGGCGCTGTCAATCCTTTTTGTTGCTGGGATCATCTGCGACAAGTCGTTTTGGATGCCAAAAATAGCGATTGCTTGTGGGGTATCTCGATTGAGGCCGTTGTTGTGGTTGAAACAGAGTTTGGCGGGGACGATGTCTGCTCCGGCGATGATCTTGCGGAATCTCCGTGTGTACTTTGCCACCCTGTACTGCAGATGTAGACGTTGGAGTTTGTGCGTGCGTCAGATTTTTCATTTAGTCATCCAAAGCGTGCGAGCATCGTGTACGAGAATTCGTTCCAATTGGTTGGTGGCGTCAGCGCGTCTTACCCTTGCGGGTTGATCTGCTCCAAGGCTAGACCGCATGCGGTTGATGATATGAGACGGGCGGCGTGAGCCGTCGATGCTGCTCCGCCGGTCTCCTGCTGTCGTTGGATGATTATGAGATCGGACCACCGACTTTACGCCGTGCCACGTAAAAGCGCGGCAGCTAGGTCAATTTTATTCTGATCATCGTTGACCCAAGCAATGGAAAAGTACACCTCCAAAATCTTCAGCCAAATCCAAATCGTCGGTCCTTTCGAGTTTATAGGATCGAACGGTTCTAGGAGGGCCGGACGAATTCTGGGTTCGATCGAGAGTTGGGAGTTTCTCTCGACGAGCACCGCTTCACGTGTGCTTGCGTTGCAAAGTGCCTCCATTATGTTGTTGAGTTGTCGGAGCAGGTGGTTGTTGATTCCTTTGAGTGCGAAGATCATGTTCACCAGTTCCTCGTTGATCTGCGCCTGTCGTCGTTTGCCACCTCTCGTCTCTCCTTTCGTTGTCGAGGCTGTCGGCAGGGGCGGCTGGTTCATCGCCGTGGGGTCCGTGACCGGATTGGTCGACGAAGCCAAAGGGGTAGTTCTAGCTACCGCAAAGCCTGCTACGCCAGTGTTTTTTGTCGCTTTGGGGTTTGCGTGCATCAGCACGTTTTGCTCCTCAATCATCGAAGTCGCCGCCGAAGACCCGCGACTGGTCGTCGGTTGCGCTTGCTTGCCTCACGTTGCAGTCACAAAGTCTGCGAAGTCTTGACGTGCGAGATGCCCAGAAGACTTGTTCAAGGTAGTCCTTTGGAATGGGTGAAGTAGTTAGATGCCTCTCCAGCACCGCTCCGCTTTGATACCAAGTGTTACGCCGAACGGAGCGTAGATGGTGAACAGGTAGACGTTGTGAGGCAAAACACGATTTAGAATTTGGGACACTTGAGCAATTCATAATTAGTGGTATGTGTACTTCGATGAAAAGTGTCGAAACGATCGAACATATATAAGCTGGAAAATGTTCTAAAGTGCAGGTTGAGGTAGTTGTGTTGTTGATGCAGTGTGCAGGCTTCCACGCTTGTTACTTAGTCTGCTGCCCCCTAAATGTGTTGCACTAGAGTCTAAGTCTGAGTGCTCTGGGTTTGTTACTCAGAGATGCGCGCGCCAATGTTAGCACGAGAAAGCAGCTAAAAACTGTGTCTGAGTGATTAAGAAACAAGAATGAGCAACAATGGGAGACCCCTCCAAATTCGAGTTCCCCCTCAGCTCTGTAGGCAGGGACTTCTCGGTGAGCCCTGCCAGATGGCCGACAGCCCAAACCCGGGCGTCGTCCGTTTTGCCTGAAAATGGACCATACCATAATACACACACTATGAGCACAGTCGTGTGGTTAGAATCAGCTAGAAGAGTAGCAATGAGAAGTTATGGCTGCCTAAACCCAAGCAGCGTCTACGCTAATTCCCGATACCAATAGTGCCAAAAAATCATGAAAATTTGACCCTAGGCATGACATAGCGCTGCGAATGCAACAGTGCAGTCAAACACATCGCTGGACGTGTACAGACAACATAAGCAGTGACAGTGCCTGCCGGCGGCATGACTGCCAAGGAGGTCTGCCGATGGAGCTGAGCACTTTGGAGGGAGGAGGCTCCAGCAAACTACGTGTAGACTTCTGCGTGCGTCGGCTCCACTGGATGACACTCCATGAACATTGCGTCTCGCCATCAGTCATTTGCACGCAGATGTACACAAGCCGGGAGGAAACAAAGGAGTCAAGTGAGGGATGTGAGACAAAAACCAGCACTTCCCCATGACTCACAGGCGCAGTGCACATGGACGGCCAGAGAGCACAGAGACCAAGAAAACAGGGAGAGAGAGAACCTCACGGAAGCACACGGACTACACTCGCAACCTTCTTGAATGAGTCACGCTTCAGTGCTTTGGTCGAAAAGTCAGCCAACTCCCGTGGTATGTCAACCCACACAATGCTGATACTGCCGTCATACAACGACGAACGCACATAGTGATACTCTACATTGATGTGCAATGTGGGAGTGTGATGCACGCCATCGTTGTCAGCAATGGCCATGGCACTTTCATCGTCACAGTGCAATGTGATGGACGGGACTGACTGACACAACTCAGACAACAGGCAGCACAGCCACACGTTCTCACAAGCGCCAGAACCAAGGGCCACATACCCCCTGATCTTTAGTTTAGATTTTAAATGTTTTTGGAGTGGTTGAAATAGGATACGATATTTCATTCATTGAATTTGAAGGACCACATGAATATTTTTTGTCGATTTTAATGTTCCAAATGAACCATATCGTTTTTTGGGTTCCTGGGTTGGCTGATGACACTCATTTAGTTATTGACAAAATAGCTATGCTAGAATCTTGGTTTTTTTGGTCCTCGATAAATTTTTCTCCAAGTGATCTACGACAAGGCACAACATGCTCTTTCTATACTACGTAAGGCTGCTATATCGAAATCGAAGCAAAGTTTTTCGTTTTGGTTTCGAAATTGTGCGAAGTGCAAAATTTCACACTTCGCTTCGACAAGGAAGGTTGTGACTTCGCTTTGCTTCGCTTCGACTTTGGTCGTCCTCATTTCGACTTCGCTTCGATGCAGAGTCATATTGTTTTTGCCCAAGTTGCATCCAGTGATGTTCCAAGAACAAATACTTCTTCCATTACTTGCACTTTTGCACTTCTGCACTATTGGAGTCTTCTTTTGCTTCAGGGGCGTAGTGGGCCAAAGATAGGGAGACAGAGAGGGAATAAATGACAGGACTTTGACATGACATGACAATTACATGACTTATGACTGCTGACATGACACTAAGGACAGAGGCAGCACAACCATACTTGAGACTAATCACTCCCCCCCCTTCCTTGTGTACCACCTCCCCCC
>SZWC01000809.1:332508-353535 GCA_023375785.1 Penium margaritaceum
TCAGGCCACATCCTGCCCCTTGCTCAGTGCCTTGAGCTTTGCCTCCAGCTCGTTGACCACCTCCTTCCACCCTTTGAGGAGAATGATGGACTGGAAGGTAAGGTCACCAAGGCTGTGGCGATGCTCTGTGCAGATGCTCCCAGCTTGAGAAAAGACACGCTCCGAGGAGGCGCTGCTGCATGGGACGCAAAGGATGTCATGCGCAGCTGCAGCCATTGCCTCAAGACAATTTTCGTTTGCCGCCCAAAACACAGCAGGCTTGCGTTTCTCTGCCAGTGTGCGCTGGAGCTCTTCCTCGTACTCAGTCACCAGATCCTTCTGTTGCTGAGGCTGCTGCATCTGCTGCGACATTGTCAGGCGTGCCAGCATCGGGTTCATGTGCAGTACACGTGCAGCAGGATCTGGATTTGCAGGCTCGGAGGTGTTTGAGCCAGATGCAGGAATGCTGTCGCTTGTCTTCTGCTGCTGCTGCTGCTGCTGCTGCCTCTGCTGCTGCTGCTGTTGTCGGCGCTGGATCAAAGCAGCATATGGCGCCACAACTCGCCGCAGTGCAGCCCTTGCTGCTGCTCCGGTGATGACATAGTCCGCGCTGTTCCTGCCACTTGCCTGCCTCTGATCGAAGTAGAATGGTCCGTACTGAGGGTCCAGGCATGTTGCAACAGTTCCTTTTGGCCGCAATGAGACCGCGGTACTTGTCAAGCTTCTTCTTGGCTCGCCCCAACGCTGCTGCAATGGGCTCCTTCCACGCACGTGGTGCAGCGTTAGGATTCTTCAGCAGTTCTTCGACAGTCGGCTGCCGCATGGAGCAATGGTCCACAAGCCCGTGGAACCATGGCAGAAGGTTCCCCACTGTTGGGTACTTCTCCCCCTCANACAAGCCCGTGGAACCATGGCAGAAGGTTCCCCACTGTTGGGTACTTCTCCCCCTCAACGCGCTCCGTGACACTTGCAAAGGACTCCAGCGCGTCAGCAGCCTCACGCACCACAGGCCACTCGTTGCGTCTGATCTCAATGTCCAGTCGCTCCATGGAACCTGCTTCCAGCTCAGTGGTGCGGACCTCTTCAATGTAGTTCATGGCCGTGTCTTGCGCATCCAGTACACACTTGATCATCTGGTACGTGGAGGACCACCTTGTTGGGCAGTCATTCACAAGGCCAAAACGGCGCTGTGCATCATGACCAATCCACATGCCGCGGTGGCCTTCAGAGTGACGTGCGTGCCCAACAAGGGCACGCACCTTGTCGACGATGGGCTCGATGGCGTCCTCTTTGAGGAAGTCCTGCACGGCAATGTTGATGATTTGCACAAAGCAGCGGAAGACAACACCCTCGCTGATGTCCAGGGGGTACTTTCCGACCAGGAAGCGCACACAGACCGTGTTGTTAGCTGCATTGTCAAGAGCCAGCCCTGCAAACTTGCTGCCCAGTCCCCACTCCTTCCAGATGCAGTTCTCCAAAGCAGTGGCCAGGTTCTCTCCAGTGTGCGGCCCATCGATGAAGATGAAGTCGATGACCATCACACGTGATGCCCATTCTTTGTCAAGCCAGTGGGAATTCACCGCCACCCAGGACTGCCCATTGTCAGCTGTCCAGCCGTCAGTGGTGAAGGACAACTTCCCTGGTTGGCTCAGAAGGTAGTCACGAATCTGGGCCCTCTGCTTCTTTGCCCGCAGCTTAATCAGCTCAGACAGCTTCTGCCGGGTGGGTGCATCCATCTCTGTGCACTTCCGGATGATCCTCTTGAACGCCTTTGCCTCCACCACCGTGAAAGCAATGAAGGTCTCCACGAAGAGGTCCACAATGTCGTTCCAAAGCTCCTCCTTCGTGTACCTGTCATGTCAAATGCGAACACCTAGTCACGTCGGCCATGCTCAAGGACGGGTGATTACATGAGGGGGACAGATGAAGAAACACAACAGGTGACTTAATTCAACACACCGAGCTGCGCAAAGTCTTTGATGCTGCCCTGCTTCGGGTCCTCCTTCTTCTCCATTGCCAACTCACGCTGCAGCATGATCTTCAATGCTGCTTTCGGAAACTCCTTCTTGAAAGTGCTGCAAATGGGACTTCATACTACCAGTGGAGCCATCTGGAAGTGTGCACTTCCGTGTCTCCTTGGGGCATCCTTTGATGCGACAGAAGGCCGGGTCGTCCCTTGCTTTCCCCGCCCAGAAGTACTTCCACAAAGCTGAGCGACGGCGATTCCCGGTGCGTGGCTTCGGGTCCTTTGGCATGCGCCGTTCCTTGTGCACGATGACAATCGGCCTGGCAGCAGTAGCTCCAGCCCGCTTCCTTTTGCGTTGACCCTCGGCTGCCTGCTTCTTCTTTGCTTTCTTTCTCCTACAGTTGCTTGTTCCACCACCCTCAGAGGTCTCCGCCTCCTCTTCCTCTTCCTTCTCTGCCAGTGACTCATCGTCCTTCTCTGCCAGTGACTCGTTGTCCTTCTCTGCCAGTGACTCGTCGTCCTTCTCTTCCTCCTCCTCTTCCTCCTCCTCCTCCTCCTCATCCTCATCCTCATCCTCTTCGGCTCCGTCAAGCTCATCAGCAGCATCGGACACCTCGTCTTCATCCCTGCTCTGCTCGCTTTCGTCTTCAGTGTCCCCACCATCAGCAGCAGCGTTTTTCCCTCCAGTTCCACTGGTACAACGTCTCTTGATGCGCCTTGGTGGAGCACTTCCTTCGCTCTCCGACTCCTCTATGTCTGCTTCTGGTCAAACCTCGTNTCTGCTCGCTTTCGTCTTCAGTGTCCCCACCATCAGCAGCAGCGTTTTTCCCTCCAGTTCCACTGGTACAACGTCTCTTGATGCGCCTTGGTGGAGCACTTCCTTCGCTCTCCGACTCCTCTATGTCTGCTTCTGGTCAAACCTCGTTGTCTGCAGCACCCTCGGTCTCAGGAGCATCTGTGGTGGCTGCGTCCACGGTAGTAGCAGCTGCCGCAAGGAGCGGGATGTCTGCGATGTCAGACATGCCAGCATCCTTGGATGCTTCAGTGCCGTCAACGACGCGGGGCTGTGAGGGCACGGTGAGAACCTCACTATCCGCAGCACGGCTGGACGTCCGTGCTGCAGCTGAGTCGGAGGGGTGATCTCCGCGGCCTTTGCTACGAGGCAAGGAAGAGCTTCCCACGGCGGAAGGACGGCGTGGCTTCTGCTTTGGGGCAGGCCTCTTCCTTGGCCTCTGCTGCTGCTCGGACTCGATGGACAAGGCAGGGTGCGACTCTCTCATTCTCTCGTTTGCGCGGAGTGCAGCACTGCGCAACGGTGGTGTGCTGGCAAGACCGTTGCTTGATGGATCCATGGCGGGCAGTCGGAGGCCCCTTGAGGGGCAAGAATGCCCCAGTCTTGGCGAAACAGAGTGTACATGGTGGTGAAATCAGGTTAAGTGTGTGAGGATGCGTGGACGTGGCTCCAGAGCGACCCGTATGAGGCGACGCGTTGACGTTGTCTCGGATGCGCACGCGATTACGCCTCGTCTACGTCGCATCGCCTTCCAGGCACCGCGACAACGTCTCCACGGACGTCGGCCACGAAGTGCTCCCCAGGGGAGCACTTCATCAGGGGAGCCTCCCCTGATGATTCGTCGACCTGGTCTACAAAAAAAAGCATGGTGAACTATCGCAAACCATGAGGTTTGCACGTATCATGAAAAGTACCCAGGACTGCGTCGGATGCCGTGCGTTGTTCGTGGGTTGTCGATGGCGATCCGAGCCCGCAGGACGTCGTCGTCGGACGTACTGTTACGCCGCACCCCGTGAAATCGGAGTGTATGGTCCCGAAAATACCTGAGAAGAATTGCTCTTGGAAACCACAAACTGCGGGTTTGTACGTATTACTTTTCCAATATAAGGTATTTGCCGATGGACTCAAGTGCCTAACGTATTCTAACGATGCATACCCTACGGTGACTCGATGAAAGTACATCTATGTGCAACATCCTGCAAATCCCTGCAGCTATGAAATGCTCTTATTATAGACCGGGTTTGCAACGACTTATGCTGCGAACCTCCAAGAGTACTTTCATATGTTTGCAGCAATGCAAAGCGAAGCGAAGAGACATCGAAGTCATTCGATACAGTCGAAACTTTCGCAGAGTTTCGATGCATGGGGTCTTGATTTTGATTTCACTTCGCTTCCATTGACCGCGTCGTCTCTTCGCTTCGTTTTGTACTTTGTCGAAGAAAAGAAACGAAAACGAAGCGAAATCGAAGGGTCGAACTTAGTTTTGATTTCGATGTAACAGCCTTAGTACTACGCGCATGCTCAGACATGCTTTTTGTCCTTTTAGGAGGGGAACAAGTTAAGGAAAAAAATTGCATCAGCTGAACATTAAATGAATCAAGCTACAACCTCATCCTCTTCCTGCACTCCCTCGTCATCCAACATCACATGTCCGTAAATGCCATTGGCATGACGTTGGTAGTCAGCCTAAGAAACCTTGTCGAAACCAGCATTAGACCATGCTTGGCGCATGATGTCATGGTTTGAGTTGAAGTATTGTCGTGCCATCATGAACCATTTGCATGCGTGCACTTTGACCACTTTCATGCCGAGATTCAATGTGGTTCCCTCCTTGGCCTTGTTTCTTGCCCACATCGCAAAATGGTCTTTGATGGTCTGCTTTAGTGATTTGATGTCTCCAATGTCCGCTGGCTTAGCTTCGGGAGTGCAGCCAGCGGGGATGTAGAGTGGGTGCACGTAGGGGTAGTTGGTTGACAGCCAACCACGGAAGGTGGAGCTGCACTGAGGGCGCCATGCATCTAGCACAAGGAGCACGTAAACGGCACCTTCCTAGAAACTGTAAGCCTTGCACTTTGGCACGTAGTAGGGCTGCAGGATGCCACGTACCCACTGCATCGTCATCTCTCCATTTGCCCAATGGTTCTGTGTGAAAGTCAGCTGCCGACCAGCATCAAGTAGCTCACGTGCATGCAGGCCACTGGGCAAGCAGCGCTTAGACTTCCCTGCAATAATCAGCTGCATGGGCAAGAAGTCACCCGCGGCAGAAGTGGTGACTAGGAGAGTGATTGACTGCTTGTCCTCTAAGCCAAGGATGGCGACATCGTGGGTCCCCTTTGGAGTGTACGTGTGGTTCATTGCTAGCACAAGCTGGATTGGGGTATGGTCAGCGTTCAGCACAAAAGCGGGTGCAACTTTGTGCTGGCTCGCTAACGCTGCAGCACGGTGGAGAAAATTCTCCACTTTCGCCTGCCAGCCCTCGGGCACTTTCTAAGCTGCTGTTGTACCTGGCCGCCATGTCCATCCCATGTGCTCTCGCATGAACTTCCGTACCCAAGAGCGACCAAAAGCGTGGTCTCCAAGGGCTGCGAGATCTTCCGGTGCGTGCTGCGCGATGATCCGATGGATGTCGCTCCGGATGTTCTTGCTGTTCATCGGCCTTCTACCTTCACGGGCTTGTTTGGGAGAGGAATTTATGGTGGTGATGATTTTAGGGTGCGTTGACAAGAAAGCTGTCTTGCCCCTGTGTCCGTGGATCCATTTTTTGTTGTTTATCGGTGTAGTCGGATCAGTCTTCATGGCTTGCGTGGCTGCTATGGCGTACTGTTCCTTTAGCACTTTTGTGTTGGGGTAGAACCATCCAGCAACTATGCTTGCTGCAAGTCAATAGAAGACGCACAGGCCATCTGGAGTGCGAAACGAACGGCGGAGATGCTTCACGGCTCCGTAAAAACTCGTGTGACACTTGACTGCCCGCAAGATGGGCGGAAAATGTCCACTACCGAACCAGTCATAGTATTTCCCAGGACGATGTTTTCCACAGCTGCTGGCGTCCTCGGAGGTTGTGCGGGGGCTTATAGGAACAAGTGCCATGCACTCTATGTTGGTTGAGTCGTCCGAGGCCTGGCTGCTGGATGACGTACTGCTGTTGCTGTCACTGTCACCGTTGCTGCATTCCGTGTCGCTGTCGTCGCTGCTGATGGGGCGAGGATGTTCTGGTTCTTCGATGCGGAGGGAACCCGGGCGCATCAACTTGGTGACAGGTGGGGCATGGCGTCTCTTCGGCCTTGGCTCCTCCACGACGACGGCCTTGCCCTTTCCCTTGGGGTCCAAGGTTGGTGGAGTGGCTGCATGGTCGGATGCCTCAGCTTCGCGAGACTGCGGGCATGGAGAGGGTGACAGCCCCATCGGGAAAGATAGCGGTGATGCAGAAGACGACGCTTTGATGTTGGATGAGGAGGCGGCAAAAAGTTCCCCCGGCTTTGGCTGAGATTGGCTAGTTGTTGGCGGGCTTTTTGAGTGGTCAAAAGTGAGCTGCACGGGCTTCCTTGGCCGTCCAACAGGGCGGCGTGTCGGTTGAGGACGAGGAGCGATGGGATGTCCAAGCTGGACTTGGAGACGGCGGATACGCTCCTCCGGAGACACGACCTGCAGAAAGCGCTCCATCGTGGGCAGGAGGTGGTTGGCGGGTAAATGGGAAGACTATATGAGTGGACAAGTGGCAGACTGCAAAAAATGGCTGTATCTTTATGTGCAACCAGAGGAGCACAACGGATACTGGTGAGTAGTCATGAAATCCGCGCTAGCCATTGTCTCCCGTGCGGCAGAGCCTGTAAAAATTAAGAGTCACGGAAGAAATCAAAATCGCACCGTCGTCAAATTTAAAGTGCTAAATTTCCATGAATTTGAGGATTAAGGACCACCAAAAAAACTCCAATGTCAAAAACCTAGTCGAAATTAAAGACCACATAATTTGGAAAAACTAAAACGTCAAATTTAAAAATCAGGGGGATACTTAGTAGTGTTGCGTGCAATGCAGCCTTCCTTGCTCCTGTGCCAGGATACAGCAATTTCGCCAACACGTAAGATTCAGCCAGTACGACTCTTACCGTCCGAACTGCCGGCCCAGTCACTATCAGTGTATCCCGTCGCCACAACGGACGACCGTTGATGGAACATGAGGCCTTGCCGTGGGGTAGAAATGACATAGCATAGTACTCGGATTGCGGCCTCAAAGTGGAGGTGACGCGGCTCCTGAGAGAACTATGCGAGGATGTTGATGGCGAACGCATTTTGTGGACGCGTCGTCGCCAGGAATATTGGTGACCCGATGACGCGCAAATAAGTGGTCCCGTCTACAGGCTCCTCCACCACGGCTAGATCAGAGCTATTGTGCATCGTCTGACCATCGGGTGACATGGGTGAGGATGCTCTTGGACAAGGGGTAGGTCCTCAGCAAAGCGCCCGGACAAGGTCTGGACATACGCGACATGATGGACATGCAAGATGCCCATAGAGATCATGCTCAAGCTCCATACCCAGAAAGACTCGTGCCTGCCCGAGGTCCTTCATCTGGTAGGCAGCATGCAGCAGGTCCTTGACCTGTTGGATGGCAGCTGCATCTAGTGATGCAATGAGCAGGTCGTCGACATAGGCCAGGAAAGCAACGAGGGTCTGACCTCACGGACTGATGAACAGCGCGCAGTCAGCAGAGCTGCAAAGGAAGCTGCCGTTGAGAAGCGTACGACTGATCTCTTGGTTCCAGCAGCACAACAACTGCTTCAAGCCATAGAGGGCCTTCCGCACCTTCCAGACCATGCCAGAGCCATCGTCGAAGCCTGCAGGCTGCACCATGTAGAGCTCCTCGCCCTCGAGTGAGCCATAGAGAAAGGCGTTGCTCACATCCATCTGATGCAGCTCCCACCCGTGCTAGGCAACCATACTGAACAACGCTTGCCTGGTGGAGAAACAACCGACCGGGGCAAAGATCTGGTCATAGTCGATCCCACGGACCTGAGCAAACCCCTTGGTTATGAGATGCGTCTTGTACATGTCCGGGGACCCGTCTGGCTTCAACTTTTGCCGGAGAACCTAATTGGTGCCGATGGCCTTACGGCCCGGGGAGAAGTCGACGAGCTCATAGACGTGATGTTGTCGAATGGCGGCAGGCTCGTTGGCACATGCAGCCTCCTAGTGAGCGGCCTCGAGAGAGGCCCGAGCCTCACATAGGGTGGCTGGGTCCTCTGGTCACTCCTTTGGGTGGATAGTGAGGGCGTTTTTGTCTTGTGCCCCTTATGGCATGTGCCTGAGCGAGGCCCCAACAGCATACTGATGCTCCTGATGGAGCAAGGCATAGCCCAAAGCAGACCCTATATGTAGGTCAGTGATGAGTGACAGTGTGGCCAAGCCAAGTGCCTTGGTGCCGGGGTTCCCACTCACGACAGTGAAAGTGGGTCTGACATGAGGTAAGGAGCCTCGTGGGATGATAGGGGATTGGGGCGCGAGAGGAAGTGAGGAGGCCACCTGAGTGCTCAGTATCGGCCTAGGTCTAAGGCTTCCACCCGGACCATGTGTGTAGCGCGATGATTTGGATGGGGCAGCCGGCCCTCAGGGGCTGGCGGACACGGATGAGGCAACCGGCCCTCAGGGGATGGCGGACACAGACGGGGCAGTCGGCCCTGAGGGGCTGGTGGACACGGACGAGGCAGCCAGCCCTGAGGGGCTGGTGGACACGGACGGGACTCCCGGCCCTGAGGGGCTGGCGGATATGAACGGGGCAGCCGGCCTTGAGGGGCTGGCGAACACGGACGGGATCGCCAGACGTGAGGTGCTGGCGGACACGGACGGGGGAGCCGGCCCTGAAGGACTTGCGGGAACGGACGAGGCAGCCGGCTCTGAGGGGTTATCGGACACAGATGGGCCAGCCAGCCCTTAGGGGCTGGCAAACACGGACAGAGCAGTCGGCTCGGACGGCCTTTCGGAAACAAATGCGGCAGCCGGTCCTGAGGTGTCAGAAGAATGCAAGAGTAGAGATGAAAATAGCAAAAGTATGAAAAAGCAACGGAACATGCACAACTGTGTCAGCACGATGATGGAAGCAGAAAGATACAAGCAGTTCCGAGGAGTTAGTCTTAGAGCTTGTGAAGAGGCGACATAGTAGAGGTGCGAGGTGGACATAAGTGAGAGAGGGCAAGAGCCAGACAGGTGATGAGTCGATGAGTGCTGAGCGAAGGAGCGAGAGTGACGGAGCGAAGAGCTGCAAGCTGTGAGTGGTTAGAAAAGGCAAGATGGGCAAGGATCGAGCAGAGCAAGGACACAGCGGCAAAGCTGCGGAACCAAGGGGGAACAGGATGAGTAGAACTGTTCTAGTTAACTTGAGGGAATGAACATCCTTGGTATATGCAAGTGGAACAGGACAAAACGGTACAACAATGGCTTCTTTCCGCTAGCCGGACACGGGTGACACTTGTCACATTATTCGGGGATGACTTGACTTTGTTGGTCAAACGGTCACACATTGGGTGACCCGTTAGTCGAGGTGGTTCGTTCTCGGACCTGAACCATTATTGAGAAAAGGAGTTCTCTGAATGTTGGTGTGCACGAAGTCAGTTTCTCAAGGAAATTCCAACACCCCCCTTGAAAATGACAAAGTACGCTTGTGCAGTCTGAGATCTGCTCAGGTGACACGTCCACCTTTGTCATGGATTTGTAATGTGAGGATGTGGGTGGAGCAGGTGGTTTGGGTAGAAGATGAAGAGGTGGGACGTCTGGGATCTCATGGAGATCTTCCACGGTGATTCTCTCTGGTTGGTTTGTTCTCGACTGGCGTCCTCTGCGTCCTCTGCATTCTCGGCGTATGTTGCCCATAAGACCAGAGATGTCGTCGGAGAGGGGATCATAAGACCGGAGGATAGAGTGAAATGGACAGTCGGTGGTGAGGTACAGAATGACCATATCTTGATATTCGGCAAGGAAGTAGTCGTCCCACTACTGATGTATGTTGAGGGTGGAGACATCAACGTACAATTAATTTCGGTCCTTGCTGAAAACATCCCAGCGTTTGAGGATGTTAAAGCTTACGTCCGCATGTAGTTCCATTGCAGCAAATCAGGCATCATAGTTGGCTTTGCCTGCGTTGTTGAAATGGAGAATTGGGATCTTGTGGGCGAGGTCAATGACCTCTTGCTTGGTTGGTTTACTCCGTCTCCACCAGTGGTGGCGTGGTTGTTGAGTACCTACAGTAGCGTTGGAAGACATTTGCAAAGATTCCGGGAATGCTAGGAGCTAAGAGAGCCCTGGTGTGTGAGAATCCAGGATTCGAGGATGAGGCGGTGATGAGATCTGAAGCTTTGCAGATGCAAGGGCCAACACCAAGGAGAGGATGTCTCTTGTTGGCGAAGATGCGACAGATCATTGAGTTGTAGTGTCCGATTGGTTGGGCCTACTGATAAGAGGGCGTGAGTGAATGATGAAGAGGTGGGCACTGGTCGTTGCAAAACTGGTAGTGCATCGGGGTGAAACTGTTTTGGCCAAGCGGAGGATGATGTAGCTGGATGGGCGCTGGGACGCAACCATGTGAGCTACGAAAATTTCGGCGTGGGTGCAGGTCGTCGAGCAACAGGCGATGCGACGGGGCGGATCCGTGTGCCGAGCAGAGAACGATGCGTATGCAGAAGATAACAGAGTGGGTGAAGGGGCGGAACCATGTGTGCTTTGGAAGATTTGGCGTGGGCGCAGGCGATGCAACCGGGCGGAACCTTGTGCCGAGCAAACAATGAAAACGGATGATGGCGGAATGGGCGCAGGAGCAAAACCATGTGTGCTGTGAAATAGGGGAGTAGAATGCGGCAAGGGGAAGGCACTCGCCAACGCGCTGCGAGAAATCTACTACTGGCGTGGGTGCAGGCTGCTGGGAAACGGGCAGCTAGCTTGTGCAGGTCCTTGTGCTGGTAGCAGATGCTGATAATTTGCGGATGATGGAGGCTGAAGCTAAAGATGACAAAGTGGGTACTGGGGCAAAACCACATGCGCTGCGGAAGGTTTGGCGTGGGCGCAGGCCGTCGCAAAACAGGCGATGCGACCAGGCGGATCCTTGTGCCAAGCGGAGAACAATGCAGGAAGAAGAGGAACAATTGACACTTGAGTGGGCGCAGAGTCAAAACCACGTGCACTGTGCAATGATGCGGATGAGGATGAGGATGAAGCGGATGTGGAGGCCGTTTGAAGGAGCTCGAGGAAGCTGGAGGATGATAGGATGATAATGTAGAGAATGTGTGGAGGCTGATGATGAAGAGGCTAAGGAGGATGTCGCGACGAGAGTGGTGGAGAAGCGCCAGCAGCGGGGAGATGACAAAGCGATGAAGGAAGCGGTAGTGGGCGTGGGGCAAGGCAACCGGTTCCTCTGTTGTCAGGAGAGTGAAGGCTTGTCACCCCGTTGGCTCGAGACCGACGGGCAAGATGACTGGTGGTGTCCAATATCCTGACAGTGAGAGCAAGTTGGCTGTGGCAGGGCAAGTCGTGAGGTGGGCAGTGATGCCAGTCCGTGAATTTCAGGAGAGTAACGGCTTGTTCCCCAGTTGGCGTGAGACCGACGGGCAGGAAGACTGGTGGTGTCTGATATTCTGATGGCGGAAGGCAGTCTCCTGTTCCTCACAACGAGCAGAGGCAGTGCAACACGGCGGCTTGAGGTGATGAACGTGAGAGAAGCTAAGGCGGATGGAGCAGATGAGGCTGATGAAGAGGTTAAGGTAGGCGGAAGCGCTTGCGGAGGCTAGGATGATGAGAGGCAACAAGTGGCAAGCGGCAAAAAGCTTCCAGGAAGATGGCGGCAGGTGGCGACTTGAGAGCTTGTTGCGGCTGATATCAATGTCGTGTCACGGAGTGTGGGCCACGGTTGCAGGTTTGGGTGCACGAGGTGATCAGGGTGAGAGGAGGTTCCTACAGCTTGAGGAGAAAAATGGAGGTGCTGCTGGCGTCAGTTGCTGACGAAGCTGGGAGGCGCGAAGTGGTGGTCGCAGCATCAGATGAATCGTGGACAGAAGAGTGAGGCGATGGTGGTGACAAAGCGATGACTGGATCACGAGGCACCAGGTGATGTTACCTGAGGCTCTGATACCATGTTAAAAGACTGTAGGAGTGGAGACGACAATAGTGGAAGCAGGCAAAAGCAATGGGACATGCACAACTGTGTCAGCACAATGACGGAAGCAGAAAGGCACAAGTGGTCCCAAGAGGTGAATCGCACAGCTTGTGAAGAGGCGAGATTCTAGAGGTGCAAAAGTCATTGAGAGAGGGCGAGAGCCAGACAGGTGATGGGTCGATGAGTGCTGAGCGAAGGAGCAAGAGTGACGGAGCAAAGAGCTATCCCGGGACTCGACGATGGAGTGCCGGGTTGGATCCCAGAAACACCATGCCTTCGACCAACGCGAGACACCAAGGAAGGTGCAGGGACGGTCGCGAGGCTCAAGCTTGCCACCCTGGTGTGGGGCAGGCAACCACACGATGGCTACGCAGCCCGAGACACGGGAAGGACGTAGGTCGGCTCCCTCTCCTCACGAGTGCTGGTATGGTGTGGACTCACGGGGAATGGGTCCATGGGGAATCTGGTTCTAGATCCACGTCATGTAGGTCATGGCCTCGAAGTAGAAGCCGTCAGACATACTAGATTTGACCTGCATGGTGCGGAAGGCGTCGGCCATGGTACGGTTCCATCGCTCAGAAACACAATTCTGGGCAGGCGTGTAAGGCACCAAAATCTCATGATGGACGCCACGAGAGGCAAGGAAGAGTGTGCTCTCCCCCAGAAACTAACCCCTGTAATCAAAACGGAAGCGGCGGAGGGGGCGACCACACTCACGCTCAGCGTGGACAAGCCAGTTCCGAATGGTGGGAGCGATGGCGCTCTTCTGTCAAAGGCAAGAGACCTAACGATAGCGAGAGTAGTAGTCCGTAAATGTCACGACATAATGACCATGCTCGCCGAATGACTCTGTCGAGAGGGGACCCATGACATCAAAGTGAACCAATTCAAGCGGGGCGGTCATTTGAGAGGCAGAGAGGGCGTAGGTGGAACGGTGCATCTTCCCCTAAGCGCAATCAATGCACTTTGTGGGACACGACAGTGGAAAGGAGGCTAAGTAAAGGCCCGTGGCTGGTTGCGTATGAAGCATGCCATCAACAGCGGCATAATGGACGTGATAGAGGCGGCGATGTTGGAGATGCGCGTGTAGCAGAGACAGTGTTCTATTGACAAACACGTGGCCAGTGTCAACCAATGAGAAGGGGACAGAGGTAGGAGTGAACATGCGCGGTACGTGCCACAAGTTGCCACGAGTGATGGCATGGAAAATGACATGACCTGCCAGACGATACGGCACAGTTCCCACACCACGCGAGTGTAAAACATCCATACTAATGAGATCAAGGGTGGTGATAGATAAGAGGCTGAGCTCAAGCCCAGGGATCAAGAGGACATCCGTCACAAAAACATCACCAGCAGGACCACAGAAATGAAGGGTGCCGACACCACGAACGGGTAACATATGACAAGAACCCGTCAGAACACTGGTGACATCGGTGACGGGGCTAAGGACACTAGAGACCTCACGTGAGGCTGTCATCTGATGTGTGGCCCCGGAGTCAATGATCCAGGTCTCTGACCGATCCTGGAACGGTGTGGCCAGGACGTCGACAGTCACATGGCGATGGGCGAGCGACTCTGACGCGGTGGACGGAGGTGCAAACAGGGATTGCCAATCATCCAGCCAGGCGACATCATCACAACGAGGAGTGCGTGGGAAAGGCACAGCAGAGGATGGTGTAGACGAAGATACAGGATACAACCATAGCACAGATTCTGTCATGCATGGAAGGGAGGAACTAGCGACCACACAACTCGCACTTCCCTAGGGAGGAGGGCGAGGAAAGCCAAGCTGAAGTGTAATGCACTGCTACAGCTGATGCTCACGGGTGGAGGGTCCAACGGAGTATACCGACTGTGGTGTAATGGTGCTGGAGTCGTAGAAGGAGGAAGAAGGCACCGGTGACAAAGGAGTGGGTGCAGACAGCTGCGGAAGATACTCCGGTGGAGCCATTGCGATCGGCGTAGGTGCATCACGAGCAGCGACGGTCATAGCAGTGGTGGCAAGGTGACGCTCGCGCTAGCGACGCATGGTGGTGATGATGCGATCCTCGTTAGTCGGGAGCAGATACGTGTACCACCCGTGTCCTGTCTGGCCACAATTTTGGCAGATGAGGCTGGCGTTGCCGGATCCGCTAGACTGCTGCTGAGGGCCCTTGCCCTTCTTGCCCCTGCGCTTCTTCTTGCCAAACTAGGTGGCGCTAGAAGATGCTGCTGTTCCTAGGGAAATATCAGCCATAGAGGCAACGACAGGAGATTTGAGGGACTTTGTGCGATGGATGTGTGACTCTTGATGTGCCTCTTTGATGCGGAGAAAGAGCTTGTATGCACCGGGCATGAGGGTACCCTGGCAACCATTGCAGTGAGGACGTCCTAGGAGTAGTGGACAAAGATGTTGGAGAAGGGGTCGGTGGCGCCACACTTGATGGTCAGGAGCACGGAGAGAGGGGTGGCACGGCGTCTCCGAGGCAGCGCACGATGTCCTTTGCACGCTGCCAATAGGAGGTGACCATCTTGCTCTCCCCCATGTAAAGGGACTTGAACTCTCGGATCATGCGGCTGGTCTCGGCGTCACTCGATAGGCGATAAGGGCGAGTGAGTACATGCCACGCCGCTGCCGAGTCAGGGAGAGCACGAGTGGTGCGGTCACCGGGGAAGGTCTCGAGGGTAAGACATGCAACTAGAGGGGCCATAGGGACAACGACACGCATGGCGCGACCAGTGTCATATACCTAGTCAGCCTGGGTGGAGTCGAAGGGTAGGATATACTAGGGCCACAAGCCCTCGCCCTGTGCCCAGATCCGGAAGCTGAGCTCTTACCTCCGGAACTGGTCGCCAGCCTGAAGTGGCGGTGGCAGGGTTTCGAAGTCCTTTGGCCTGCAGCCGTCACCCAGAGTGGGGCCTAGGACTAATGTCACCGTCAGCTCTTAGTGTTGGGTGTGTTGCTATGCCAGATACTACGTGGCAAAGGAGACTGCAACGCTCGCGTACCCGAGTGGAACAGAAGGTGCTTGTTGAGGTTGCTGTTGCTGTTGCGTTGGCTGCTGCTGCTGTTGTTGTTGCGACGGCTGCTGTTGCGACAACTATTGATGCTGCTGTTGTAGCTGCTACCACGGCAATGGTTTTGGCAGCTGTAGTGCCGCTAGCTGCTGTGTCAGCGTTGCGAGCTGCTGGCACAAAGCGGCAAGCAGATTTGTTGAGCCAGCATGACCTACGACAGAGCCTGTGGGGTGTTGGTGCTGCTACTACTGCTGTTGATGCTGTTGTTACTACCCCAGTGAACTTTCAATTCGACGATCGAGTTGTTCCATAATTATTTCGACGACTTTTTTTGCACCTTGTAATTATTTTGGGGGTACTTTTGAAATCGACAAAAAAGAGGGGGTAGACCCTTAAATTTGACGACCAGGGTTGTTTAGTTTTTTATTACGACGATGATGTCTGCTCGATGTGTTTTTTGGCTTCTTGTGTTACCTCGAGAGCGACGGCCACTCGACCGTTCGAGGTTTTGAACGGTTGAATGCTTGTTGCTCTCACATTTGACGTTTGGAGAGCAACAAAGGTGAGGCGAGGAGCGCTCCGTGGCCTCGATAGCCAGCAAAATGCACATCAAAGTGCCTGAACTTTGACAGGCCCATAACAAATGTCAACTGTAGCATCCGAGTTCGAGACAAAACAAGTAAAGGACCCAGTTGAGTATTGGACGAAATAGTTGAGGTGGACCATTGAAATCGACAAAACAATTTTGTAATTTATTTGGTGGTACTTTTGAATTCGATGAAAGTCCATTTTTAATGAATTTCAACGACTTAAAAAATAGTTAACATCGAAATCAAAGTTCACTGGGGTATGGCTATTGCTACTGCTGTTATTGTTGCTGCTGCTATTTTTGCTGTTGCTGTTGCTGCTATTACTACTGCGGCTACTGCTGTTGCTGCTACTATTGCTGCTCTTGCGATTGCTGCTGCTACTAGTGTTACCGCCGTTTCTGTTGCTGTTGTAGCAACGGTAGCAGCAATTGCTGCTGATGCTGCAACTGCTGCAGATGTTGCATGAAGGGGGTCCTCCAACAGAGGACGACCCCTCTTTGTTCTCTTCCATGGTGTCCTTTGCTTCCCATCCTTGTTCTTTTTTTTGTGCTAGTGACGTCAGCAATGATTTCAGTAGTGACGTCAGCCTAGGATGGTTGACATCAACATCTGCTACTACATTGTCTGTAGGGTTTCTGCTATAGATTTTTTTGTTGTTGTTGATGTCAACAATGACTTCAATAGTGATGTCAACTAAGGATGGCTGATTTCAGCAGTGGCTGTTGCTGGAGCCGCTGTTGTGTCAGCTGTAGGGCAGCAGCTGCTGTTGCTACCGCTTCTGTTGCTGCTACTACTACTGCTAGGTTGCTGCTGTAGGTACTGTTGCTGTTGCTACAATTATTCTTGCAACAGCAGCTGTTACTACTGGTGCAGTTGCTGATGCTGCTACTGTTGCTACTGCTGTGGCTGCTATTATAGCAGCAACTGCTGCTGCTCCTGTTGCTACTACTGAGCTACTGCGTGCTGTTGCGGCTGCTGTGGCTGCTGCAGCGGCTGTGGTGATGGCTGTAGCCGCTGTAGGGCCACATGCGGGATGGGGGATTTTTTTAATGTTCCCCCTCCCCCTTTTTTCTTTTCTTTTTCTTCTTCTTTTGTCACTGCGAGCTTGCTGCTCGCTGCAAGCCGCGAGCTATGAGGAGCAAGTGAGCCCGCTGCTCGCTACGAGCAGCATGCTAGGAGCAGCTATTGCTGCTGCTACTACTGTTGCTGCTGGCTGTTGTTGCAGCAGCTGCTGCTGGCTACCGCTGGCTGTTGCTCGTTGCTGGTGCTGCTACAGCTGGCTAGTGCTGCTGCTGGTATAGCTGGCTAGTGTTGGTGCTGCAGCTGGCTGCTGCTCCTGCTTGTTGCTGTTGCGCACTGCTACTGCTGCGAGCTACTACTGCTGGCTGCTGCTGCTGCTTGCTGCTATGGGCTGTTGCTTGCTGCTGCGGGCTGCTGTTGCTGCAAGCTGTCGCGGACTACTACTACTACCGGCTGCTGCTGGGCACAGTAGCTGCTGGCTGCTACTGCCACTGCTCACTGCTGCTGCAAGCTGCTGTTGATATTGCAGGTTGCTGCTGCTGCTTGCTGCTCCTGCCAGTCACTACACCAGGTTGACGTCGCCGCGTGCGTTGTCGACAGCAAGTGCCTGACACGGCTTGTCGCTCACCTCCTTGTGTCACACGTGGGGGTCAGTGTTGCCGGAAAAAATCCGGCAGCATTTCCCTTGGCTCAATGGCCGTGGGAAAATTTCTGACGCCGCCACCAGGCGGATGAATGCTGCCGGGAAAAATCCGGCACTATTTTGTACTGGCGCGTATGGGGCCCGTCGGCATAGTTAGGAACCTTTATGCCAGTTTTCTGAAGCTGCTGCTGCGCTCTGGCTCTGATACCAAACTGGAAACTGTTCTAAAGCGCACGTTGAGTCACCTGCTTTGTTGATGCAGCGTGTGGGCTTCCACGCTTGTTGCTTAGTCTGCTGTCCCCTCAGTCTGTCGCTCTAGAGTTTAAGTCTGAGTGCTTTGGGTTTGTTACTTAGAGATGCGCGCGCTAGTGTTAGGGCCTGAAAGCAGCTGAATACTGGAAGTGACTGATTAAGAAACAAGAACGAGCAACAATGTGAGACCCCTCCAAATTCTAGCTGCTCCCCAGCTCCGTAGAGCATGTTACTCAGTTTCTAAGCCAATCAGAAAAAGAGGAAAAAAAAAAAAACCTATTTTCTGGCAGGCAGGGTTTTCTCAGTGAGTCGTACAGACAGCCGACAGCCCAAACCTGGGTGTCGTCCGTTTTTCCTGAAAACTGTACCATACCATAATACGCACGCTGCAAACGTAGTCAAGCGGTCAGAATCAGCGAGAAAAACATCAGTAAGGAGTTATGGCTGCCTAAATCCAGGAAGCGTGTACGCTAATCTCAGTACCAAAAGTGCCAAGAAAATCATGAAACTTGGACCCTACGCATGACATATCGCTGCAAACAACAGTGCAGTCAAATATGGTGCTGGACGTGTGCAGACAACATATGCAGCGACAGTGCCTGCCAGCAGCACGGCTGCCGAGGAGGTCTGCCGATGGAGTTGAGCACGTTGGAGGGAGGAGGCTCCAGCAAAGTGCGTGTAGGCCTCAGCGTGCGTCGGCTCCACCGGACGACACTCCATCAGCGTCTCGTCTCGCCTTGAGTCATCTGCACACAGATGTACACAAGCCAGGAGGACACAACAGAGTATGAGACATGTGCGACAAAAACCAACAAGCGTAGATGGTGAACAGGTAGAAGTTGTGAGGCAAAACATGATTTAGAATTTGGGACGCTTGAGCAATTCATAAGTAACGGTAAGTGTGTTATGATGAAAAGTGACAAAACGATCAAAAATATATGTACAGAATACAAATAACAAATAAAACATAGTCGGGGTCGTTGGGTCGGATGTCAAGGGGCGCGTGCGGAGTCGCGTCGTGAGTGGTCGGAATCGAAAAGGTTGGCCGAGAAATCAGGGATCTTTGAGAATCAACGATGGAGATGCGTGATGCATCTTTGCAAATCTGGATGCGTCGAGTCATGAAGAAGTCAACCAAAAGGTTGTGACACTTCTAATCGTATGTTTGCGAGAATGGTCAAAGATTTCAGAAGATTTGGGAATATCTACACGAGGCAGAGCAGCTGGCCAATTGTCCCTTTGCCATCGGAGTGAATAGTGCAATTCTTGCAACGTGATGGGCTGTTTGTTTAATAACAGAAGTGCCCACTCAAGAATATCACAGACTTGTGTACGTCTGGTTCGTAACAGAAATGTGGGTTGTATTGTTAAATGAGTCCCTATAGGCCAGGAGTAGGCATTTCTATCCCTACATATGTGGCCCACTGCTCATTAACCTTAATACTTACACGTCGATCAACCTAAGACATCTTGTATTATGCAGAACGGAGCATGGATGGTGAACAGTTACATGATTATACCCTTGTAACTTGAGTAATTTACAATTAGTGGTGAGTTTTTTTTTTTTTTAAGTTTGTTATTGGTGGTAATATATTTGGGTAGAAGTCACATATACCCAGTTTCCGGAACTATATAGCTGTCAAAGAATAACCTAGATACCTATAGGCCACCGCTGTTGCCACGCCAGTAACAAAGAAGAAACAACATAAACTCATAATGAGGCTGCATGCCATGGGGCAATGACGTATGGCATGCGGTGCCCCACACTAGTATCACAAACCCCTTCATTGAAGGATTTGTGATGTTACCGGGGGGCGATTTGTCTAGAGTTTGAGGGGAGTTCGAGACTCCCCGTGCGTTGACAGGGCACCTGCTGGGCCCCGCCACCGCGAGGCCCAGCAAGAGCCTGCGGAGAACTAGAACCCTAAAACCTAGAATGTAGTCAGGGGTAGGGTTTGGTTGAGGTTTGGGTGTTGAACAAATGGGTTTGCGTGTACTGAAAAGATTACGATAACAAAAGAAGGGTGTTTTGTTTGATCGCAACGGAGCGATGTCCCCAAGCACTTTTTTTTCTTGCTCGCCCGTTGACGCATGCCGCGAGAGTGACTTCCGACTGGGCTTTTAAGTGTTTTTTTGGCGGGTGCTGGTCGGTTAAGATTCACACTTAGCGTTTTATGAGTATCCGAGCTATTTGGTGGGCGACTTTGTAAGTCGCCCCCATTCTCGCTCCGGCATGTCTGAGACGCCCCCATTCAGAGAAAAATCGCTAGGTCGCCCCCATTCCGGAAAGTCATGGCCAGGTCGCCCCCACTTTTCATGCTCCAGGGAATCCTGGCTAGGACGCCGAATACGGATGACATATTACTACCGTCTTGCCCCCACTTGAAAAAGTGGGGGCAAGTTGGCGATGTTGTTTTGCCTGGCATTCCGCTGAAAATCAGTTTCAATATGAACCTTCTGTACATTGTTCCGCACACCACGTCCGCCGTGTCCGCTGTCCAGAATCGCTCACATAGTTGTTGTCAAATTTTAAATGTGACGGGTTAGACATTGTACATAAGTATTATTAGCTCATAGGGCGACTCTTCAAGCAAAGGAAAGGTCAACCATACTAGAGTATGGGGCTTCCTTCACCTTTCCTGGCGATGAAAAAGAAAATATTGCGATGGACATACGAGCATGGACAGCAAAGCTGCCCATGCTCATACGTCCATCGTGCTGTTTTGCGGATTCAATGTCAAACAAGACCCCGAAAGTAACAAGTTTGAAGTTGTCTAGGGAAGTTTTTTTTATTGTTTACGTCCTTGACACGAAAAAAAAAAACATAAACTCCTGCCTGATAAATAAAGAAACAACATCTCAAACAGCTACCTCAAATGAACACATGCGGATGAAACCTCAATGAGAGATCGCAAAAGGACACGTCCGGATAGAAACCGAACATCTGTGATCAGGTTCAGGAGAACGTTTTTAGGTCGACGCCAACAAAGAAACAAACTCATGTTCTTACCACCATCTATAAAACATTGAGAAAAACATTCTGTCGACGGGCGACGTTTTCAGAAATGTCACCAAATATTGCACTTATGCTAATCAAGGAAGCGAATATGAAAACAAATTGAACATGTAATGTACATGAAGACTTCTAGAAAAAACTTAAGCATATACTTCTTCATTTGTATATGTACATGTTTATGTATCTTTATATGTATATGTTTATGTACATGTATATGTATATGCATGTGTAGATGTCTATGTATATGTATGTGTATATGTACATTGTCATGTATATGTATATTCATTTTTTTATGCATATGTAAATGTATATGTATATATAATTGTGTATGTTTTCTTGTCTGTAGATGTATATTTATATGTATATGTATATGTATATGTATATGTATATGTATATGTATATGTATATGTATATGTATATGTATATGTATATGTATATGTATATGTATATGTATATGTATATGTATATGTATATGTCTAGGTATATGTATATGTATATGTATATGTATATGTATATGTATATGTATATGTATATGTATATGTATATGTATATGTATATGTATATGTATATGTATATGTATATGTATATGTATATGTATATGTATATGTATATGTATATGTATATGTATATGT
>SZWC01000810.1:91973-126061 GCA_023375785.1 Penium margaritaceum
GGGGGGGGGCTAGAACTTGGAGGGGTCCCCCATTGCTGTTCATTCTTGATTGCTAATCAGTTACTATCAGTTTCCAGCTGCTTTCTTGCGCTAACACTGGCGCGCGCGTTTTTGAGTAACAAAACCAGAGCTTCCAGACTTAGACTCTAGAGTAGCAGACTGAGGGGGGCAGCTGACTTAAGCAACAAGCGTGGAAGCCAGCACGCTGCATCAACAACGCAGCTGCCCCAACCTGCTGCCTAGTTTCTTTCTTGGTATCAGAGCCAGAGCGTAGCAGCAGCAGCAGACTGACATACAGGTGCCTGACAACACCGGCGGACTTCCATACGCGCCAGTGCAGGGGAAATGCTGCCAGATTTTTTCCGGCAGCATTGACCCGCCTGGTGGCGCCGTCAAAAATTTTCCCACGGCCATTGGGCCAAGGGAAATGCTGCCGGATTTTTTCCGGCAGCACTGACCCCCACGCTGGACGCAAGGAAGTGAGCGGCCGACCACGTCAGGCCCCTGCTGGCGATGGCGTAAGGCAGCGACGTCCTCAGGTGTCTGAAAGCAGCAGCCAGCAGCAGCAACAGCAGCTTGCCGCGGCAGCGAGCAGTGGCAGCAGCGGCCAGTAGCAGCAGCAGATAGCAGCGGCTGGCAGAAGCAGCAGCAGCCTGGAGCAGTAGCAGCCTGGAGCAGTAGCAGCCGGCAGCACCAGCAGCTGGAACGAGCAGCAGCCTGCAGTAGCAGCTGCTCGCAGTAGCAAGCGGCAGCAGCAACAGGTGGCAGCAGCAGCAGCCGGCTGCAGCAGCTCGCAGCAGCTGCAGCAGCCCGTAGCAGCAGCTGCTGCAGCTGCGAGCAGCCAGCTGCTCGCAGCGAGCAGCGAGCTGCTCGCTGCGAGGAGCTCGCAACGAGCAAGCAAAACCGAAAAAAAAACAAACAAACAAAAAAAACGGGGACCCCCCCCTTGATCTGTCCCTCTGTTAAGGAGCAGCAGCAGCAGCAGCCGTTGCAGCAGCAGCAGCAGCAATAGCAGCAGCAGCAGCTGCTGCTGCAACAGCAGCAGCAGCAACAGCTACGGCAGCAGCAGCAGCTGCAGCAGCCACAGCAGCAGCAGCAGGAGCAACAGCAGCAGCCGTGGCAGCAACTGCAGCAGCAGCACAGCAGCAGGAGCAGCAGTAGCAGCCGCAGCAGCAGCAGCAGCAGCAACTGCTGCTGCAGCAACAGCAACTGCTGCTATAGCAGCGGCAGCAACAGCGGCAGCAACAACAGCGGCAGCAGCAGCAGCAGCATCAACAGCAGTGGCTCCAGCAACCACTGCTGACGTCAGCAGCTGTCCGCTGACGTCAGCAGCTGTCCGCTGACGTCACTGCTGACGTCATCAACCACATACACAAAAAAAGGGGGAAACCAAGAGGATACCAGGGGACTCTGCTGACGTCTGCCATCCTTGGAAGACGTCCCTCTTGACATCAGCAGCACACACCCAACAACAAAGGACACAAACAACAAAAAAAAAAAAAAAAAAAAAACAAGCCTTTGGACACACCATGGCTGACTCTCACGAGGCGGAGGGGTCCTCCTGTGCGGGGGGGACCCCTACCTCCCCTTTCTTGCGGCGCCTGCAGCAGCAAGAGCTACACCAGTGGCAACAGCAGCAGCAGTAGCAGTAGCAGCAGCAACAACAGCAACAGCAGCAGCAGCAGCAGTAGCAGCAGCAGCAGCAGCGGCAGCAGAAGCAGCGGCAGCCGCAGTAGCGGCAGCAGCTACAGCAGCTGCACCAGTCACCGCAGCAGCAACAGCCGCTACAACAGCAGCAGCAGCAGCCGCTACACCAGCAGCAGCAGCAGCAACAGCAGCGGCAGCAGCAGCAGCAGCAACCGCTATAGCAGCAGCAGCAACAACAACAGCAGCAGCAACAGTAACGGCTGCCACCGCAGCAACAACAACAGCAGCATCGGTAGCAGCAGCAGCAGCCGCTGGAGCCCCAGCAGCCCACTGGTGTCGTCGGCGAGGACCCTGATCCCATCGTGGCTCTTCAGCGCCAGCTCGCCGCCTTGACGCAACAGCTTGCCGCGCTACAGCCACCAGCCTCCCAGCCTGCCACCAGTGTGCTGCCGTCATTTGTCCCTCCAGGACGCGCCAGCCCGGCTGTGTCAGCTGCCACATATTACCTGGCACAATAGTAGACTCAGCGCCAGCGGCTGACAGTGACCTCCGTCCTTGGCCCCACTCTGGGTGCCGGCCGTAGGCAGAAGGACTTTGAGACGCCGCCGCCGCCGCTTCAGGCTGGCGAGCAGTTCCGGAGCTGGGAACTCAGCTTCCGGATCTGGGCCCAAGGTGAGGGTCTCTGGATGTACTACACCCTCCCTTATGACTCCACCCAGGCCGACCAGCTGTATGACGCTGGTCGCGCCGTTCGTGCCTTAGTCCTAGTCGCTCCTCCGGCGTCCCGCCTGGCCCTCGAGCCTTTCCACGGCGACTTCACCACTGACGTCCCTCCAGACCCTGCCGCCGCCTGGCATGTCCTCACCAGGCCCCATCGCCTGTCCAGCGACGCTGAGATCAATCGCCTGCTCCGGGAGTTCAACTCCCTACACATGGGGGAGACCGAGACGGTCACTGCCTACTGGCAGCGGATAGAGGACATCCTTCGACGTCTCGGCACATCCGCTCCGCCCCCTCTATCCGCGCTTCTCACCATCAAGCGCGGCGCCACCAGCGCGTACGCAGACGTCTTCGTGCACTACCCCCAGGACGTCCTCTCCACCATGGCGGCCCAGGGCACCCTCATGCCCTGGGCGTACGAGCTCTTCCTCCGTGTTGAGGAAGCTTGACAGGAGTCCCAGCTACATCGCATGGAGGCGCTTGCATCCCCTGCCGTCGCCTCCCCTGCCGTTGCCTCCGTGGCCGTCGCCTCCCCCGCCGCAGCTACCTCATCGTCGTCAAAGTCGAAGAAGAAGCGCAAGAACAAAAAAGGCAAGGGTCCAACGCAACAGCAGCAGCAGCAGTCGTCGACCGGATCCAGCGGTGGTGGCGCGGTCTGCCACAACTACGGTCGGCTTGGACATGGGTGGTACACATGCCCTCTGCCGACGGACGAGGCCCGCGTCATCGCCACCCTGCGACGCCAGCGGGAGCACCGTCTCGCCTCTGCCGCCGTCGCTACTGCTGACACTCCGACCTCGTCCAGCAGCTCGGTCGCTCCGACAGTTTCGCCTGTCCTACAGACGCCCCCGCAGCAGCAGTACTACTCCCAGCCATCGGCGCTTCCGTTTCCCTCGCCGACCCAGACCTCTTACTACCCGGGCTCCGGGGCTGTGACTCCGTCCTCGGCCTACACTCCCGGGCCATCCTCCCGTGAGCGTCAGCTGGAGCAATACATCGCGCTCCAGCTTGGCCTGCCTCGCCCTCCTCCCCAGGGAAGTGCGAGTTGCGTCACTTCTTGCCCTCCTACACAGCCCTGCATGACTGAGTGTGAGTTGCGGTCCTGTCCCGTCTCTTCATCTGTCTCGTCGTCTCCTGTGGTGTCCTCCACCCCACTCCTTGACGACATTGCGTGGCTTGACAATTGGCAGTCTCGTTTCGCGCCCCCTTCCACCGCGTCCGCGTCCCTTGCTTGTTGTCATGTAACCGTCAGCGACCTGGCGACCCCTGTCCAGGACCCTGCTGAGACCTGGATCATCGACTCCGGGGCCACGCATCACATGACGGCCTCTCGCGAGGCCTTCAGTATGCTTGGCCCTGTCGGCGATGTCTCCGGTGTCCGAACGGGCTCCGGACAGGTGTTACCGGTCCGTGGTGTTGGTGTGGTTCGTTTCCGTGGTCCTGCCGGTGACGTCTTTCTGACTGATGTTCTCTTTGTCCCTGGTCTCGAGCTCAGCCTCCTTTCCGTGACTGCCCTTGATCGCATGAGCATGGACGTTGTGCACTCGCGTGGTGTTGGCACTGTGTCGTTGCGTCCGTCTGGTCTTGTAATCCTGCATGCCACCGCCCGTGGCAACCTGTGGCATGTCCCTCACCTCGTCTCTTCCTCTCCCGTCTCTGCCTCGTCGGCCGCCATAGGCCATGTTTTCGTGACTAGTACGCTCTCTCCTCAGCACACCCGCCTCTTGCACCGCCGCCTTTGTCACGTCCATTCCGCCGCCATAGACAGCATGCTCCACACCCAGCCGGCCAAGGGCCTTGACTCAGAGACCTTCCCTCTCCCGTGCCCCACTGAGTGCATTGATTGCGCTCAGGGGAAGATGCATCGATCCACGTACCCCTTGTCTTCCTCCCGTGCGTCCGCCCCACTCAACCTGGTCCACTCGGACGTCATGGGCCCTCTCCCCACCACGTCCGTCGGGGAACACGGCCGCTATGTCCTCACCCTCATGGACGACTATTCCCGCTACCGCTGGGTCTTCTGCCTCCGGCAGAAGAGCGATGTCGCTCGGGCCGTTCAAGACTGGCTCATCCTTGCCAAACGCGAGTGTGGCCGCCCTCTTCGCCGCTTTCGCTCTGATCGCGGCGGCAAGTACATGGGCGAGGCCATGGCCTTTCTCGCCTCCCGCGGCATCCACCATGAGACGTCTGCGCCCTACACACCCGCCCAGAACGGCGTCTCCGAGCGCTGGAACCGCACCATGGCCGACGCCGTCCGCACCATCCGCGTTGAGTCTGGTCTGTCCGATGGCTTCTATTTTGAGGCCATGGCCTACATGACCTGGGTATGGAACCGGATTCCCCACGGTCCTCTTCCCCGCCAGTCCACACCCTACCAGCACTGGTGCGGTCGGCGCGCGGACCTCCGTCCCGCTCGCGTCTGGGGCTACGTCGCCATTGTATGGCTGCCCGCCCCACATCAGGGCGGCAAGCTCGCCCCGCGCGGCCGCCCCTGCACCTTCCTCGGTGTGTCTCGTCAGTCTAAGGCCTGGCGGTTCCGGGACCCGTCCCGGCACTGCATCGTCGAGTCCCGCAATGCCCTCTTCTTCGAGGACCTATTTCCCCGCGACCTCATCCGCTCCGGCTCGTCCGTGTCCCTCCCGTCGCGTGGGGGAGTGGTGAGTCCGTCCTCCATCCTGTCGCTTCCGGGTGACACAACACTCCGTCCCTCTGAGCCGGTAGCCCCTGTCGCATCCTCTGAGCCAGCAGCCCCAGTCGCATCCGCTAGCCCCTCCGAGCCAGCAGCACCGGCCGCGTCCGCTGGCCCCTCCGGGCCAGCAGCGCCGGTCGCGTCCGCTCGCCCCTCCGGGCCAGCAGCCCCAGTCGCGTCCGCTGGCCCCTCCGGGCCAGCAGCGCCGGTCGCGTCCGTTGGCCCCTCCGGGCCAGCAGCCCCAGTCACGTTCGCTGGCCCCTCCGGGCCAGCAGCCCCAGTCACGTCCGCTGGCCCCTCCGGGCCAGCAGCCCCAGTCACGTCCGCTGGCCCCTCCGGGCTAGCAGCGCCGACCGCGTCCGCAGGCCCCTCCGGGACAGCAGCGCCGGTCGCGTCCGCTGGCCCCTCCGGGCCAGCAGCCCCAGTCGCGTCCGCTGGCCCCTCTTGGCCAGCAGCGCCGGTCGCGTCCGCTGACCCCTCCGAACCAGCCGCCCCAGTCACGACTGCTGGCCCCTCCGGGCCAGCAGCCCCAGTCGCGTCCGCTGGCTCCTCCGCGCCAGGCGTCCCGTCCACCTCCGTTGGCCCGTCAGACCCAATGACATCTCTTGCCCGGTCGCGCTACACACGTGGCCCAGGCGGCAGCCTCCGACCTCGGACGACAATGCAGACCGTCGCACAGCGTCCTGTGGCGCCTCGACCCCCTGTGGCTCCACGTGTCTCCTCCACTCCCTCGGTCGTGAGTGGGGACCCTGGCACGAAGGCTCTCGGCCTGACCACCTCGGCCATCATCTCCGACCTTCACCCGGGCTCTGCACTGGGCTATGCCATGCTTCATCACGAGCATCGGCATGCTGTCATGGCTGCACTCGCCCGCATCCCACCTGGAGCTCGTGATGCACACGCCCTCTCCGTCTGGTCCACAACACGCCCGGAGGACCCAGCCACCCTACGCGAGGCTCGAGCCTCTTCTGAGGCCGCACATTGGGATGCCGCCTGCGCCAAGGAGCTTGCTGCTATCCGGTAGCACCACGTGTACGACCTCGTTGACCTCCCTCCAGGTCGGAAGGCCATTGGCACCAAGTGGGTCCTTCGGCGCAAGTGGAAGCCTGACGGGTCCTTGGACAAGTACAAGGCCCGCCTCACAGCAAAGGGGTTTGCTCAGGTCCCTGGAGTCGATTACGACCAGATCTTCGCCCCTGTCGGTCGGTTCTCCACTAGCCGAGCGCTCTTCAGCCTGGTTGCCCAGCATGGGTGGGAGCTGCATCAGATGGACGTGAGCAACGCGTTCCTCCATGGCTCACTTTAGGGTGAGGAGCTCTACATGGTGTAGTCCCCAGGCTTCGACGACGGTACTGGGAGAGTCTGGCGGCTGCGGAAGGCCCTCCATGGTCTGAAGCAGTCGCCTCGGTGCTGGAACCAGGAGATCAGCAGCACACTTCTCCGTGGCGGCCTCCAGCGCAGCACCCCTGACCCCGCGCTCTTTCTCAGCCCACGAGGTCAGACCTTCGCCGCAGTTCTGGTATACGTCGACGATCTCCTCATTGCGTCGCTAGACACGGCCGCCATCCAGCGTGTCAAGGACTTGCTGCACGCCGCCTACCAGATGAAGGATCTCGGGTCTGCCCAAGTCTTCCTGGGCATGGAGCTCGAGCGTGATCCCTCTTAGGGCATCCTACACGTCCACCAGGCTGCCTATGTGCAGACCCTGTCAACTCGCTTCGCCGAGGATCTGCCCCTCGTGTCCAGCGCATCCTCACCCATGTCGCCCGACGGCCAGGTGAAGCTGAAGAGTCCTGACCCAGCTGTTGTGGGGGAGCCAGTTGATGTGACCATGTATCTGCGGATCATCGGGTGACTGATGTTCTTGGCGACGACGACGCGTCCAGACATCGCGTTCGCCGTCAACCTCCTGGCCCAGTTCTCTCAGGATCCACGTCACCTCCACTACGAGGCCGCGATCTGAGTGCTACGCTATGTCATCTCGACCCCTCGGCGAGGTCTCATGTTCCGCCGCCAGCCGTCCGTCGTCGCAGTGGGCTACACCGACAGCGACTGGGCGGGCAGTCCAGACGGTAAGAGTCGCACAGGCTGGATCTTCCTGATCGGTGGCACAGCTGTGTCCTGGCGCAGTGGCAAGCAGGGGTGCATTGCACGCAGCACTGCTGAGGCCGATTACGTGGCCCTTGGCTCAGGCGCGTGTGAGAGTGTGTGGTTGCGTCGTCTATTGTCCGAGTTGCGTCAGTCTGTTGCATCCATCACCTTGCATTGTGACAATGAGAGTGCCATGGCCATTGCAGACAATGACGGTGTGCATCACATTCGCACAAAGCACATCAATGTTGAGTATCACTATGTGCGTTTGCTGTTGCACGACGGCAGCATCAACATCGTGTGGGTTGAGACAGCACGGCAGCTGGCTGACTTCCTGACCAAGGCACTGAAGCGGGACTCGTTTAAGAAGGCTGTGAGTTAAGTCGGCGTGCGTCCGTGACTTGCTTTCTTTGTCTCTGCCTGCACTTCTGCGTGTCCTGGGGGAGTCTGTGTGTTGACCGTGTCTCTGCCCGTCCATGTGCACTACGCCTATGAGTCATGGGGGAGTGTTGGTTTTTGCGCTCATTGTGCTCTGTTGTGTCCTCCCGGCTTGTGTACATCGGCGTGCAGATGACTGACGGCGAGACTCGACGCTGATGGAGTGTCGTCCGGTGGAGCCGACACACGCTGAGGTTGTCTCGTAGTTCGCTGGAGCCCCCTCTCTCCGGCGACGTGTTCAGCTCCATCGGCAGGCCTCCTCGGCGGTCGCGCTGCCGGCAGTCACTACCACCGCAGTCGCTGTCTGCATGCGTCCAGCGTGTACTGTCGTGCCTGCGTCGTCATGCGCTGCCTAGGGTCCCTGTTGCATGTTGCATGGCCCTGTTTGGCAGCATAAACCATCGTGGGGACTGTCTGGGTTCAGGCTGCCATAACTCCTCGCTACTGTTTTTCTAGCGGATTCTGACCGCACGGCTGCGTTCGCAGCGTCGGTATTATGGTATGGTCCAGTTTTCAGGCAAAACGGACGACGCCCGGGTTTTGGGCTGTCGGCCGTCTGGCAGGCCTCACCGAGAAAACCTGCCAGCCTGAAATTAGCTATTTTCTGATTGGCTGATGAACTGAGTAACAAGCTCTACAGAGCTGGGGGGGGGGGCTAGAACTTGGAGGGGTCCCCCATTGCTGTTCATTCTTGATTGCTAATCAGTTACTATCAGTTTCTAGCTGCTTTCTGGCGCTAACACTGGTGCGCGCACTTCTGAGTAACAAAACCAGAGCTTCCAGACTTAGACTCTAGAGCAGCAGACTGAGGGGGGCAGCTGACTTCAGCAACGAGCGCGGAAGCCCGCAGGCTGCATCAACAACGCAGCTGCCCCAACCTGGTGCCTAGTTTCTTTCTATTGCAATCACTCTTTTTTAACTTTTTGCTTCTGTTTTCTTGAGGCTCGTTCGTTCCGGTCATGAAGAACAAGACAATCAACGACGTCATCCCGGTAAGTTAAGAGAAACTAGGTTGTATTATGGTGGAATAAAGGGTAAAAGACATGTTGACTTGAAACTGAGTTCTTCATCACAAAAATGTGTTACTTCTCTACCCTTATGTTTGAATCAAAGTATGCATTCTTCTTTTTTTGTGTTATGTTCTCATGAAAGTTGTCAATTGAGGTATATATATGTAGTGTATGTGAAATGTAGACATGCATATTAACTATCCATGTAAATGTTGGTGACAAAGTGTCTTCATTGTAAACTTTGTTGCTTTTCAGTGTTTAGGTTCTTTTAGCGTAATCTTACAGTGAGTACAATTGTATTTATGTGTCTATTGTTGCAAGTGTTTGACATGAAGTTCAAAGAAGAGGTATAAATATATGGCGTAGTTGATATGTTCCAATGTACATTATTTGTAGATGTTTCTCTTCTGAATTCTTCATTATGGCATTTATTTTCTCATGTTTGCATCCTCGGTGATTATTGTAACTAGGCACAAAGAATCTTCATTGTGTATGTGTACATTGTTGTAGATTATAATTGTGGCTACAATTGGCTACAATGTATTTCCTTAATGTGTCAATAAGCATCTTATGTTGGTATATGAACTTTGGTACACGCTTTATGATGGTACCATTTTTACGATGGCATAATCGTCGTTATGTTCATAATGTCGATACAACACTGTTCTCATGTAGTAGTAAAATGCATGTATGTATGTGATGTAGTGTATTTGTGTGTCAATATGCCTCATATGTCTAATATGCTTTTAAATTTAGTATACTACTTGTGTGTAATATGACTATTACATCATAATGGGTTCTGACTAAAATGCCAATATGCATGTATGTAGTGACATAAGTGTGTCTATATGCTCGAAATGTCTAATATGCTTATAGTGGTAATATGTTATCTATGTCTAGAGTTTGTAGATTACATCCCATATGGTTATGTCTAAATGCCAATATGCAAGTAACCTAGTTGTCTAAATGTGTCTAAATGTGTCTATATGCGTAATATGTCTAATATGCTTATAATGCCATCATGCATCTGACGTCTAGTATGGATGAATTGCATCCTATCGGGTCAAACTAAAATGCCCAAGAGTAATTGATTCTTGTTATGTCTACATTTTCCCACATTTGTACATAGCTAATTGTAGATGTCTAATACCGTGATTGTGCTTTGTAAGTATACATTGTAACCAAGTGTTTCAATTCAATGTCATAATACATGTGTACAATCTAAAAGTAATTGCACCACTTCTATGGCGTTGACTAACTCGCCATCAAACAACCAACTTGGGTTGTTGGGTCGATGCTTATAAGCATCATATCGACTGAAAAGGAGCATTTGAAGAAAGCACTTACCTCCTTACCTTGCTTACCTAATACGAGTGAAGTTGATCAGGTTGGCATTGTCCATTGATGAGATGAACATGACTGATCAAAGTGGTTGATCAAAGTGACTCATGAAATCTGTTAATTGGGTCGTTTCCAAACTTGGTAATCATGTTGGCATTGTCAAGAGATGATCAGTGGTTGGTGTTGTATGTAATGATGTGCAAATGGGAGTGAATGAGTAACGCCTATTACAAACTAGACTCGCTTTACTCTAGGTAGCTAGACCCAACGACAAACCAAACTGACCACGACGTATCCTGCATGGCTAGACCACAAAACACGTCAAAAGCCATCGGTGCTTCAACAATGCGATGCATCTAATGCAGACTGAACCTACACCCACTCAGATTACGACGATGTGGTTGGTTCTTCAAAGGGGCACCGTTCCGGTACCACGGGCTGCCTATGGCCCGTCACGATTCCCAATGTACCCCAACACCACATGCTAGGGACTCTATACAGGTCACTAGAAGTTGACAACATCCTTTCTAATGTATGTCAACGACGAAAGTGGTACACATATGGTATGGATGTATGCATGGATCGAGTCGCCAAAGATAGGCTGGGTCATCAAATCTGTCAATTAGGTCATGTCAAGAGTTGGTGATCATGTTGGCATTGTCAAGAGATAATCAGTGGTTGGTGTTGTATGCAATGATGTGCAAATGAGAGTGAATGAGAAACGCCTATCACAAACTAGACTCACTTTACTTTACGTAGCTAGACCCAACGACACACCAAACTGACCACGACATATCCTACATGGCTAGACAACGAAACACGTCAACGGCCATCGGTGCTTCAACAATGCAATGCATCTAGTGATGACTGAACCAACATCCACTCAAACCACGACGACATGGTTGGTTCTTCAAAGGGGCACCCTTCCGAAACCGCGGGGTGGCTATGGCCAGTCAGGATTCCCAATGTACCCCAATACCACATGCTATAGACTGTATACAGGTGTCTGGAACTTGAAGACACCCGGTGTTATGTATGTCAACGACAAAAGTGGTACAGATTTGGTATGGATGTGTGCATGGATCAAGTCGCCAAAGATAGGCCGGGTCATCAAACCTGTCAATTGGGTCATGTCAAAAGTTGGTAATCATTTTGGCATTGTCAAGAGATGATCAGTGGTTGGTGTTGTATGCAATGATGTGCAAGTGGGAGTGAATGAGAAATGCCTACCACAAACTAGATTCACTTTACTCTACGTAGCTAGACCCAACAACACACCAAACTGACCACGACGTATCCTGCATGGCTAGATGACAAAACACGTCAATGGCCATCGGCGCTTCAACAATGCAATGCATCTAATGCAGCCTGAAATGATACCCACTCAAACCAGGACGACGTGGTTGGTTCTTCAAAGGGGCACACTTCCGGAACCGCGGGGTGGCTATGGCCTGTCAGGATTCCCAATGTACCCCAACACCACATGCTAGGGACGCTATACAAGTCATTGGAACCTGACGAGATCTTGTGTTATGTATGTCAACGACAAAAGTGGTACACATATGGTATGGATGTCTGCATGGATCGAGTCGCCAAAGATAGGCTGGGTCATCAAATCTTTCAATTAGCTCATGTCAAAAGTTGGTAATCATGTTGGCATTCTCAAGAGATGATCAGTGGTTGGTGTTGTATGCAATGATGTGCAAGTGGGAGTGAATGAGAAATGCCTATCACAAACTAGACTCACTTTACTCTATGTAGCTAGACCCAACGACATACCAAACTGACCACGACATATCTTGCATGGCTAGACGAAGAAACACGTCAACGGCCATCGGTGCCTCAACAATGCAATGCATCTAGTGCAAACTGAACCGAAACCCACTCAAACCACGACGACGTGGTTAGTTCTTCAAATGGGCACCCTTCCGGAACCGCGGGGTGGCTCTGGCCAGTCATGATTCCCAATGTACCCCTACACCACGTGCTAGGGATTGTATACAGGTCACTAGAACTTGAAGACATCCGATGTTATGTATGTCAACGACAAAAATGGTACACATATGGTATGGATGTGTACATGGATCGAGTTGCAAAGATAGGCTGGGTCATCAAATGTGTCAATTGGGTCATGTCAATAGTTGGTAATCATGTGTCTGATGGCCCTTGGGGACGGGAGGAGAGGCGTGCCTCGCTCTCCCTCCCCCCCTCACGCGAGCGGAAAGCTCAAGGGGGAGGGGAGGAGGTAGACCCCCCTCCCACTCCTCTCACGAGGGCCGGCAGCCCGGGTGGGAGGCGAGGGGGGAACATCCCTCTTCGCACCACTCAGAAGGGCCGATAGCCCAACGGGGAGGAGAAGAGGAAGGTTCCTCTCTCCTTCCACCTCGCTCAGGGCGCATGGCCCGAGACGTGCAAAAAACGACAATATTGTAATGCGATACCCACGTATGTCCATGCTAGTGGTGCAGTCAGTTACGAGTGCGTTTAAACTTTCAGAGAGCGTGTTTGAATCCCAAGAAAACAGTTTTTCCCCAACCAATATCTGTTTTTGGACCCAGCTGGTCCAATACAAATTGGAGGACAGTTTCTCCGTTCGGCAACCATTTTGGGCACCGTAAAATGCAGTTCGAAGCTCAGCCAGAGCTCCAAGTTTTCATGAAACAAAAAAACTCTTTAACAAGAATCTCTAAGCTCCACAAGCGCAAGAGGCGAGGACAATTTCCTCGGTTGAACCCGACGTTTGGCCTTATTGGCTGTGGGTTGACCGCCATAAAAACGGCAAGGGTCTTCGTCTGAGCTTTACGATATTTTGAAAACTTCTCAATCATTGTTCTATGATACTTTCTTGTTCATGGAAAATGGGAAGACTGACAGTTATCCCAACACCACCGGATGACGCTTGGAAGATTCCAAGCATCAAACAAAAGAAAAGGCACTTGACGTGCCACAATTTTGTTCAATTTTCTGAATCCTCAAGTTGAGGAATTCTATGTTAACCGTTTGCAAAAACGTTCAAAACGGTGAAAACGTTTATCGTCGAACCCGAGAATGTTGTCAAGTTGACCATGGATTTTAACGCAAAAACCTAAAAGCTCTAGTTGAGCTGTTCTGAAGATCAGCGGTTTTGATTTTCTTTCTCTTTTCCGTTCCGAAGCACAAAGAGGAGGAAAACCGATAGTTTTCCATGTCGCGGACGAAATTCACTTTGAAAAGTCTCAATGTGAGAGATTAAGCACCGAGAGTGCCTAAAGTTTTCCAAATAAACCTCAAAGTTTGGGGTATTACGTGACAAAACGTGGAAGGGGTGATCGTTGAGAGCCACGACATGACTCAACATGGGTCGTTCATGTGCTAATCAATTTTGCTTGTGTAAAAGAGCCACTACAGCACCGGGTTGCAAAACCACAACGATGATTCCTGATCGACAGGATTTCTTGATAAAAGAAAGAAAGAAAGAAGAGCACCGTACGTGCTGTGACCACTCAACGACTCACCTATTCGTCGCAAACAATGCAAGATGTGCAGACAGCACAAAATGTGCGTTGATTGCAAGGTCACACAGACGCCGACCACGTCATCGACGTATGTGCCGATTGCACTACTGGCAACAGCACACGTGCTGGTTACAGAACTTTTGCCGGTGTCGAACACTGACAAGTACTAGTTTCACTTTGATCACGGATGTCAAGTGCATTCGTGATGCTTGTGCCGAGCGCAGTACTCATGGTCTACGGAGGTGTGACCAAAACAAATGCTGATTGCATATCCATGTGGGTGTCGATTGTACCAAGAATGCTGGATAAGTCATTTGTGAATGGATTCGACAAAACGTGAATGTGAGTGTCGATCGCACTCAACACACACACATGATGGTGGACATCCACACGTGATGGTCGGTTGACAAGTGCCGGTTGCACCTGGAGTACGACCAACATTGAAAATGCAATCGTAGTATTCACGTGAGTGCCGGACGCACAATCACCATGATGCCGGATGCATGGCTGACAAGTGTGTCGGTTAAATCATGACACGAGTGCCGAATGCACCATTGTCATAAACACCGATTGCACGATTGACAAAAGCTGCGAGTTGCACTTTTGTCATGGATGCTTAATGCACCATCGATGCGAGGGCCGATCGCACTATGGCCATGAGTCCTGGTTGGACTAGCCATGCTAGTTTTGATGGTACAATACATGTTATTGTCAGAAAACGGCCCCTTAGTGGAGGCAGTTCCAACGTGGCCCGACAGGTCTGCTGTGCTCACGGCTATGTTTTGTGCGGGTGGTTCTGAGTCTAAGCGTGAGCTTTCTGGCCGCCTCACGCTATGTTTCTGGGAGTCGAAGGCATTTGCGAGACAGTCACTTTTGCGAAGGGAATAACGCGATTTTGCATTAGTTTTTGAACATGCACATGATCTCAACATTTGTAGGGCTAGTCATGAGCTCTCTAACGCACCAAACCGTGTGCAATTCGGATAACCGTAGCTCCCGCTACGTCAGTCGAAGCGCAGCACCCCAAACCAGCCGCTCACTCGGCGGCGCGCACCACGTCGCCCGCCGAGGCGCCTTCACACATCAAGGACCCATCAAAACGCCATTCCGGAGGCGCAGATGTCCCTATGCGTAGTGGCGGCGCCCCTCGCGCCTTTGGGGTCTGTTTCGATGAGTTAATTATCGAGTTTGGTGATGGGGATTGATGTGGGTCGAAACCTGTTCGCGGACTTCCAGTCGGAATTTTGACTAAGCCCCCGAGTAACAAACTGTACTACTGAGTTTCGGACTCCGAGCCAGGATTTTGGCTAAGTCCCTCAGTAACAAACTGCATTCCTGAAATCCGGCGGATCATCCACCGGACGCCTCGGCAGTCCTTCCGGAGCAAAATCCCCAGATGTCATTTTGTTACTGGCTCCGGTCAATTATTCACCGGAAGTCGAACCGCGGCCGGCTCCCAGAACCGCCGCGCACACCCCAACTGTGGAAGCCCACATCTCCCTCGTTACTTGTCCGATTCCAATGAAACAACTTCCACCGGATTCAACAACTCGTCAACTTTCAGGGGCAATCCTCCATTTTAGGATCCAAGCAATCCTCGAGTCGCCAGATCCGTCGACGAAGATTTTCCTCTCTCTGGCAGCTCGTCGGCGCCTCCCGGCGCCGCACTTGGGCATGCAGAGGGGCAAATCTTCAACATTCTCCCCCTTGCACCTGCCATGCCCGCTGCTCCTCCTTGCTCTCACTCATCTTCCGCTGCGCCCTCCAGCCCATCATAGCTAGTCATTCCAAGCCCGGCCACGCTCAATGCGTGCCGGTCGACGCGTTGCGCTTTGGTCAAGCAATCCGCAAGCATGTTGTGCGTGCTGCAATGCTACAGCACCACCTGCCCCTTTTCAACCATGTCCCGTGCGTAATGGTAACGCACGTCAATGTGCTTCGTCCTCTTGTGCTGCGTCGGGTTGTTGGTCAGCGAGATTGTGCCGGTGTTGTCCTCTTGCACCACCGTTGGCTCCTGCTGCGGTATGCCCAGCTCCCCTAGCAACCTGCGGAGCCACACCGCCTCCTTGACCGCCTCGGCCAGCGCGATGTACTCTGCTTCCACTGTGGAGGTGGCAACGCAGTCTTGCTTTCTGCTGCACCACGAGACCGCTGCACCTGCGAGGAAGAACACGTAGCCGGATGTGGACTTCCGTTTGTCCACATCGCCAGCGTAGTCTGCGTCCGTGTAGCAGACCAGACGCAAGGGGTCCGCCCGCCCCTTGCCGTCGAACCTCAAGCGCGCATGCCGCGTCGCCTGCAGGTAGCGGAGGATGCGCTTGACCGCCTGCCAGTGTAGTGGCCCTGGATCGGCCACGTACCTGCTCACTTGGCCCACCCCGTAGGCCAAGTCTGGTCGATTCGCCACCATGGCGTACATGAGGCTGCCCACCGCCGATTGGTAGGGCACCCCTGCCATATCCTCCCGCTCTTCTTCTGTTTGCAGCGCCATTGCCGCACTCAGTTCACAGGTCGTGGAGACTGGACTGCCAACTGGTTTGCAGTCCTCCATGCCGTACCGCTTCAGCACCTCGGCCACGTATTTGGCCTGTCCCAGCTCAAGCGTGCGCGCCCTCCAGTTCCGCGTAATGCTCACCCCGAGGTAGTACTCCAGCTCCCCCATGTCCGACATCTGGAATCTGCTGCTCAGCTGCTCTTTCAGCTGCTGTAGGCTCGGCAAATCCGTCGAGCACACAATCAGGTCGTCCACGTAGAGTGCAACGGTCTGATGGAGCTGTTTGTTGCGCCGCACGTACACGCTGTGATCCGACTCACAGCGCTTGAAGCCGAGTTGTGCCATGAAGCTGTCCATCTGTTGGTACCAGCATCTGGACGATTGTTTTAGCCCGTATAAGGACTTCTGCAGCTTACACACCTTGCCCTCCGGCGCCTCCACCCCCTCTGGCACCTCCCTGTAGATCTCTTTGTCTATGATGCCATTGAGGAAGGCCGTATTTACGTCCATTTGGTGGAGCTCCATGTCCTTCGCGGCCGCCACCGCAAGGATCACTCGGATGCTTGTGAACTTGGCGACGGGAGCAAACGTCTCATCGTAGTGCTCCCCCTTACGCTGTGCGTAACCCTTCGCCACCAGCCGCGCCTTGTATTTGTCAACCGCACCCTCCTTTGTGAACTTGGTCTTAAAGACCCACTTTGAGCCGATGACCTTGGCATCTTTCGGCCTGTCAACCAGCTCCCACGTATCATTTTCCGTGATGGACGCCAGCTCCGATTTAATGGCTGCGTCCCATTGATCCCCTTCAGGCCGTGCAAGCGCCTCTTGCACGGTAGTCGGCTCTGTTGATGCAGCCAGCATGCACCGCGTCATGCCAATCCATCGACCGGTGCTTGCGTCGAAGCGCTTCCCCGCTTTTTGCTGCCTCCCGCTGCGGCGCGGTAGTTTTGTTGGCGCATCGTCACTGTGCTGCGATCCCTCCGACTCAGCACGCTCCGGTGATTCATCGACCGGACGGCTCCCCGAGGATCTCTCTCGTTCTGGCGAAACATCGCCCGAACGGCCGGCACGTCCGGTGGATTTTCCACCGACGCCCGATGCACACTCTGCCGGGAGTGCGCGCCTCCGCACCCTAGGTGCCTCATCCGCCGGATCCTTCCGGTGGATGTCCTCATCAGCTTGATCGTCATCGGAGTCCTCCGCATCGGCTGCCACCGCTGGTGCACCTTTGCGCTCTGATGCCGCATCCTCAACTTCGGCGTCCGCCGGCTCCTTCTCGTTATCAAGGAGCTGGAACCACTCCCCGGTCTTTGGAGAGTCCACCACGCCCATGTCGTTGCTGTTGATGTAACTCTGCTGCTCGTCGAACTCGACATCTCAGCTGCGGATTACCTCCTCCTTGCGCATGTCGTAGAGCCGGTACGCCTTATGCGCGCTCTCATAGCCAAGGAAGAGATACGAATTTTCCCGCGGCTCCAGCTTGATGTCTCGCCTCTGCTCAGCCTGCACCACCGCGTGCGCCTTGCACGCGAACACTTTCAGATATGCCACACTTGGCTTGCGCCCGCTCCAAACCTCCTGCGGCGTCTTCCAGCCGCTCCTCCCCTTCAGCACCGCTGTAGGAGTGAGGTTGATGGTGTAGCTCGCTGTACGCACAGCTTCCGCCCAGAAGCTTCGCGGCAATTCCGCATCCACCAACATGGTCCGTACCATGTTCAGCAGCGTCTGGTTCGCCCGCTCCGCCACGCCATTTGACTGAGGCGAATACGGCGTAGTTTGTTGCCATTTTATGCCCTGCTGCTTCATCCACCCGCTACAGCCCACATACTCTCCACCGTTGTCGCTGCGTAGCGCTCTAACCTTCCGGTCAGTCTGCCTCTCCACCGCGGCGACATAATCCTTCAGCCGGTCTAGGACCTCGCCTTTCCGCTTCATGAAGTACACGAAGAGTTTTCTGCTGTAGTCATCAATGAAGGTGACGAAGTAACGCGCGCCGCTCTTTGACGCCGTCTTGAGTGGTCCACACACGTCGCTGTGCACGACCTCCAGCAGGTCCGAGGCACGATTCACGTTCTCGTTGAACGGTTTGCGCCGCGCCTTGCCCAAGATGCAAGGCTCGCACCTTTTGTGCACTGCTGCATCTGTCGCCTCTTCCGCATCGTTGATGACGAGGCCGCGTACCAGCTCGCGCTTCGCCATCTCCTTCACGACTATGAGTGAGGAATGCCCCAGTCGTCGGTGCCAGAGCTCCAGATCAGCTCCCCCTCCTTTGGCCAGGTTCACGGTGCGTTCCTGCAAGTCTGCTAAATCTGTCGCCGTGGGGATCACCTTGGTCTCCACGATGTAGAGGCCTCCCTCGCGCTTAGCCTCCAGCACGGGCTCGCCGCCACCGTCCTTCCGCACGACTGCCCCTCTTCTCCTGAAGAGCACCTCGTACCCCTTGTCAGTCAGGCGGCTAAGACTTAGAATGTCAGCCAAGCCGGGTACGTGCTGCACGTCCTTGATGACGCGCTGCACCCGCTTTCCACCAACCACCACCTCCACGTCCACATCTCCTTGGCCAGCCGCCGGCTCGACCTTGTCGTTCGCGACCACCATGGATTTGCTGGACTTGGTGTAGTTGATGAACCCGACCTTCTCGACCTGGGTATGCTCCTCCGCTCCGGAGTCAAGGCATCGCCGGTTGGCCTTCTTGAGGCAGTGGTTTTGAGTGCCGTTGAGGAGCGCCTTCTTGCCTTTGGCGTCCTTGCCGCCGGCCTTTGCCTCCTCGGTGCACTCACGGGCCCAATGGCCCTCCTTGCCACAGTTACGGCACGCACCCTTCTTGGCGCCCTTCTTGTCGCCGCCCTGTCCGCCACCTCCCTTGGCCCCGCTTCCGCCACCACGCGTTTTGGTGACGAGGGCCGATGAGGAAGACGAGGACTCCCCGCAGCTCCGTCGCTGCGCCTCGTTGCGGATGTACTCTGCGACCGCGCCATAGGTGAGCTTGTCCTCTGCCCATCCTCCCAAGACTATAATGAGAGGGCTCCAACTGTCAGGAAGGGCCATGAGGAGGGCCATCGCCTGCAGCTGCGTGTCGATCTTCCACCCCACGTCGTTGCATTGTGAGGCGAGCGACTCGATCTGCTGCATGGCGGTGATGACATCATCTCCCTCCTCGATTCTCACTGTCAGGAGTCGCTTCATTACGAAGATTTTGTTCGCCAACGACTTGGATTGATGGATGGCACAGAGTTTTTGCCAAGCTTCGGCTGCCAGCTTGCAGCCCTGGAAGTAGCCCCACTGCGACTTGGCCGTCCCGGAAACCAGCAGCATGAGCGCCTCCGTGTTCTTCTTTGCGAAGGCCTCCTTCTGCGCTTCAGTCGCCGTCGCTTCGTCGAGCACTTCCGTTCCCTTCATGACCTCCAATAGCCCCTTATGCGCGAGGTGCAACTCGAAGTGCCACCTCCATAGCCCGTAGCCAGGGCCACCTGCATACTCCTGGATGGGCTGCGTCTCCTTCTGCGCCATTTGCGCAGTCTTCAACTCCGGGACCTCAGAGCTTGACGGCGATGTCGTCCCTGACAACAGTCCCGTCCGCCGCGAAAGCCGTGAGCTATGTGCAGACTGGTCAGGGCCGTGGGCCCATAACCCTTTGTCAGAAAACGGCCCCTTAGTGGAGGCAGTTCCAACGTGGCCCGAAGGGTCTGCTGTGCTCACGGCTATGTTTTGTGCGGGTGGTTCTGAGTCTAAGCGTGAGCTTTCTGGTCGCCTCACGTTATGTTTCTGGGAGTCGAAGGCATTTGCGAGACAGTCACTTTTGCGAAGGGAATAACGCGATTTTGCATTAGTTTTTGAACATGCACATGATCTCAACATTTGTATGGCTAGTCATGAGCTCTCCAACGCACCAAACCGTGCGCAATTCGGATAACCGTAGCTCCCGCTACGTCAGTCGAAGCGCAGCACCCCAAACCAGCTGCTCACTCGGCGGCGCGCACCACGTCGCCCGCCGAGGCGCCTTCACACATCAAGGACCCATCAAAACGCCATTCCGGAGGCGCAGATGTTCCTATGCGTAGTGGCAGCGCCCCTCGCGCCTTTGGGGTCTGTTTTGATGAGTTAATTATCGAGTTTGGTGATGGGGATTGATGTGGGTCGAAACCTGTTCGCGGACTTCCAGTCGAAATTTTGACTAAGTCCCCGAGTAACAAACTGTACTACTGAGTTTCGGACTCCGAGCCAGGATTTTGGCTAAGTCCCTCAGTAACAAACTGCATTCCTGAAATCCGGCGGATCATCCACCGGACGCCTCGGCAGTCCTTCCGGAGCAAAATCCCCAGATGGCATTTTGTTACTCGCTCCGGTCAATTATTCACCGGAAGTCGAACCGCGGCCGGCTCCCAGAACCGCCGCGCACACCCCAACTGTGGAAGCCCACATCTCCCTCGTTACTTGTCCGATTCCAGTGAAACAACTTCCACCGGATTCAAAAACTCGTCAACTTTCAGGGGCAATCCTCCATTTTAGGATCCGAGCTATCCTCGAGTCGCCAGATCCGTTGACGAGGATTTTCCTCTCTCTGGCGGCTCGTCAGTGCCTCCCGGCGCCGCACTTGGGCATGCAGAGGGGCAAATCTTCAACAGTTATAAGCTGCCGATTGCACCGATAACATGGGTACTGATCGCACCCCGTTTTATCAACTAGCAAAAGTAGGCAACCGTTGACTCGTCGTGCTAGCTTGCGATAGACCACTAGACAAAAGCATACGATCTATGCGCAGAGTGGTTCTATGGGCAAGTGCGTCAAGCGCCTTATTTGAAATGCCAAAACACGTCGTTGACATTTGCAATGCATCTCGACAAAGTCGAGGATGGTCATAGTGTCGAATCCTTCAAATGGAGAACCGACAGGTATAGCTAGAAACAATCACAGACAAATGTGGTTATCAGAGGTATGCCCGAATGGCATAACAAAAACACAACGATCTCGGTCGCCACCGACAGTGACGACCATTCACCCTGCCGATAGCAGTTTGGTTTGTACTTCCAAAAGAAGTACGAACCAAGCTTTTATTGGATGGATCACGTGTGACGAGGAAGATTTCTTCAAATTTAGACCATGCTAACGGTGGACGAACTCCTCCCTGCCCATGATGGAACGTGCTACAAAAGCCTAGTCAGTTGAGCACCAATTCCTAAACATGCACGGCTTGCATTACCGCAAGGGGTCAGCGCACATGATCCAATACCAGAGACAACCCACTTTTCAATACGTACACGACATGCACAAAAACCTAATCCACTAAGTGTTGGTGCGTCGATCACGACACCCAGTTATGGGTAAGTTGGACAATCGAATGATCACAACGGTTTTGTGAAATTTGAACAAGCTAACGATATCTGTTGATGTCTTGGATAAAAATGGCGACACCATTTCACCAAACAAAAAGTTTGGTGGGTGCAGGACGTGTGCCACGACAGTCGCACGTTCCATTGCGCTACAATGCTGAAAGGCAAATGTGCTTATTTGATGACTGTGTCCGTGTCATGACTATGTCATGAGATGTGAAACGGACATGGTCTGTTAGCACGCTGACTTTAATCCTCGAGAATTGCCATCGTGCCGCCTGTACACTGTGTGTACAAAATACATCAGTACCTTTCGGAGGTTCTGTGCATCATTAGTCATGGCCGATACAGACATCGGTCCATGATTGAACGCGTCAAGGATGACATCCGTGATGCTCAATGGCGAAACCATTGACATCGTATCACTCGGTGAGTGATGGATACAAATCGTGCCACCGGACTGGTACGGACGATAACTAGGTACATGAGTGTACTCACAACCCTGTTCAAAGACAAGGATTGTAAATGAGGGTTGTAAATGCGTCAGAGAGGGGCGGAGACTCTTCGATGGTTCCTCAAAGATTTGAGATGCCGCAGTGCGGTGGTCAAAGATCGCAAGAGTCAACTCTGGTGTATGACAGGATTGACTGAATGTCAATAGTGAACAAATTTGAAGGGGACACCTTCAGTCTATCATCATTTGACGAGTGAACATGTCATGGACATTGATAGACAAAAATACATGAACCGATGTCGATGACATAAATTAATCCACACTTCGGTGAAAATCCATTTCAGAGAAAATGAGCGACACTCATTCTCTCCTTGATGGTACTCAAGAGAACTATGACGATCTCATAGATTGCCACAAACCAATGACGACCTAGTTGGAATCATGTCAAGGTCTAGGTTTTGAAGTTCAAAACTTATGACCGTAGAGACGATGTATGAGCCGACAGTTTTATACAAACAGTGTATTAGCACCTACATCTTGGTGGTCCGACCGACCACACGAGTCATAATCAACACTGAGGCAAAATAAGTGACCAATGTGTCAAAAATGTTGATGTGAAATGACTCTTCCAGTTGGGCCTTGAGAAACGATGATTCTCATCAGATTCTTTTGATGTTTTGAGAAACGTCTCAAAGTTAAGGCCATTGTGACACGGTACACTAGTTGTGTACGTAACGCTCTTCAAACATCACACAGATGGAGTCTGATCATACCAAAGGCATGGTGTAGCACCGCCTATCCAATTTGTTGGAACAAAACCAATCTCCGAGAGAGAGCATAGCGATTACGATGTAGTCAAACCACGCTTTCTTGACCCGGAAGGTCATGGTAAAGTAACTGAACTCCCTGGGCTCTGGGGATGGTTCAATGAAAGTACATTGCCAAATGCAAGTATAATATGTTTTGGATGTCGCTGCGGAGGTATCCACAACGATGGTTGTTTTTCGGATGTCTTCGATGAGGGGGATTCCCTCTACAAGTGCCTTGGGTGAGGCATATGAAAAACACTCTGTCGAGTGGAAGTACCGAATGTACACATCAGAAGACATTGAAACAACAGGTTTTGTTGTGACTTGACAAACACAATCCATGACGGGTTCCTGACTAGAACCTTAGGACGTCATGACATGAGCAAAAAAAGACTTTGGAACTAATTGTTCCAGGCTCTTTGGATGTGATTTGGATGTGTTCAACACAATCACATGGAATTGACACCCGAAAGGTGTTGTTCCAACTTGTACCGCAGTGATTGTGATCACGATACACCCGTTTGGTGAATATCGTACGATGAACACTTCATTCGTGGATAGCTTCCATGGTTGAGATCGGTTATCTCAGGGAACCTAGTTCAAAAGCAATGTGCTTTTGACAGGGACGAGAGCGGCGGCCTACGGTACCCATTTCAGATAGAAATGAGGGGATGATGGTTGAGACCAAGATCATCTAGGTCGGAGCATTGCCGTGTCCAATGATGGAATTAAACGGCAAGTGCGCATGCCAGACGACCAATGCCGCCTCCTCCAAAGATGAGTGCAATCATTGAAAGGAAAAACAAGTGTGATCAGTAACCCTGTCTTAGGGCCTTGGTGCCTCCCAACCCTAAGATGAAGCTAGCATGCGAGTTGCATGGGTTCAGTGGAGCTTGGTTGAGTTCAGCCAACCAATCCACAGTTGCTGAAAGGGGTCTAGTGAACCTTCGCGTGGTCATGAACACGTGGTTGCCACCCAAGAGGACTGATTTCCAGATATTGGGTTGCACGTACTAACAATGTTGCAGGGAGGTACCACCTTGGCAACATCCCCTCGAAAGAGATCATGTCCGAACGACATGGGAAGTGTTGTGTGGACCTCGACAGTTTTCGTGGGGACGCCCGGTTAATTGGTCGCAGGGACGCTCCTTGCAAAGGGGGAGGAGGCGTCACCACAACAGCTTGCTGAACACGTACCACACGGAATGTGGGAAAATTCATCCTATGTACTCTCTTCCAAACTGGTATGACATTGTTGACAACGTATGTCCCAAAAGGCATCGACTATGCCATCGACACACACGTATGATGATTCTAGTGAAGACTTATCAACACTTGTGAAGAACGTAGAAGGATTGTACGTGTTTCATCTTGTTAAGAGCCAAGGATCAAGCGATCAACAGTGGATGTTGTACGCTAATGACCATAATGACAAAAAACCACAAGTGTGTGGTTGATTGTGCGTGAACGTGATGCAACCGTGTTGCGGATGACAAGATTTCACATGTGTAATCTTGTTTGCACTGATTGTTGCATGGTTTGAATCATAAAGTACGCGATGATCAAACCTCCAGGAGCAAAGACGAACCGGGACGGCTCGAAGCAAAGGGGGAGGAATGTAGCGTACGGACCATTTTTAGGGTTAAAAATGGTCTTTAAAAAGTTATCGGATGCTTTGGGTACTCGAGGCTTAAGTTTCGAGGAGCCAAAAGCCCGGAAAAACATAAAGGGCTAGAGTCCGGTTCGACTCTAGCCTAGAAAATAGTCCTTGGTCGGATTCGAGGCGAAAGGAGTGTCGCGATGGAAAAGCCATCGCGTCACTCCTCCTCCACTCCTACAATGACGCTAGGGTCCTGTTTTCAGTGTGGCAATGCCACGTGGAAGAAGTAGGATTAGGTTGCATGTTTACAAATATGCCCTATGACGACTACGTCCATTTGTGGCGCCGTTCGTCTCAGCCAAAATGGCTGAGGTGACCATTCGCTCACTCTCCTGAGACGACTATTCTGAGGGCCTACGTTTTGGTTCTGCAGTTAGTCGTAAAATGGACCACTTCCGTTACATTCAAAGAAGAGGTATAAATGTATGGCGTAATTGATATGTTCCAATGTATATTATTTACAGATGTTTATCTTGTGAATTCTTCTTTTTGGCATTTGTTTTCTCATGTTTGCATCCTCGGTGATAATTGTAACTAGGCACGAAGAATCTTCATTGTGTATGTGTACATTGTTGTAGATTATAATTGTGGCTACAATTGGATACAATATGTTTCCTTAATGTGTCAATAAGCATCTTATGTTGGTATATGAACTTTGGTACACGCTTTATGATGGTACCATTTTTACGATGGCATAATCGTCACTATGTTCATAATGTCGATACAAAACTGTTCTTATGTAGTACTAAAATGCATGTATGTATGTGATGTAGTGTATTTGTGTGTCAATATGTCTCATATGTCTAATATTCTTTTAAATTTAGTATGCTACTTGTGTGTAATATGACTATTACATCATAATGGGTTATGAATAAAATGCCAATATGCATGTATGTAGTGACATAAGTGTGTCTATATGCTCGAAATGTCTAATATGCTTATAATGGTAATATGTTATCTATGTCTAGAGTTTGTAGATTACATCCCATATGGTTATGTCTAAATGCCATTATGCAAGTAACCTAGTTGTCTAAATGTGTCTAAATGTGTCTATATGCGTAATATGTCTAATATGCTTATAATGCCATCATGCATCTGACGTCTAGTATGGATAAAATGCATCCTATTGGGTCAAACTAAAATGCCCAAGAGTAATTGATTCTTGTTATGTCTACATTTTCCCACATTTGTACATAGCTAATTGTAGATGTCTAATACCGTGATTGTGCTTTGTAAGTATACATTGTAACCAAGTGTTTCAATTCAATGTCATAATACATATGTACACTCTAAAAGTAATTGCACCACTTCTATGGCGTTGACTAACTCGCCATCAAACAACCAACTTGGGTTGTTGGGTCGATGCTTCTAAGCATCATATTGACTGAAAAGGAGCATTTGAAGAAAACACTTACCTCCTTACCTTGCTCACCTAATACGAGTGAAGTTGATCAGGTTGGCATTGTCCATTGATGAGATGAACATGACTGATCAAAGTGGTTGATCAAAGTGACTCATGAAATCTGTTAATTGGGTCATTTCCAAACTTGGTAATCATGTTGGCATTTTCAAGAGATGATCAGTGGTTGGTGTTGTATGCAATGATGTGCACATGGGAGTGAATGAGAAACGCCTATCACAAACTAGACTCGCTTTACTCTAGGTAGCTAGACCCAACGACACACCAAACTGACCACGACGTATCCTGCATGGCTAGACCACGAAACACGTCAACAGCCATCGGTGCTTCAACAATGCGATGCATCTAATGCAGACTGAACCTACACCCACTCAAACTACGAGGACGTGGTTGGTTCTTCAAAGGGGCACCGTTCCGGTACCGCGGGGTGCCTATGGCCGGTCATGATTCCCAATGTACCCCAACACCACATGCTAGGGACTCTATATAGGTCAGTAGAACTTGACAACATCCTTTCTTATGTATGTCAACGACGAAAGTGGTACACATATGGTATGGATGTGTGCATGAATCGAGTCGCCAAAGATAGGCTGGGTCATCAAATCTGTCAATTGGGTCATGTCAAAAGCTGGTAATCATGTTGACATTGTCAAGAGATGATCAGTGGTTGGTGTTGTATGCAATGATGTGCAAGTGGGAGTGAATGAGATATGCCTTTCACAAACTCGACTCACTTTACTCTACAAAGCTAGACCCAACGACAGGCCAAACTGACCACGACGTATCCCGCATGGCCAGACCACGAAGCACGTCAATGGCCATCGGTGCTTAAAAAATGTAATGCATCTAGTGGAGACGGAACCGACACCCACTCAAACCACGACGACGTGGTTGGTTCTTCAAAGGGGCACCCTTCCGAAACCGCGGGGTGGCTATGGCCAGTCAGGATTCCGAATGTACCCCAATACCACATGCTATGGACTGTATACAAGTGTCTGGAACTTGAAGACATCCGATGTTATGTATGTCAATGACAAAAGTGGTACAGATTTGGTATGGATGTGTGCATGGATCAAGTCGCCAAAGATAGGCTGGGTCATCAAATCTGTCAATTGGGTCATGTCAAGAATTGGTGATCATGTTGGCATTGTCAAAAGATAATCAGTGGTTGGTGTTGTATGCAATGATGTGCAAATGGGAGTGAATGAGAAATGCCTATCACAAACTAGACTCACTTTACTTTACGTAGCTAGACCCAATGACACACCAAACTGACCACGACATATCCTACATGGCTGGACGACGAAACACGTCAACGGCCATCGGTGCTTCAACAATGCAATGCATCTAGTGATGACTGAACCAACACCCACTCAAACCACGACGACGTGGTTGGTTCTTCAAAGGGGCACCCTTCCGAAACCGCGGGGTGGCTATGGCCAGTCAGGATTCCCAATGTACCCCAATACCACATGCTATGGACTGTATACAGGTGTCTGGAACTTGAAGACATCCGATGTTCTGTATGTCAACGACAAAAGTGGTACAGATTTGGTATGGATGTGTGCATGGATCAAGTCGCCAAAGATAGGCTGGGTCATCAAACGTGTCAATTGGGTCATGTCAATAGTTGGTAATCATATTGGCATTGTCAAGAGATGATTAGTGGTTGGTGTTGTACGCAATGATGTGCAAGTGGGAGTGAATGAGAAATGCCTACCACAAACTAGACTCACTTTACTCTACGTAGCTAGACCCAACAACACACCAAACTGACCACGATATATCCTGCATGGCCAGATGACAAAACACGTCAATGGCCATCGGTGCTTCAGCAATGCAATGCATCTAATGCAGCCTGAAATGACACCCACTCAAACCAGGACGACGTGATTGGTTCTTCAAAGGGGCACACTTCCGGAACCGCGGGGTGGCTATGGCCTGTCCAGATTCCCAATGTACCCCAACACCACATGCTAGGGACTCTATACAAGTCATTGGAACCTGACGAGATCCTGTGTTATGTATGTCAAGGACAAAAGTGGTACACATATGGTATGGATGTCTGCATGGATCGAGTCGCCAAAGATAGGCTGGGTCATCAAATCTGTCAATTAGGTCATGTCAAAAGTTGGTAATCATGTTGGCATTGGCAAGAGATGATCAGTGGTTGGTGTTGTACGCAATGATGTGCAAATGGGAGTGAATGAGAAATGCCTATCACAAACTAGACTCACTTTACTTTATGTAGCTAGACCCAAGGACACACCAAACTGACCACGACGTATCCTGCATGGCTAGACGACAAAACACGTCAACGAACATCGGTGCTTCAACAATGCAATGCATCTAGTGCAGAATGAACTGACACCCACTCAAACCACGATGACGTGGTTGGTTCTTCAAAAGGGCATCCTTCCGGAACTGCGGGGTGGCTCTTGCCAGTCAGGATTCCCAATGTACCCCTACACCACGTGCTAGGGATTGCATACAGGTCACTAGAACTTGAAGACATCCGATGTTATGTATGTTAACGACAAAAGTGGTACACATATGGTATGGATGTGTGCATGGATCGAGCTACAAAGATAGGCTGGGTCATCAAATCTTTCAATTGGGTCATGTCAAAAGTTGGTAATCATGTTGGCATTGTCAAAAGATGATCGGTGGTTGGTGTTGTATGCAATGATGTGCAAGTGGGAGTGAATGAGAAATGCCTATCACAAACTAGACTCACTTTACTCTACGTAGCTAGACCCAACGACACACCAAACTGACCACCACGTATCATGCATGGCTAGACGACGAAACACGTCAACGGCCATCGGTGCTTCAACAATGCAATGCATCTAGTGGAGACTGAACCGACACCCACTCAAACCACGACGACGTGGTTTGTTCTTCGAAGGGGCACCCTTCCGGAACCGCGGGGTGGCTATGGCCAGTAAGGATTCCCAATGTACCCCAACACCACATGCTACGGACTCGATACAGGTCACTGGAACTTGACGACATCCTATGTTATGTATGTCAACGACAAAAGTGGTACATATATGGTTTGGATGTGTGCATGGATGGAGTCGCCAAAGATAGGCTGGGTCATCAAACCTGTGAATTGGGTCATGTCAAAAGTTGGTAATTATATTGGCATTGTTAAGAGATGATCAGTGGTTGGTGTTGTATGCAATGGTGTGCAAGTGGGAGTGAATGAGAAATGCCTATCACAAACTAGACTCACTTTACTCTACGTAGCTAGACCCAACGACACACCAAACTGACCATGACGTATCCTATATGGCTAGACGACAAAACACGTCAACGGCCATCGATGCTTCAACAATGCAATGCATCTAGTGCAGCCTGAACCCACACCCACTCAAACCACGACAACGTGGTTGGTTCTTCAAAGGAACACCCTTTTCGGAACCGCGGGGTGGCTATGGCCAGTCAGGATTCCCAATACACCCCAACAGCACATGCTAGGGACTCTATACAGGTCACTGGAACTTGATGACATCCTATGTTATGTATGTCAACGACAAAAGTGGTACACATATGGTATTGATGTGTGCATGGATCAAGCCACCAAAGATAGGTTGGGTCATCAAATCTGTCAATTGGGTCATCTCAAAAGTTGGTAATCATGTTGGAATTGTCAAGAGATGATCAGTGGCTGGTGTTTCATGCAATTATGTGCAAGTGGGAGTGAATGAGAAATACCTATCACAACTTTCTGGCAAGGCTAGAAGGAGAATCATAGCTTGCAACTGAGAGTCGACCTCCCAACCAGTGGCCACGCACTTCGTTGCGAGCGACTCAATCTGCTGCATGATCTCCATGACGTTGTATCCTTCATTGGCTCGGAGGGTGACAAGCCGTTTGAAGATGAAGTGCTGATTGGCAAGGTTGCTTGACTGGTAGATGAAGCATAGTTTTGACCATGCTTCTACGGCTAGGGTGCATCCTTGGATGTGCCCAAGTTGTGGCGGGCATAACGCGGACACAAGGAGCGCCAACACCTCTTTGTTGCGCTTCTTGTATACCTACTTCACCTCAGCCGTTGCAGTCTCCGGCGGAGTAGTCTCATCACGTTTTATGAGCTCAAGCAATCCCTTGTCATCGAGGAAGACCTCAAACTGCGACCTCCACAAGGCAAAGCCTGTCCCATCAAACTTAAGGACAGTGCGGCTGCTCTCTTGCTCGCTGGTTGCCATGTCTTGCTGTTGGAAGCGTGAAATCAAGCTGGCTTTGAACCCCTTAGAGGCATGGGCCCATAACCCTTTGTTGGCGTGAGGGTGAGTGTGCACCCTGGAGGTCCGTAGCAATGGCTGGTTCACACCACCAACTGTTTTTGGAGAGACTGAAACTGTGGAGGCAACTGGTTCCAAGGATGGCAGAAAATTGGTCAGAGAGTGAGGCAATAGTTTTGGCCTCAATTGACTGGGAATTAACTCTTGATCAAAGCTCACAAGTAGTGGCATTTTATAGCCACTGATCTAAGCTTTTCAGAACACCAAAGCATGCCAGATTTGAAGCTTCCTAGCAGATTCTATGGCTTCTAGAGTGTCTATTGGTAGGCTGTCCTTTTTCCCACCTAGGAAGGCATCCCTTCCCTCCTCTAGAAGCTTCTGCCCCTTCCTAGATTCCTCAGCTTGCTTCTAGTAGGAGGGAAGGTGTCCAGAAGACCAAGACACCTCTAGATGCCTTGTAGGACAAGTCACCCCTTCTAGAAGGTGTGCCACCTTCCTGGACCCTCACCTGGCCTTCTAGAAACTTAAAGAGGAACTCTAGAGGTTGAGNAAAGCATGCCAGATTTGAAGCTTCCTAGCAGATTCTATGGCTTCTAGAGTGTCTATTGGTAGGCTGTCCTTTTTCCCACCTAGGAAGGCATCCCTTCCCTCCTCTAGAAGCTTCTGCCCCTTCCTAGATTCCTCAGCTTGCTTCTAGTAGGAGGGAAGGTGTCCAGAAGACCAAGACACCTCTAGATGCCTTGTAGGACAAGTCACCCCTTCTAGAACGTGTGCCACCGTCCTGGACCCTCACCTGGCCTTCTAGAACCTTAAAGAGGAACTCTAGAGGTTGAGCTAACATCTTGGCATCTGTTTTCCACCTCCCTTGAGGCAGGAAAGAAATTCATCTTGTGGGACTTGTACCCGGGCCTTTGCCTCTATAGGTGGACACCATTAACCACTAAGCCACTAAGGCTTGTCTTTTTGGTGTTCCTTTTTGGAGTCACTCCTGCCATGGTGAGGAGCATTACTCCAACACGTTGTTCCTTTTTTTCGACCTGTGGATATAGCTACTTTAGTTTGGTCCATACTGGGCATGCCATTCCAATTTTTGAGGGTGCGGGCACGCCAGCTTTAATGTTTGACATGGTGGGTATCTAATGTTTCCGTCCCATAGTAACCCATTCTGATCATAGTGTGCACTTTGTTTCCTCTTCAGCAAATCACTAGGCCTTACAACATCTCCCAACACACACTAGATCCCTTCTTGCTCACACCTACATCACATCAACCTTACTTTACCAGGTAAAATTGCCAACACCTACTCCCTCCACCATTTCAAGTCTTGCGCACACCATCATCAATTTCATTTGCGGTGCTAAAATACCTGAGCGCGAAAGAACTCTTCGATTCATAGGTCAAGACAGCATATGCACTCCCACAGAGCTTGGCAGCTCTGGCTTCACCCTCCGTCCACACCGCATCTCAGCTCACACAAGTATCTAGCCACTAGCCCTTGCGACAAACCCTCCATGCCATTGGACAGGAGCTGCCTTGTTGACTCTCCACTCCCACATCCCGCACCCACCAAGCTGTGGACATCTCACCCAAGTATCTTACAGATTGTCAGTTTACCAGACCGATGGCACCAATACTTCCAAGCCTTTTATAATCTGAACCTAAGTGTTGATGGTCCCCCCCTCTGCACTGAATTCCTCCTCAAAGAGCCCCTCACTTTCAACTGATTCCTTCTCAGGCGCGAAAACACGCCTTATGGTCTCTGTGAAGAGGAGGCATTTCTCCGTAACCTTACGCTGGACTGTCTTTTTCAATGCCTCGAAAACTACAACTTCTCTTTCCAGATAGCACACAACAACAACGCATTTACATACTTGCTCGCAAAATCCCCACTGAATGGGTTTTATGCCCTCGCGATCAATATGCACCATGGGATATGACTGAAGAGAACGATTACATCGAGTAACGATACCAACGTCAGGAATGGTCGTCCCGAGTGTTGTCTGAAAGAATTTCAGATGGTGTTGCTACTGTCCTTGTCTTTCACAACTCCAAAGGAGCATGCCTTCTTACTAAGCACTCAAAGGTGAGGACCTTACCAATCACATATCTCACCCCCATCATCTTCACCACACCACCACGTTCTACGGATCAATGCACAAGCTAAAGTTGGGTCAAAAGCCCTTTCCAAATTGTTCACCTTACCATTCCAAAAAAATTCAAAATGAAAAAGACAACCAAGAATGTCTTGCCCTCCCAACACTTAAGTGACTTTTCTCCATGTCTGACCCGCAGGCATGCGTTTTTCCCTGGCGAGAAATCATCCCCATTTGGCTGAACGTGTTATTTCCCAATCATGGTTGAGACATCCTCTTTCGCATTGCCATTAGATGCATCTAGGTGGGAACTCGGGTCGCCCCTATTCTCAAGGAAGAATCATCCATTTGCAGTTTTGTGGGGCTACAAAAGACTACATCTATTGTTTTCTGTGTTGTCCAACAATTCTTATTGTCACAGCTTTCACGCAATACGCGTGCTCCATGAACGGAACCCTCCATAGTGGATGCTCCTCTTTTGTGCTCCAACAGGAAAGAAAGGCAACTTTATTTGGACATGTTTCCACTTGATTCTCCTTCACTCTTTGTGGAAACGACAATGTCATCATCACTTTCACAAAATCTCGTCAACTGCACTCACGCTCTTGTGGGAAACTTTCCATCTCACATGTTCACACCTTAATGACCACCTTCAACACCTTTTCCAACAACATACCTGAAAGTCAATTCAATCGCTAACCACAATCATTACACACATTCATGCCTTCCCACTTCTCCTCCCTCGAACGGAGGATGCTAGCTCAAGCTCACCCCTCTCTAAAAACCGTGTGGTTTTCACCTCCCTTCGTGAGTAGCGGAAGCTTCTCACAAATGTGTCCTCGACAAGAAGCGTTGCCCACCAACCGCTCCTAAGGAGATTTGGGTGCATGACACTTCTATCTGGGTCAAAAACCCTAGTAACCAGATGCAGTTTTGGCACCTAACACTAGAATCCAAAAAGGTGGCAAAAACCTTTTGCCAACTAGGCCCCCTCAAAGTCCAAGTCCCTGGCGTTGCTGCTCCAATCTCGGTCTAAGTCGCCCTCGCCATTACCTCATCTCCATCACAGCCATCGACTGCAATAATTGGCATCATCATCAGCCACGTACCCCGCAAATACAGACCTACCAACATAGCACGCATCCTCACGCCATCACATCCCCAGAAAGACAGAACACTCTCACCTCCTTTCCTTTTCTCCGTCCTCCACTTGAACCCCATCCACTGAGAGAAACGCTCCCCCAACACTCTTGTTGGCACAGTCATTGGACCAGTTGACGACCCCACATATGCCAATACAGACCCGCGACTGTACTTCCCTGACAATGTAGAAGAACCTGACCTCATCTCCTTCTCAACTGACTACAACACCTTGTTTTGTAAGGAGCACAAGACTGACCTCCATGACGATCTTCCCTTCAAAACGAGGTGCAAATCACTCATGCACCTGTCTCTCATAGTCTTCAAGTCAGCTCATGCTGTGAACCTTCCAGACATGGAAGCATACAATGCAACTCGGCAGGCCGAGGACTTCACCCTCCCTTCTCCGGGATCCCACCCTGAGCAATTGCAGTGCAATAGGAAGTTGTGCCTCTGGGCATGGGGTCGTAGTGTATAGAACTTGCTTTCCCACCTCAGCTCGGACATGCACAAAAAAACCTCAGTCCTCCAAGTCTGCACCATTATCACCTTAGCACGCTTCAGATCTAAGCACCGTGCCACCCTCCCTGGTCGGTCTTTTACCACCTAGGCAGAGGAAAAAAACAATGCATATACTCATACACAGACACACACGCATACACATATACACACACATATACGTACACGCACATACACCACACACATGTAAACCTCTTGTCACACACATCTCCACACATCCCGCGAACATACACACATATCAACAAACTCAGACATCCACACATACACACACACACACACACACACACACACACACACACACACACACACTCACCAACCAAATCCATCTACAAGCACCAATCACACACACCTGCATGAAAAAGAGACAGTCAGACCTGAGATAGAGCGTGGGAATGAGAGATAAGGGAACACAAAATATAGATAGAGAGAGAGAGAGAGAGAGAGGAGGGAGGGGAAGAAATAGAGATAGAGAGGGAGAGAGAGAGAGTG
>SZWC01000810.1:154133-165615 GCA_023375785.1 Penium margaritaceum
GGGGGGGGGGGGGGGGGGGGGGGGGGGGGGGGGAGGAGAGGTGACCGGATATGCGGTCAAGGAGCGTGGGGTACTCGGAGGGTTTGTTGGGTGCATAAACGCCAATGACGGTGAAATGACGGTCATCGAAGTTTATGTCTGTGCGGACAAAGCGCCCGCACGGTGAAGTGAATTCATTGGATTTCCTCATACCTTGGTGGTTGAAAATGATTGGGACTCCTTGGTCAGGTGTGGTGGTGTGGAGGGTTGAGGGTGCTGTGAGGGATAGTGCATTTGAGGTGCTTGACATGGCGGTCTAGGTGGCGTCGAGTCTGGGTGACGATGCACAGTGCGACGTGGTACATTTGAAAAAAGGAGGTCAAAAGCTTGTGTTTTGGGCTTGCATTGAGGCCAATAACATTTGCAGTGCAAATGCAAAATGAGGATGGGTGGTGCGGGCTGGTTTGTCTTATGTGTGCCATGATGTTTCTTCTCTTTTATCAAAGTGGTGGGAGGTCCGTGTTTAAGTTGTCAAAAACATTCCAGTTCCGCTGGTCTAGTGGGATTCAAGAGCTAACTTCTAGACCGTGGAAAGAAAAAGGACAATTTCAGAGGGGTTACGGGGGGCGGGATTGGGTGGGTGAGTTGGGGTGCATGCAGGATAATGGAGGGTGAAAAAGCAAGGGGCGGCAGTTTGGAATTGGGGGGGAAATGGGGGGTAGGGTGGGAATATGGCGGATTCATACCTTTCAGGAGGCATTTTACCGTAGAGTAGGTAATGTGTTGATGAAACGCGACAGTGGGTGGTAGGAGTAGAATGTGTGGAATGTGAGCACTGCGGGGTTTGTGTAGCTGGCCGTGACCGCAGGTGGTGAGGTTGGAACAGCGGGCGATATCGTGGTGCTCGCAACCAGATTGCTAGAGAGCCATGCCTTTCACAAGCGCATTCCGGCAGGGGACAAGAAGAATCCGCCACCGGCAAGGTGGTGGGCGGGGAAGGCGGCGACACGTATGCGGTTCCCTGCTGGAAGGCTGGTGGCACGCGCTTGAGGGGTGTGGGTTGGAGGTGCGAAAAGGCGAGAGCTCGTTGCCCTCATCGTCACAACCACTCGCCAGGAGGTCGCTAGGTACAACGACAAGCGCAATACGACAAGGTCCTGTTTGTTGTGTGCACACTTTTAACAACAAGTACAAGATCACCGACATGAGAAAGTTAAAGTGGCAATTGATTTGTTGTATTAGTTTTGGGAATGAACACAGAAGTTATAAAGACTACAAAAATTCCTTCCCCTCAGCAACGTCTAGCAGATATGGATATAGATATGAATACACACAAATGTACATACGCATATAGCTATATACATATTCTTATGCCGAGCGGAACGTAAGTGGTTCACACGGATAACGTGTGCAACAGAAGACGATTTAGGAGTTTGGAACAATTGCATAACTTGTATTAAGAAGTCCGTCTACTACGATGACAAGTGTCTAGTGCGTCCGGCACATATATTCACTGCCAAGAATCAGAGCGCCTTTCCACGTCCAGAAGGCAAGGAGAAGTTCACCCTGGTTAGAGAGAATCCTCTGTTTTCTTCCTTTATGGCCCTGGTGCATTTGGAGCTCGTTGGAGTTGAACTTAGTTTACTGGTGGTTGATTATCCGGCCACTCATGGCGGTTACCAGATTCCACTCGCCCAACACCCAAACTTCGGCCTAGGCTAACTTCCAGAATACTCACTCAGTTAAGGGATTCAAAGCTTGGTCTTACATGGAAAAATCCATAAAATCTTAATACAAATTCAGATCAGGTGTTTGATCAATCCCTAGTGGTTGAACCAGGGAATACAATCAGCGGCACTCATGGCAAAGGACACACCATGTCAACACCAACCGGGTGTGGTGTCTACGCAAGACACTCCATGGACTAGAGAAGTTTAGATGCAGCTGGAACCAGGAGATTACGAACACGTTGGAGAAAGGGGGTTTATAAAGAAGCATTGTTGAGCCTGCTTTGTTTCGCAATTCTCCCTTTGCACCTCTTGTTGCTATCCTAGTCCTAGCTATTCATTATGCAAAGACTCTGCTGCATTTAGTGTACAAAATGAAGGAAATTGACCCAACTCGTGTCTTTCTAGGCATGGAGCTAGAGCTTGATCGCTCATACCGCACGCTACACGTCCACCACGTTTCATACATTTGCAGCCTGGGATAGTGGTTTAGACCCCTTCTGGCATTCATTTCTTCAGCCTCTACTCTCATGACCCTAGCGGATCAAGCACTCCTTAAGTCCCAGATGTGTCAAAATTGGGGGTGACTGTTGACTTGAATCACTACCTAGGGGTCAATTGACTGTTTGATGTACCATGCCACCAGCACTCATGCTGACATTGCCTTTGCTGTAGATTTCCTCTTTAAGTTCTTCCAATGTCCCTGATAGCACCATCCTGAGGCTGCTCTGCACGTGGTACACTATGCACTCTCCATGCTACAAACTAGATTGTACTTTCGTTTGCAGCCCTTGGTCATTGTTGATTGGTTCACAGATAGAGATTGGACATATGACACTGATGTATGGAGTAGAACGGAGCATATCTTCCTTATTTATGGTACTTGTGTCTCTCCGAAGAGTGGAAAACTACGGTAGTTTACTAATGGATATGAGGGTGCCAGAAAATGACAAAAATAGGTTGCTAAAAAATAATCATGTGGCATAAAAGTTACGTAGAGGACGTTTTACAGGTTCCGACATACTTTACAGAACTCAATTCGGAGTCTGTTTGAGTGAGATATGGATTTCCAAAGTTTGGAGATCATGAGTCGGGTTCAAGTGGCAACCTGAGCACTTTCAGCACAAAAGGCGGCAGAATTATTGGCCAGGACGGCTGAGAGCGGCCTTCAAGGAAAAGATGGATGGAGGGCCTCCAAGAGATTTCAAGGAAGGAACACTCCACGATTTTTGGCCGTGCAGGTCGTGAGAGACATGATTCTCATGCATAACAATGTGACTGCCACTCATCCCGCTAGGCTAAGGGAGTGTGCTAGAGGGTCAAATTTGACAGAGTGTATCTCAGTGCTTCCTGGGCCAAATGAGGCATATAGGGGCTTTTTGGAAAGCTATGGTCATTTAATCTCTCACTCAAGATTATATTGAGACATTCGAAGCTTCAGAAAACCTAAACTTTCTTCCAAATTTTCTGTTTTTTCAACCTGCAACTCCCTCTCACAAACAATTGGTCATACCTAGGCGTCTCTTGGTGAGTTTGATCAACTCCCTGAGGGCTGCCCCAGTTTCCATCAGTGGTATCAGAGCTAGAACAAGGCTTTGCCTCATCCTTGAGGTATTCCTTGTACCATTTTGTGTGAGAGACCCATTTTTGGACTAAACGTTGCACTACCATGGCGACATCCGCTTCCGTGGTGGCCGGCGTCAACATCGCCAAGTTCGAAGGCAAGATATTCTTCAACTAGAGCAATAACATGAAGATGGTACTGAAGGAGACTCTGGAGTCATGTGAGTGAGGAGGAACAAGCTCAGTCCTCTCTCTCACCTGGTGAGGCCCGTACCCACCGCAAGAAACGTGAACGTGCCGTTGCCACCATCTACCTCTACCTTGGCAGCAACTCCTCGTCCGTGGTATCCTCACGCCAAAGGAGATTTGGAATAAGCTTGAGTCTACTTATGCATCCAATTCAATCCTCATGAACATGCAGTTACGTCCTCGCTTTCACACTATGAAGATGGATGAGTCCGGATCCATGATTGACTACATCAACATGGCAAATTCTCTTTCCGGCCAGCTTTCTGCAATTGAGGACCCTGTCAAGGAGCGTGTGCTCATCCTAACTATCCTCTCTGGCCTTCCTAGCACCAACACTCCTCTCACTGTTTCCCTGGACCAGCGTGGCGATAAGATCTCCCTCAACCATGTAGAGGAGAGCCTGTTGTTTGAGGAGGAGAGGCGCAAGGGAGAGGAGGACGGAAGCGGACTGGACGTTGCTCTCATCATCAACTCTGGTCATGGGGGTGGTAGTGCACCAATTAGGAGCAACGGTAGAAGAGGGAAAAAGAAGGGGAACTGCCACTACTGCAAGAAGCTGGGCCATTGGATGCACGACTGCCGGAAGAAGAAGACGGATCTTGCGGCTGGAGTGGGAACATGAAAGCAGTCCAATGCTTTTGTGAACGCAACATGTTTGGAAAGTGGATTTGTGACAAACATCCGGGTCCTACACATCTCCGACATCACTTTGTTCTGGATCATCGACTCGGGAGCCACGCGACACATGATGTGTCATCGAGAGTGGTTTTTTTTCTACACCGTAATTGAACCTCGTCGGGTGTACATGGGGGAAAATCATGTACAAATGGCGGTTGTGTAAGCTACTGAGCTGACCACCTCTAGCAGAGATTTCGCAAGACCAAAAATCTCACAAAGGCTTTTACACCTTCTTCCTTTGTTAACATGTTTCATGCAGCCCAAACTTAATCAGGCATACACTTCACCTTCAAGATTACTAACGCCTTAGCATTACATCTCAAAAAAAGCTCAAGTCGTCGACACGCAAGAGAGCATTAAGAAAGGGTTACTTGATCAGCATGCAAGAAAAGTCATTTTATTGCTGTCTGTCCAGTCCTAGAACTCAAAAGCACATTCGTGGGGAGTGGCTTCACCCAGCCACGTCACCAATAGACTTGCGCTATGGGCTTGACACATTAGCATCCTAGTGTCAAGGTACGAGAACAACCATGTAGCTTCCAAGAAGCCATGGAATTTCTTTATTGGAAGCTTCCATAAGAAACAAGATGCACATGGGGCCATGATCAAACTTGTGACCTCTCACTTGGCCAAATCAACAAAATGGCTAAGTTAACCACCCACCCATATGGTTTACTTACAGGTCATATCTCACATGTGACATAGCATAGTTGAGTCACACCACAACGGATCCAAAGGTCATACCTCCACAAGGGGGAGAGCATTCCTGATTCATCCTACAACACTGAACAAAGGACAAAAACATTCAACAAATGTTTTCCTTGTACCTTGCGCCAGTGAGCATCATCATTCGTCATCACTTGTGTTGACCATGCTGATACCTTGCCTGCCAGCCTGGTGGAGATCCTTGTCCAGTGGCTTTGTAAGAATTTCAGCTCGTTTCAGCTTGGCACCAACATACTCAAGCTCCACTGTCTGCTTGTAGACCAAGTCTCGAGCATAGTGGCAGCAGATCTCAACGTGCTTTGTGCGCTTGGACAGGACGGGGTTCTTGGACATGTCAATCGCGCTCATGTTTTCAATCTTGATGAATGTCGGAGTTGCTTGTGATGCCTTCATCTCAGATAGAAAGTTTTTTAGCCATAGCATCTCTTTACACACCTTAACTAAGGCAACCAACTCAGCTTCAGCTGTTGAGAAAGAGACACATTCCTACTTGCGACTTGCCCAACTGACTGCACCTCCATTCAGCATACACACCAAGCCGAAGGGAGATTTTTTTTCGTCGATATTCTCTCCCCAATCAGCATCAGTGTAGCACATGAGACGAAGTGATGCAAGTCCACCGATGCCTCCAAACTGGAGCCCCACGAGCCGTGCCCCCTTAAGGTAGTGCAGGATGCGCTTCACATCGTCCCAGCAAACTGAACCAGGATTGGCCACAAACTGGCTCACCTGCCTAAAACATGGGCTATGTATGGTTGGGTGGCGATCATGGAATACATCAGAATGTCCATTGCAGACCGATATGGGATGCCCAACATGTCCATTTTCTCCGCTTTGTTGGATTTGGACATGGAGGAAGAGAGCTTGCACACTAAGGTCATGGGTTTGCTAGCAGGCTTGCAACCTGCTATTTTGTATCGTTTGAATAAGAGTCAATGTATTTTTTCTGGTTTAGGCTGATGGTACCTGTTGCTCTGTCACGCTTGATGGAAATTCCGAGATAGAAGTCAAGAGGACCCATGTCCTTCATCTCAAATCTGCTATTCAGGTGCCCCTTGACATCGACTAGAGGCCATGTTGAAGAAGAGCATAGATTGAGGTCATCAACGTACAAAGCGACCAACATGGTCCCTTTGTCGCTCTCATGTACATACATGCTACGGTCGTTGGCATAGTGCATGAAGGACTCCTCAGCCATGAATGCATCCATCTCCTGGTACCAAATTCTTGGTGCTTGTATTAGCCCATAGAGTGCCTTCACCAATCTGTACACCTTACCCTCAGGAGCATCAACCCCCTCTGGAACCTCCATCAACACATGGAGGTTGGCTCACTTTGTGCCCTTGTCAATTTTTCCATGAAGAAAGGTTGTCTTCACATCCATCTGGTGAACCTCCATGTTCTTGGCAGCAGCAATGGCGAGCATTGACCAGATGGAGGCAAACGTCACAACTAGAGGAAAAGTCTCATCGTCCTCTGCGCCAGGCCATTGAGAGAACCCCTTTGCTACCACCCGTACCTTGTACTTGTCTATCTTGCCATCTTGTTTCCTTTTTACTTTTAGCACCCACTTGGACCCCACAACGTGAGCCCCGGCAGGTCTGTCCACCTGCACCCATGTCCCATTCTCCTCGATGGAGCTGAGTTCACTGTGAATTTCTTCATCCCACTCCACTTTGTCAAGTTGAGAGAGTGCCTCTCAGACAGACGTTGGCTCCTCTTGAACCATGAACGAATATTTGAAGCCTATCCATTCACCCCTAGCTGTGTCGTAATGCTGCAAAGGTACTTTGAGGAGTGAACTGCTCCTTAGACTTGCTCGCTGTTGCTGTTGATGTGGAGGCTGGAGGTCTACTTCATAGTTGATGATGGGAGAGGAATCATCCTCATGGTGAGGAGGATCAGACACATTGAAATCAGACTCTGACTCCTTAGAGTCGTCTTCATCAGCTCCTCTCCCTATTGCAGCACCTAGCTCATGCCATTGTGCTGGTGCTCCGTCTCCCTCCTTAAGGAGAGTGAGCCACTCTCCCTTTTTTGGAGTGTTCTCAAGTTCGAGAAGCTCTCCCTTACTCAGAGATCTTTCGTGGAAATCCACGTCTTTGCTGCGGATGACCATCTTGGCTCCTGGACCACACAGTCTATATGCTTTGTGGGCTGTGTCATATCCGATGAAGGAACAATTTTGTGCTCTTGCATCTAGCTTTCCAGGGCCCTTACCTGCCTGGACCTTGGCAAAGCTAGTGCAACCGAACACCTTGAGTTGGGAGGAGTCCAGCTTCCTGCCTGTCCATGCTTCTTGAGGCGTCTTCAGCTGCTGTGTTTGCTTCTTCTTGCCTCTCCTTTGTGGAGATACTGTAGGTGTGAGGTTCACAAGATAGGTAGGTGTACATGTTGCTTCAGCCCAGAACCTAGAAGGTAGCTTGGAGTCAAAAAGCATGCACCTTGTCATGCCTAGGAGGGTCTGGTTCATCCTCTCTACTACGCCATTCTTGTGAGGTGAGTAGGGGGTATTTTTCTGGTGTTCAATGCCCTACAACTTGAGCCAGGCCTCGTACTCTCCCCTATTGTCTCTCCTGAATGCCTTTACCTTCCTTTCAATCTGTCGTTCAACCATAGCGACAAAGGCCAGTAGATTCTCCTGCACCTTCCTTTTCTTTTTGAAAAAGTACATCTAGACTTTGCGATCGTTGTCGTCGATGCATGTGAGGAATTATCTGTTGCCTCCATTTGACGGTATGCAAAAGGGACCATACATGTGAGAGTGGACGAGGTCAAGGGGTGCGAGAGCACGCGTGCCATTGCACTTGAAGGGTTTCTTTTTTGCCTTGCCTTGAAGGCATGGCTCACACATGATCCTGGCTCCCACCTCCTCATCACCTAGCTCCATCCCACACACTAGCTCCTGCTTTCCCATGAGCTCCAATGTGCAATGAGCCACGTGCCCAAAGCGCTTGTGCCACGGGCTCTCAGAGGATGTTCACAGGCTTGAATAAGCAGCCCCGATGGTTGCCGACTCTTCTACTGCCAGCACTTCCACTGCTCCAACATGTCCTTCCTCATGTGAATCTACATCGCTGCTCTCCTCATCATCACTCTCAGCTGAAGATTCAGCCGTTGATGTTGTCGCTTTGGTCTGCAAAACATAGAGTCCATCAACGCGAGGAACCTATGTGACAACCTTCTTGGCAGAGTAGGAGATGTTGATGTCCTTGGTAGGGACTATCACCGTATCCTTCTCTACAGAGACCACTGTCATGCCATGGTCTGTTATCTTAGAGACGGAGAGTAGGTTGGCTGTGAAGGAGGGCAAGTAGACCACCCCCTCTAGCTTGAGGTCGGAATCTCCACCGTTGACATCCATTGTGACCAGCTTGTCACCAATCCCTCAGCTGCCTCAACCTTGCCATTGGCGACTCTGAGTTTCTTAACGCATGGAGGAAGAGAGATGAAGTCTCTCTTCTTGTAAGTGGTGAGCTCGTTTGTGCCCGAGTCAAGGCCGTAGGCTCCTGGCCTGAGTATCACCCTCCCTTTGTTAGAGGCACACTCAGCCATCAAGCTTGTGGGATCCTTCCCACCATTTCCCCCTCGCCATTCATCCCCATCTCCTCCCTCTCTCTTGGTTGTACGGCACTCTCGAGCCTGGTGTCCAGCCTTGCCACATGGCAGTTTCCTTGACGCTTTCCACCCCTTCAAGTGTTGCTGGTGCTGTTTTTTCCCTTGTACCCGGCAGAGAAGGTATTGCGGAAGGTGCCACTACCCCGTGAGGCAAAGGCAGCCATGTTTGCTTCACTTCTACTATGACGCATGGCTTCATTCCGTACATACTCGGAGATGGTGGTGTGGGAAACTTGATCTTCATTCTACCCTCAAATCACTGTTATCATAGGGGCCCAGCTTTCAGGTACCGTCATCAGAAAAATCTTGGCCCGCATATCGGATTTTAGGTTCCATCCCATGTCGGTGGCTTATTGCAAGAGCGTCTCAAACTTTTGCATGAAAGCAGAGACATCCTCCCCTTCACCAAGCCTCATGCTGATGAGGTTTTGCAGAATGAAGAGATGGTTGGTAAGCGAGGAGGACTTGAACATCTTGCCGAGTTTGGCGTATGCCGCGGTTAACATTGTACAACTGCTGATGTGTGAAAGGACTGAGGATTGTATGGAGGACACAAGAATGGAAAGAGCCTTCTTGTTAAGCTTGACCCATGCCACAAGGTCAGCACCCTCTTCCTTTGGTTCTAGGATAGTTCAGTCAAAGTATCTTAGCAGATCTCTGTCATCCATGATGATCTCAAACTGCCACTTCCAGAGCGCAAACCCCTCTCCATCAAACTTGAGGATTGGTGAATGATTCCCTGGTTTTCCTATTGGGCCCCTCACGTAATCCTTTCCAACAGCTCCCAAGTTGCCAAAAGGCTGTTATGGATGGTGTTTGCTGATTTGGACAGGATTTTCCCAGCAGGTGGCGGTTCACTATTTTTTTTCTCAATTCATTTCCATGCTGATTCTTTCTGGAGTCCTTCTTGTGGTTCCAAAACTTCAAGAAAAGTGAAGAATCCCCACCACGTAACTTGCTTTGCTTCTGGCCTCCCTGCACCATTTCCACATCCATCAGGTTGTTGTACTGGTGGTGTATTCAAAACAAAAAAATCTCCTCATTTTCATGACATTCCCTATCAATGGTAGCGCACCATGCTAACACGCTCAGCAGTTACCACCATTGCCTAAAAATCAGTGATGTCAGTGACTTCCAGTGCACATTGAATCTATTTCTTCAAGACATTGTGTAACTTGTCTCTTATCTCTGTCCTGCTCATGTTGTCAATCTCTGATTGTAAAGACAGGAGTCGATGCTTGTAATTCATGACTCATCCATTCTGTTTCATTTTCTTTACCTTCTTCCCTGAAAAAATGGAGGCCTTCATGATTTTAAAGTTATATCTTAAGACTTGCTAAAAAACGTTCCCTTGTCGTAAAAATGTGAAATTAAGCTTTTCACATCATGTTGCATAAGTCCATTCCTACCTCCAATCCAATCGGCCAGCTCATTCAGCTGCCTCTACCATTTGAATGCTTCTCCCTTTAGTAGATTCATTGTATATTGTACACACACAGATTTTCCATCTAGAGGGTGTCCCAAAGTTGAGGAAGTTGCGCATCATTGCAAACAATAAGGTTGGTAATCTCACTCTCTTGACAGAGGGATTGAATGGTTCCAGAGCCTATGACTTTGGTTGTGGCAGGCTCCTTTACTGGGCTGCCAGAACTTGTCAAGCCTTTGCTCCATCCCTCATGTCAGCCACCTGCTGATTTAGCCACTTGTTCTCCAACTTGAGGAATCCCAGCTGCTCTATTCTGCAATGCCTGTTTCATGGCACACATAGGTTTATTTGGCCATTGATTTCTTAAAAAAAGAATGTTGTAACATTTCTAAAGAAATTGAGATTGTTTTACTATACCAATTCAAGAGTCTAGGATAACTTTTAATGTCTGTGAAGTGCTTGGGAGCCACCCTTTGTCTTCCATATGCGCACGGTAGTCCACGTACACACTTCAGAAATTAAGAAAAGCTGTTCACAGGTTGGCTCTTGCATTGGATAAAAAGTCTAGTGCATTAATTGCCTTATCGATCAGCCTCAATGTTGCCTGGTGGAGTCTGTGCCTGTCACCCCTTGAAGATGGTAGAGCTCTGGTAACGCTCGCACCCAACATGTGGCTCAGGCTCTGATACTAGATGTGAGAATTTGTGCTCTGAGATAAGTTGTACCTTAATCTGTTGAGAGCACAGCTGCATCTAAGAAGTAGTTTTTGAGAAAACATGGAAGCAGAGCTAGAAAATACAGGTTGATTCAAATGAGAAAACAGTAGAGCACTTTGATTCTCCATCCTGCTAGCCCTGTCTCTGATTCTATGCTCTCCTAGCTTTCTATGAAAGGAACTTTGCACTGGTGCATTGTACTCTACTTGCACCTACGGTCTAGTGCAAGGAGCCTGGGGCCATTGATCTATAAAGATTGTCACTTGGATGCGTGCCTGACACGCCACCAGAATTGCTACATGTTTATTTGACCGCTCCCATCATGGGTACCCATTGAGAGTGCCTCTTGGAGGATGGCATGTCACGCACATTGGCAAATGTGGTCAAAGCCACCAATGCATGTGGTGTCTGGAAGGCCACACTTGTCAGTGATTTTTTCAGCATGCCACTCTTCCTAGAGTTGCATTTTTGGCTTTAAACTTGTGGAAAAGAAAAAAATACATCAAGCAAGGCGGTGACTTTCTTGCCATGTCACACACCTGCTCCATTTCTCTCTTGCTTTCTTGCTTCCATGCTAACTTTCTTGCATTCCTGCTGGTTCTATTCATTTCTTTGTACGCATTGCACCTGAATTTATAATCTTGTCGATTGACGGTCAGAATGAATGAGAAAACCACTCGGGGAAAGGTACTGAACTTTAATTCGTGTGATGTATTTCAGCTAAACCACAAAGTAATCTCCCTCAATACACTTTCACTTTTTTAGGGGGGGGGGGTATGTCTATCCCCTCTATCCACCCC
>SZWC01000810.1:173963-184044 GCA_023375785.1 Penium margaritaceum
TCTCTCTCTCTCTCTATCTCTCCATCTCTATCTTTATCTCCTCTTGCTGTCCGCCTCCTCTCTATCTGGCATTCCCCTTTCTTGGTACTTTCCATGTCGCCCTCTGATTCCTCTCCTCTGCCCCCCCTCCTCTCGTTTCCCGCCTTTGCCCCGTCCCTGGCCTTCCCCTTCCCTCCCTCGATGTCCCCTGCACTTCATTCCCACCCCTCATGCATGCCACCCCCTGTTCCTCTCTGTGCACACGGTCCTTGTCTGTCTGCGTTCACTCCTTATTGTCCTCTCCCTTGCTTCTACTTTGCTGTCCCCGTGCATGTTTGGCAATCTTGTCCGTGTCGTCCTCCGTTTTGGGTCCCGTGCGGTCTCCGTAGTGTCTCCCTTGTGTCCTTTTCTCCTCGCTCCCTCCTCCCATGTCTTCCCGCCTTTGCTGCCCAAGTCACTAGCCTGGCTATGATCCATGCATAATAATGCCCCCTCCCTTTGCTCTGCGCTGTCCACGTACTCACTGATGTCATCTGTGTGACATCCTCCCCTCCTTGCGCTTGCTCTCTCTCCCATGTCGCTGCTCACCTCATGCTCTGCTCCCTTGCTGTTGTGCCTGATCTATCCCCTCCTACTGCCCCTTCATCCCCCACCACTCCGTCCTCCTCACCCTCCACCTCATTCTCCACCCTCTGCCTCCCCTCTCCTCCTCGACCTTCTCTCTTGCCCGTATCCTCCCCCTCCTCTCCTACCATCATCTCCACCCCGACCTCCTCATCTTTCCTCCTTCCCTCTTTCCTCATCGTCTCATGCCAACCCTCGCCTACTTCTTCACTATCCTACTCTACCGTCTCATCACCCCTTCCCTCTCCTCAATCCCCATCCCTCGTCCCTCCTCTTCCGCGTCCACATGTCCCTTCCTCTCCCACGTTCCTATCTATGTCGTCCCCTGCCTCATACTCCATCCTCCCCTCCCTCGCATCCACCACTTTGGCCTGCATGCCCCTCGCCTCCTCACCCTCCATCCCCCCCCTTTCCTGCCCTCCTCGGCCCTCTCCCTTGCTTGTATCCTCCCCCTCCTCTCCCACCATCATCTCCACCTCCCCATTACCGTCTTCCCTCATTCCCCCTTGCCTCATTGTCTCTAGCCAGCCCTTGTCTGCCTCTGTTGGAGTAATGCTCCTCACCATGGCAGGAGTGACTCCAAAAAGGGAACACCAAAAAGACAAGCCTTAGTGGCTTAGTGGTTAATGGTGTCCACCTCTAGAGGCAGGGGCCCGGGTTCAAGTCCCACAAGATGAAATTCTGCCCTGCCTCAAGGGAGGTGGAAAATAGATGCTAGGAGGCCAGCTCAAACTCTAGAGTTCCTCTTTAAGTTTCTAGAAGGCCAGGTGAGGGTCCAGGAAGGTGGCACACCTTCTAGAAGGGGTGACTTTTCCTACAAGGCATCTAGAGGTGTCTTGGTCTTCTGGACACCTTCCCTCCTACTAGAAGCAAGCTGAGGAATCTAGGAAGGGGCAGAAGCTTCTAGAGGAGGGAAGGGATGCCTTCCTAGGTGGGAAAAGGACAGCCTACCAAGGAGCACTCTAGAAGCCATAGAATCTACTAGGAAGCTCCAAATCTGGCATGCTTTGGTGTTCTGGAAAGCTTAGACCAGTGGCTATAAAATGCCACTGCTTGTGAGCCTTGATCAATTGTACATTCCCATTCAATTCAGGCCAAAACTATTGCCTCAATCTCTGACCAGTTTTCTGCCATCCTTGGAACCAGTTGCCTCCACAGTTCAAGTCTCTCCAAAAACAGTTGGTGGTGTGAACCAGCCACTACTAGGGACCCTCCAGGGTGCACACTCACCCTCAGGCCAACAAAGGGTTATGGGCCCACACCTCTAAGGGGTTCAAAGCCAGCTTGATTTCACACTTCCAACAGCAAGACATGGCAACCAGCGAGCAAGAGAGCAGTCGCGCTGTCCTTCAGTTTGATGGGACAGGCTTTGCCTTGTGGAGGTGGCAGTTTGAGGTCTTCCCCGACGACAAGGGACTGCTTGAGCTCGTAAAAGGTGATGAGACTGCTCCGCCGGAGACTGCAACGGCTGAGGTGAAGGAGGCATACAAGAAGCGCAACAAAAAGGCGTTGGCGCTCCTTGTGTCCGCGTTATCCCCACCACAACTTGGGCACATCCAAGGATGCACCATGGCCGCAGACGCATGGTCAAAACTCTGCTCCATCTACAAGTCAAGCAACCTTGCCAATCAGCTCTTCATCTTCAAACGGCTCGTCACCCTCCGAGCCAAGGAAGGCGACAACATCATGGAGATCATGCAGCAGATTGAGTCGCTCGCAGCGGAGTGCGTGGCCACTGGTTGGGAGGTCGACTCTCAGTTGCAAGCTGTGATCCTCCTTCTGGCCTTGCCAGACAGTTGGAGTCCCATGATCACAGTCCTTGGTGGCTGGCCTTCCGATGAGCTGAAGTACCCGAAGGTTGCTGAGTACGTGCGCAATGAGTGGATGCGACGTGGCGGTCGAGAGAGTGCAGCGGCATCAAGTTCAGCTTACACGGTTACTCCTCAAAGTGGAGGCCGAGGCGACAAGTGGAAGGGTGCCAAACAGGGCACCAAGAAGGGTGACAAGAAGGGGGAGTGCTTCAACTGTGGCAAGGAGGGCCACTACGCGCGCAACTGTCCCAAGAAGAAAATAGATCGGTCGCAGCAGAGCGGGAAGAAAGGTGAGCACGCCCTTATGGCGTACAACTCCACCAACTTCAAGGATCCGGGGGTTGCTGTCATCGACTCCGGATCAGGCCGCCACACGCAATGCAACAGGGCGGAATTTGTCACCTACGGCGCCTCGGAGAGACGCATGACGGTGGCCAATGGAAAAACAGAGATGGCCGCCGGTGAGGGTAACATCCGCATTGAGTCAATTATGGATGGCAAACCTGTCACAAGCACAATCTACGATGTGCTGCATATGCCCAACTTTGGGGCAAACCTGCTCTCCGTCAGCCGCCTTACCGACAAGGGACTTGAGGCGCTCTTCACAAAGAAGGAGGCAGTCATCTGCAAAGAGGGCAAAGGTGAGGTGATTGTGCATGCCAAGAGGGAGGACGACTTGTACTTGCTATGCGCGAAGATCCTCAGCAGCCGGGTGGGGTCCAACGCCGCCAATCTTGCAACGAAGGATGGAGGAGACCTGGACCTATGGCACCGCCGACTCTGCCACATTTCTCCATCGACAGTGAAGGAGATGGCTAAGAGGGAAGTGGTGCGGGGTCTCCAAATCAGCGGCCTTGATGGAACCAAGGAGACCGTGTGTGAGCCATGCATCATTGGCAAAACAACTCGGCAGTCGTTTGTCGCCAAGGGGACGCATGCATCGGTAAAACTGGCCGTGGTACACACAGATGTGTGTGGACCGCTTGAGAGCTCCATCGGCGGAGNAATCGCACAATCCTTAACATGGTGCGATCCATGTTGAGCGACGCCGGCCTTACACAACGGTATTGGGCGGAGGCGGCAAGGACAGCAGCGTACATCATGAATCTCATGCCGACCAAGCCGCTGAAGGACAAGGAGAGCAATGCGTGGAAGACGCCACAAGAGGTGTGGAGCGGGAGGAAGCCGGCGGTGGGTCACCTCCGCACGTTTGGTTGTGTTGCACATGCAATGGTGCAAGCACGTGAGGGACGGAGAAAGCTGGACCCGCGTACCCGCCGGTGGATTTTCCTTGGATATGAGAGCGGAAGCAAGGCGTACCGGCTCTTTGACCCAAGGAGGCAGCAGATTGTGCGGAGTCGCGCCGTCACGTTTGACGAGAAAAGCCGTTGGACAGACAAGGAGGCAGGTCTCCCCAAGAGGGGGGAGTGGATGCCACTCCTTGAGGGGGAGACGCCGGAGGACGTGAATGAGGGTGACATCCTCGCAGCAGCACCAGCCGGAGAGGATCGCCCGAGGGATGGGCGAACGGCACAATTTGTTCCTACCGGTTCGGATGAGGAATCCGAAGCACCGGAGATGGACGTGGAGGCGGAGAGTCGACAGATGTCTCCAAGGTCTCCAAGAGAGGAGGAGCAGATGCTTAGAGAGGATGGCGCCGAAAGGGGACAGCAACAACAACAACAACCGCCTCAACAGCCCCGCACGAGCAGCCGTGTGCGAAGAAGGACAAAAAGATACGATGTCGACAAGGGCATTTGGAGTGGGTTCGCGCAAGAGGAGCCTCAAGGAGGCACTGCACAAGAAGGATGGGGCTGACTGGGAGGGAGCAAATAAGTGTAAGCTCGCATCCCATGAGGAGAAAGGCTCCTCAGTTGCAGGTTGAGCATGGACAACTGCCATGGGTGATGCGCAAGGGGGAGATTGTTGGAGTAATGCTCCTCACCATGGCAAGAGTGACTCCAAAAAGGAACACCAAAAAGACAAGCCTTAGTGGCTTAGTGGTTAATGGTGTCCACCTCTAGAGGCAGGGGCCTGGGTTCAAGTCCCAGAAGATGAAATTCTGCCCTGCCTCAAGGGAGGTGGAAAATAGATGCCAGGAGGCCAGCTCAAACTCTAGAGTTCCTCTTTAAGTTTCTAGAAGGCCAGGTGAGGGTCCAGGAAGGTGGTACACCTTCTAGAAGGGGTGACTTGTCCTAAAAGGCATCTAGAGGTGTCTTGGTCTTCTGGACACCTTCCCTCCTACTAGAAGCAAGCTGAGGAATCTAGGAAGGGGCAGAAGCTTCTAGAGGAGGGAAGGGATGCCTTCCTAGGTGGGAAAAGGACAGCCTACCAAGGAGCACTCTAGAAGCCATAGAATCTACTAGGAAGCTCCAAATCTGGCATGCTTTGGTGTTCTGGAAAGCTTAGACCAGTGGCTATAAAATGCCACTGCTTGTGAGCCTTGATCAATTGTACATTCCCAGTCAATTCAGGCCAAAACTATTGCCTCAATCTCCGATCAGTTTTCTGCCATCCTTGGAACCAGTTGCCTCCACAGTTTAAGTCTCTCCAAAAACAGTTGGTGGTGTGAACCAGCCACTGCTAGGGACCCTCCAGGGTGCACACTCACCCTCAGGCCAACAGCCTCTTCATCACCGCCCTGTATTCCCGCATCACCCCTATCCCCTCCTCCTTCCCCATCTCTCATCACTCCTCTTCCACCTCCTTCTCCTGTCGCTTCATCTCCACCCTTGTCGGCCCATGCCACCAACCGATCTCGTCAATGCCTTTGCCATTGCCTTGTCCCTTCTTTGACACCCGTCTCTTCCTCCTTTCCAACTTCTCTTCCTGAGTCCTCGCCTTTGCCCACTTCCTCCCTTGCTCCTCCTATCGTCATTGATCTTCGTCAGCGACTGCTCACCCTTGTCCAGCGCTTCCTTTTGGCCACCACCGTGCTAGGCCTCAAGGAGTCACAAATCTCAACCTCATCCTCCGCGTCTCTTCCTTCACTAATTGACAACATCCATGCACTACTATGCCCTAACGTGGAAATTCTTTTCCTGTAATTCCCCCTCCCCCCTCCCCCCTCCGTGTCTGTCACATCCTCCTTTTTTTTCCTTGTGTTCTCGTATTGATCGTCTGTTGTAACGGCAAGATCCATCATCGTGTGTGAGCCAAGTGCAGTGTGTCCCTGCCTCGCCCTCTATTGCATAATCCACTTAGTCAACGGTGAGACCCACCATCGTGTAGGAGCCAAGTTCAGCATGCCTTTGTCTCATTCCCCCTTGCATAGCCCATCATGATGCACAAGTCAAGACCCGCCACCGGCGAGATTCTCAATGGGATATTCTGTGTATGGCTCTTTTTACATCATATTCTTACTGGTCGCTTGCTTTCTGCGGTGAGACACATTCCTCATTGGGCACCGATTGAGATGTCGCCAACTTGTGAGACCCACCATCGTGTGGGAGGCGTACTGGTCCCTTAACCATCGGCTTCTATAGTCATGTTAAGACATTGTGATACTGTTGGTGAGACCCGTCACTATGCAGGAGCCACATTTAGAGCACGTAGCATTTTGCGCGCACTAGGTTTTACAGCACTTCGCGAGCTATGTCATCATCTATGCACCTCTTACATCTTCGGCTTGCATAGTCGTGTTGAACATTGTAGATCCGAGCAATAGTGAGACCCGTCAATCATACGTGAGCTGTTAGATGTGTTTCAAGAAAAAGGAGGAGTCAAGCTCAAGTCCGCCTACCATGCAGATTATTGGTGGGCAAGGTGGTTGTCCCCTCATGTGAGAGGCCTCGTCCATGTAGTCTTTGAATCGTTGTTGCTCACTTCAGTTTCCATTTCTTCACCTTGATCTCTCTATCCGGTCTTTCTATCCCCTCCTCCTCCTCCTCCTCCTCCTCCTCCTCCTCCTCCTCGTCAATGCGCCGGATAGCAACGGTCTAGAAAATGGGTCCCGACATGGGAGGCCGCCAACCGCTCTTGGTATTGCAACCAAGATAACATATCACCCTCGAACGAGGGATCCACACTTTAGGTTTGTTTGGTTTGCAACCTCACGAAGTCCGCATGTTGGTCTTTAGTGTCTACCTTTGGTTGGACACTCTGTGAGGAATCTCAAAGGCAAGAACTGTAAATGGATGCATGCAAGGTACATGCTTTTATACTTGCAGAGCTTTGCTAAAGCTTCTGCTTGTAGTGGCTCCACTGGAGCCAACCTCAACCTACAGTCCTACTTGGCGCGTCCTTAGACCGCCAAGTGTNAATGCGCCGGATAGCAACGGTCTAGAAAATGGGTCCCGACATGGGAGGCCGCCAACCGCTCTTGGTATTGCAACCAAGATAACATATCACCCTCGAACGAGGGATCCACACTTTAGGTTTGTTTGGTTTGCAACCTCACGAAGTCCGCATGTTGGTCTTTAGTGTCTACCTTTGGTTGGACACTCTGTGAGGAATCTCAAAGGCAAGAACTGTAAATGGATGCATGCAAGGTACATGCTTTTATACTTGCAGAGCTTTGCTAAAGCTTCTGCTTGAAGTGGCTCCACTGGAGCCAAACTCAACCTACAGTCCTACTTGGCGCGTCCTTAGACCGCCAAGTGTCATCCTCAAGGCAGGCTCTAGTAAGCTTCCTAGAAGCTTCCTGTCCCAGGATTGGCCACAAAGAAAATTGTGGCCGTCGCGAGGTTTGAACTCGCGATCTTTCGTTTGAGACTCCGGCGCCTATTCAACCAAGCCAAAAAGGTATGGTTCCTATGATGAGCCACAGGGGACATACCCATTATGGGCAGTGCATTCCTGGACCATCTCAGAACAGACCAAGGGGACATACTCCATAGAGTAGTGCATGCCTTGTCTGTATGTGTAGCTAGCCAGCTAGGCAATGGACAAGGTGCATACTGTTTTAACAGAAAGATTAGTATATAGTTCACACAATGTGGTTCTCATAGATTGTCGAATGATCGATGGCCTTCAATGGTCAATGGTCAAATGTAAAATTCAATTAGGGTTGGAGAAGACCTTTGTAACAATCTTCAGCCAAGAGTTATTGTAATAATACGTTTCCAATGGATGATTGCGATGGGTTCATAGCTGCTTTTAGGTGCATTTAGTTCGACAAATTTCTGTTGCAGTCAATCCATTGCCGGAGCCTCTTTGCAGAAGAGCGTCAGCTACACCTCAGAACAGGACCCGATTGTGAGGGCTGGCGGGTTTGTATACCCCTATTGTATCGGTTGTCTAGCTGTATCACGTGGCAGCCTTTCAAGTGGCCACCCTGAATTGCAACAGACAGCCGTGTGGCAGCCAGCCTGTCGCTTAAGCAGATTCAAAGAAATAAGGAAGTACGCCAAGGTAGTATCAGATAAGGACAGGGGTTCTGCTATGTAAGTTGACGTATCGGAGTGAACATGTATATCAGGAAGAGAAAATAAGAACATAACCATTACCATGTTTACGATACAACTATGTCTTTGTTTGTGTTTATACTTCATTCGAAGTATATGTGTAATTGAGAAACCCATTGATCTAACTACTAATGGAGGAAACATGTATACCATATTCCAAAACCAAACTGTTCAAAACGGAGTACATCCCTTCTTATGTTTTGTACAAGCAGGAGTGTTTGAAGGATTTTATGCCATTAATTTGCTAGAAAAAAAAGGCAATTATTCATCTTTTATTTGTGCCCTTACATTAAACATATGTAAGGGTTCGGAAATTGTTATATATGATTTTTGTTTTGTTTGTACACATGAACAACAATGTACACTAGTGTACACCTTAGCCTACACTACACTCATTCTTTCATACACCTCTAAATTCACTCACCACATGCACTTTGCACCCCCACCCTCCTTTCTCTCTTTCCCCCCTGACGTACCACCAAGAAGCCTCAAACACATCACTGCATTTACCAAACACAAGTGAACATTTATACGTAAAGCCCATACACTAGCCATACACATCCTCTTGCACTCCCAACATACATGTTTCACCCATTTTCCCTCCATCAAATCATTATTGAATACATCACTGAAACCAATATACACAACTGTATATCTCCGCACATAACCCATACACATTAACATACACCTCCACTCACACTCCCCTTATACAGTTTCCACACCCACCCCCTGCCTTCGTCCTCCCCACCCACTCAACAAGTACCAACCCACCTCAAACGCATTACTCAAACAAATGTACACAAGTATAATTTTTCTCATTTCCCCCGTGCACCTAACCACCACTCATAAAATTCATAGAAACCAACACAGACAAGTGTATGTTTGTACACATTACCCACACATTTGGAAGTACATCTCCACTTACACTCCCCACATACACTCTTCACCCCCACCCCCCTTTCCCCCTCCCTATCCCAACCACCACCAAAAAATCTCTAACACATCACTCAAATCAATACACAAAAACAAAAACTTCTTCTCACAATCCATACACCCAACCATACACCACCACTTACAATTGCCACTTTCACTTTCTAACACCATTTTCAACCTAACCAAACCACCACCAACAAACTCAAACACATAAAAACAACATACAAAAGTTTAAGTTTTCACCTTAAACCCACAAACCAAGCCATACACCTCCACTTACACTCACAAGATACGCTGTCCACTCCTTCCCCCTCCATCCCACCACCACTGACCACGTCACCAAAAACAATGTGCACAAGTGTATTTCTTTGTACACAACCTACACGCAACCAGCGACACAACTCCACTTCAAACCAAAACTTACAAGTATACATCTATACACAAAAACCACTCATTTTAAACACATCTTCACTTACACTCCTCTCATACACTTCCCAACCCCACCCCCCCTCCTCCCCCCTCGCCCAACCACCACCAGAAAATCTCAAACACATCACTTAAACCAGTATACACTAGTAAAAATCTCAATAGACAACCCATACAACCAACCATACACCTCCACTTACAACCATGACATACACTTCTACCCCGACAACCCCCCCTCTCCCACCCCACCCAACAACCATGAACCAACCTCGGAGAAAACAGCTGCACAAACATACACAAGGACACATCTTTTCAAACAACCCACACACCCGACCACACACCTCCATTTACACTCCCCACATACACATTTCAACCCTACGCCTTCCACCCAACCACCACTGACCACATAACTCAAAACAACATACACAAATGCATTCATATCCACAACCCTCAGATATCCTACCATACACCTCTACTTGAAGTCTCCACATACACTTTGAACCCTTCCCCTCCCCCATCTACCCAGCCACTGCAGATCAAACAATTTAAACCAATGTCATTGGTAGTACTTTGCACGGAAGCTTCCTAGTGCACCAAAAAACATAAAAAAAACTTCACCTAGAGCATGAAAGTCCTTTTGATGAACTATACCTCCTGAGGTTGGACTTTACTGAAAGGATTTCATGCTGGATATATGGCCATGTACTATTATCATTTCATTTAATGAGAGACATGTTGTTGTTGTAGTTGTTGTTGTTGTTGTTGTTGTTGTTTTTGTTGTTGTTGTTGTTGTTGTTGTTGTTGTTGTTGTTGTTGTTGTTGTTGTTGTTGTTGTTGTTGTTGTTGTTGTTGTTGTTGTTGTTGTTTTTGTTGTTGTTGTTGTTGTTGTTGTTGTTGTTGTTG
>SZWC01000810.1:190377-204548 GCA_023375785.1 Penium margaritaceum
CGTCGTCGTCGTCGTCGTCGTCGTCGTCGTCGTCGTCGTTGTTGTTGTTGTTGTTGTTGTTGTTGTTTTTGTTGTTGTTGTTGTTGTTGTTGTTGTTGTTGTTGTTGTTGTTGTTGTTGTTGTTGCTGCTGCTGCTGCTGCTGATGTTGCTCCTATTGCTGCTGTTATTGTCTTTCTTTTTTCAAACTTAGCACTCTCACTCGCACCTCCCACCCTCACCCAGATGCCACCACCACCCTCATGGGCCAGCCTCTTCCGTCAACTGTTGATGGCCTAGCATGGTGCACCATGTCACGGGTCCCCCACGGTGGCCAGGTGGAGTTTCAGCGTGAGAGCAGGAGCCACGTGGCACCACCATGTGGCCGGACAAAACAGGGCGGGTCCGGAACTTTCCCCGCTGTAGCTGCGTCCACGGTTCACCAAGAAATCTGGGACTGAGTTCATCCAATGCCGGAGCACACGGGGGACATAGGGTGACTTTTGGGGGTGCAAACAGAACAGCCACCTTGCAGAGGCACGTTGAGGCACAATGGCATCAGATTGCGCTATCAACCCAGCCATTAATTGCAAAGCCTCCTCTTTTCTCTTCGAGCCCACGGCATGGAGAGAACACCTTCCTCCAACAGTGGCAGCAACCTCCACTTTGGTTTGGCCGAGCCATGTGGTGGCCAAAACGGCAAAGTTACGACTATCTCTTACTTTGTGCTCGTGACGGTTGTCACGGCTGAGGGGGTGGTGATTTGGCAGATCTGGGTTGGTCACCCGGGATGCAGAACATCAGAATGGCCAGCGTGGAGTGGCCTCTGCACAAACTCAACGATGAAAAAAACATTCAACAGCTAACAATGGATGATGATGTGACAGCAAGACTACGAGTGGCTGGGTATTAAGCCAAAAAACGGGAGCGATGCTCAGTGACCATGGGGGGCAAGGCGATGGAAACGGAGAGAAAAATAGAAGGGAAGAAAACTGGGAGGGAGAGAGAATGAACCATTAACCACGTCAGATGGGGGAAAGACCCCCCCCCCCCCCCCCCCCCCCCCCCCCCCTCCCCCCTCCCCCCTCCCCCCTGCCCCCTGGGAACAGCAGAGAAGTGGGGGGCTCAGCAAATGGCATCCATACCTGGACGCCACCATGAGAAACCGGATGAGGACCTCGCAGGATCGAGAACAGGATTGAGAAGGACAGGAGCGTGGGACCTAGTGATGACCAAGCACTCTATGGCTCAGCTACCCCAAAAGGCAAGGGTTCGAGTTCAGCCACTCCTTTCAGGAATGGTGTCCTGGCGTGCTCTGGTCCACCACAAGTGTGCATAGCTGCTTTGTGCAAAGAGACTTCCAAAGGGGGGTGTGTGCTTTGGAACACCACAATACCAAGGGAGCAGAATTGTGGCAGAATGCAGGTTGTAGAAATTGAGAAAGGCAGAGAACCATTAATGGATCATTATTTTGGTGATATTACATCAGATTCTCATAGCCTTTGATATGAGATTTCCAACGCATCCAAGCACGCCCAAAACAGAGCAGTAGAGCCCCTGCTACAGCTGTTGAAGTAACCCATGGTGGAGCCGCTCACCATGCCCACGAACAGGAGTGACGGGAGGCGCTTCGACGGTGGCTTGTCAAAGCGCCCTTCCTGTCATCCCCACGTGGGGGGAGGCTCACCCTGGTCCAGGAAACCATCCACATCCCTTCCTTTATGGCTCGTGTGCCTTTTGAGCTCATTGAAGTCGAACTCGGACCACTGGTGGTGGAATGATCCCGTCACCAATGACGGAACCCAGATTCCACCCACCTACCACCCAAACTTGGAATGTGGCTTACTTTTTGAATTCTCAACCAAATCGAGCAAGTGAAAGCTCGAAATCGCATGGAAAGATCCAGGAAGTCCAAATCTGCAGTTGGATCAGACATTCAACCTTTCCAGTGGTAGAACCAGGAAAACGGCAAACGGCATCCATGGCGGGGGCACTTTTTGACAATCTCCCCCGTGCACGTTCCATGGCGGGTGCCTCATGCTCACTCTCGCTCATCCGCTCCTGCGCCTTCAAGCCCTTCACAGCTTGTCAAACCAAGTCTTGCAAGACTAATGACGTGCCGATCCTGGGGCTGCGCCTTGGTCAAGCAATCCGCAAGCATGTGCTTCGTGCTGTAATAGTGCAGCACAACCTGTCCATTCTTCACCATGTCGCGCGCGTAGTGGTAGCGCACGTCAATATGCTTTGTCTTCCTGTGCTGCGTCGGGTTGTTGTTCAGTGAGATGGAGTTGGTGTTGTCCTCTTGAACCACCGTAGGCTCCTGCTACGGCACGCCCAGCTCCCCAAGCAATCTGCGGAGCCACACCACTTCCTTGACCGCCTAGGCCAGAGCAATGTACTCCGCCTCCACTGTGGAGGTGGCCACGCAGTCTTGATTCCTACAGCACCACGAGACCGTTGCACCTGCAAGGAAGAACACATAGCCAGAAGTGGACCTCTTTTCCACATCGCCGGCGTAGTCCGTGTCAGTGTAGCAGACCTGTCGCAAGGGTTCTGAATTCCCCTTTCCGTCATACTTCAAGCGCGCATGCGGCGTTGCCTGCAAACACCGGAGGATGCCCTTCACGGCCATCCAGTGAAGTGGCCCAGGGTTGGCCACGTACCTGCTCACCTGACCCACCGCGTAGGCCTGGTCCGGCCGAGTTGCCACCATGGCATACATCAGGCTGCCCACCACAAATTGGTAGGGCACCTCCGCCATGTCCTCCTTCTCCTCTTTCATTTACGATGCCATCGCCGCACTCAGCTCACAGCTCGTTGAGACCGACTGCCCACTGGTTTGCAGTCCTCCATCCCGTACCGCTTCAAGACCTCGACCACGTACTTGGCCTGCCCCAGCTCAAGCGTGTGCGCCCTCCGGTTCCATGTAATGCTCACTTTGAGGTAGTAATCCAGCTCCCCCACTGTCTGTCATCTTAAATTTGCTGCTCAGCTGCTCCTTTAGCTGCAACAAAGCCGCCAGATCTGATGAACACAGGATGAGATCGTCCATAGAGTTGAACAATCTGATGGAGTCCCTTGCTGCGCCGCACGTACACACTTTGGTATGACTCACAACGCTTGAAGTCGAGCTCAGCCATGTAGCCGTCCATCTGCTGGTAGCAGCACCTGGGCGCATGTTTTAGCCTGTACAAGGCCTTCCGTAGCTTGCACACCTTGCCCTCCGGCACATCCACCCCCTCTGGCACCTCAAGGTAGATCTCCTTGTCGATGATGCCGTTTAGGAATGCTTTCTTGATATCCATTTGGTGGATTTCCATATCCTTTGCTGCTGCCACCGTGAGGATTGTCGGGATGCTTGTGAACTTGCTGATGGGTACAAACGTCTCATCGTAGTGTTCACCTTTCCGCTGTGCGTACCCCTTTGCCACCAGCCGCGCCTTGTAATTCTCCACCTTGCTGTCTTTGGTGAGTTTCACCTTGAACACCCCCTTAGAGCTGATCACCTTTGCCCCCTCAGGCTGATCCACTAGCTCCCAAGTGCCGTTCTCAGCAAGGGACACAAGTTCATTTTTTATTGCTTCGCCCCACTGCTGCCCGTCAAGCTATGCAAGCACCTATTCTACGGTTTTTGGCTTCGTTGCGGCTGCCATCATGCACCACGCCATGCCGACCCAGAGGCCCGTGCTTGCGTCGTACCGCTTTGCAGCATTCCGCTATCTCCGGCTGCGACACGACAACCTTGGCGATGTAGGCTGCTGCTCTGCTGCAACGTTGTCCTCGGCCGCGTGCTCCCCGGCATCAGCTGTTGCGTCTTACACTCCATCGGCACCTGCACCTGCTGCACTACCCTCCTGCGCTCCATTGCTGTTGTCATATGAGGCATCAACCTCTACAGCCGCCGGCTCCTCCTTACGTTCAAGAAGTTGGAACCACTCCCCCTGCCTTGGAGATTGTGCTACATCAATGTTGTTGCTGCTCCTGTAGTGGCTCTGTTGCTCATCAAATATGACGTCCTGGCGGGTGATGACGTCTTGCGCTTGTGGGTCAAAGAGGCGGTACACTTTGAGCGCACTCTCATACCCAACGAACGCATACGCCTTTGGATTCTTTCCTTTATGCGGCCTGCACCAACACGTGCGCCTTGCACCCAAATGTCTTCAGGTGCATCTCGCTTGGTTTGCACCCGCTCCATGCCTCTTGCAGCGTCTTCCAGCCGCCCTTCCCCTTCAGCACTGCCATTGGGATGATTTTGGTGATGTAGCACGCCCTGCTCATGGCCTCGGCCCACAGGCTCCGTGGCAATTGAGCATCCAAAAGCATTGCCCGCGCCATGGTGAGCAGTTTCTGATTTGCACACTCTGCCACGCGGTTAGAGTGTGGTGTGTACGAAGTGGTTGGCTGCCACTCTATCCCCTGCTCCTTCAGTCACCCTCCGCAGCCCACGTACTAGCCGCCATTGTTGTTGCGTAGCGCTCTCACCTTGCAACCAGTCTACCTCTCCACCGCTGCGACATACCTCTTCAGCCGGTCCAGCACATTGCTCTTCCGCTTCATGAAGTAGACGTAGAGTTTTCTGCTGCAATTGTTGATGAAGGTGATGAAGTATTGTGCGCCCCCAATGGACAGCGTCTTGATCGGTCCGCAGACATCACTGTGCACGACCTCAAGAAGGTTCTTGGCCCGCTGTTATCTGTCTTCAAATGGCTTGCGCTTCGCCTTACCCACGATGCAAGGCTTGCACTTGTGCTACGGGAAATCTGCTACTGTATCTGCTGCATCGGTAATGTTGAGGCCGCGAACCATGTTGCGATTTGCCATCTCCTGCACGACTGCGGGCAACAAGTTCCCCAATCGCCAATGACACAGCTACAGGTCTGCTCCCTTGCCTTTTGCGAGGTTAACGACGTGCGCTGGCCGGTCTAGTGCGTCTGCAACCAAGAGGATGACCTTGGTCTCAACGATGTAGAGGCCTCCCTTGCGCTTTGCTTCGAGCGCGACCTCGCCGCCACAGTCCATCCGCACGACTGCACCTTTCTTGTGGAAGAGCAATTCATACCCTTTGTCTGTCAAGCGGCTCACAATCAAAATGTCAGCCAGGCCGGGGAAATGTTGCACATTTTGAATGACACACAGTGTTTTTTTGCCACCAACCACCACATCCACATCAACGTCACCTTTGGCCGGCCGCAGGTTCGACCTTATCGTTGGTGACCACCATGGACTTTACAAACTTGGTGTAGTTGATGAATCCCGCCTTCTCGACTTGGGTATGCTCCTCCGCACCTGAGTCAAGGCACCGACAGTTGGTACCCTTCAGGTCGTGGTTTTTGTACCATTGAGGAGCTCTTTCTTGCCTTTGGCGCCTTTGCCGCCGGTCTGCGCCTCCTCCGGACACTCCTTTGCCCGATGGTGCTCCTTGCCACAATTATGGCACACACCCCTCTTGGCACCCTTCTTGCCGCCACCCTTACCGCTGCCTCACTTGCCGCTACTACTACCACCCTGTATTTTGGCGACTAGGGCAGTTGAGGATGAGGAGGTCTCGCCACCACTGAAACGGTGCACCTCGTTGCGGATGTACTCGGCGACTGCGCCGTAGGTAAGTTTATCCTCGTCCCAACCTCCCAATATGGTGATGAGAGGGCTACAACTGTCAGGTAGAGCCATGAGGAGCGCCATCACCTGCATCTTTGTGTCAATCTTCCACCCCACATCATTGTATTACGAGGCAAGAGACTCGATCTGTTGCATGGCGGAAATGATATCCTCACCCTCCTCAATCCTTACCGTCAAGAGTCACTTCATTGCAAAGATCTTGTTTGCGAGGGATGTTGATTGGTGGATGGAGCACAGATTTCTCCATGCATCTAATGGAAAAATGCAGTCATGGATATAGCCACATTGAGATTCATGCAGTGCCGATAGTAGGAGCATCAGCACCTCCGTGTTCTTCTTCACGAGGGCCGTCCTCTCCTCGTCCGTTGCGCTCGCACCTTGAACCTCCGTACCCTTCATAAGCTCCAATAGTCTCTTGTGCACAAGGTGGATATCAATGTTCCAGTGCCACAGTCCAAATCCAGGGTCTCCCATGTACTTTTGGATGGGCAAGGACTTCGGCTTCTGTGCCATGTTGAACTTCTGCGATGGACAGTCTCAAAGTGCGACGACGACGTCGCCCGGAGCGACACTCTCGTGCGTCGTGGAAGCCATGAACATCCTGGTAGGCAGGTCAGGGCTGTAGGCTCATTAACCTTTGTGAGGAATGGTTTCCTGGCATGCTCTAATCCACCACAAGTGTGCACGGCTGCTTAGTGCAAAGAGACTTCCAAAGGGAGGTGTGTGCTTTGGGTCAGCACAACACCAAGGGAGCAGAATTCTGGCAGAATGCAGGTTGCGGAAACTGAGAAAGGCTGAGAACCATTCATGGTTCATTATTTTTGTTGAGATTACATCATATTCTTATATCCTGTGATTTGAGCTTTCCAACGTATCCAAGCACGCCCAAAACGGAGCAGTAGAGCCCCTGCTACAGCTATTGAAGTAACCCATGGTGGAGTCACCCACCATGCCCACGAACGAGAGTTACGGGAGGCGCTTTGACGGTGGCCTGTTGAAGCGCCCTTCCTGTCATCCCAACATGGGGGGAGGCTCGCCCTGGTCTAAGAAACCATCCACATCCCTTCCTTTATGGTTCATGTGCCTTTGGAGCTCATTGAAGTTGAACTCGGACCACTGGTGGTGGAATGATCCCATCACCAATGACGGAACCCAGATTCCACCCACCTACCACCCAAAATTTGGATGGGGCTTACTTTCTGGATTCTCAACCAAATCGGGCAACTGAAAGCTCAAAATCGCATGGAAAAATCCAGGTAGTGCAAATGCGCAATCCGATCAGACATTCAACAACTCTCCAGTGGTCGAACCAGGAAAACAGAAAACAGCATCCATGGCAGGGGCACTTTTTGACAACTCCTACGCTCAGAACTTTGCACACATCTCCTGGTACTAACACTAGCGATGAACATCACGCAATGGCTATGACTTGCCAGATGCTGGATGAAGGTAACGGTTGCCGGGCCTGGGTCCCAAGTCTTGTGGCAGAAACGGATGGTGGATAAGGGAGAGCTGTGGAGTACGGTCAATAGCTTGGCGTCACAAACACAAGTACAACAAAAACCTCAACCCCCAATGTGGCCAGAACTGCAACACCCGCACGTGCCACCGCCATAGCCACAGCCAAAGCCCCCGTCCACATCCGAGCAGTAGTCACAGCGGCCGTACCAGCTCATGCCTGCAATGCAGCCACTACCGCAGCAACAACACCAGTCCCATGCCAAAGTCGCACCGGCAAACGCGGGCGCAGCCAATGCAGTAGCCACAAGACCAACCCATACCGATACTACTGCCCGCATTGCAGCTGCTGCCGCATCAACAACGGCGGGCCGTGACCTCATCGCACCTGTAGCTACGGGAGAAGCCGCAACCACAATGGCCACCATGGCCACCAAGGCAGCCTCAGAAGCTGATGCCACTGCCATGGCTGCAGTCCCCGCCATCGACCCTGCCGGGGCCGCAGCCACAGAACCCTCCACCACAGCCGCCACGACCATTGCCATAACTCCTATACACAATGCAATCACAACCATATGGACATAGGGCCAGTGGGCTGGAGAAGAGGGTGACAGAGTACGTCCTAACCGGGACTGGGCCACCGCGTAAATGGCTTTTCTTCTTGTGTCCTACCCCTTGGGGTAACCTCCCCCTTGCGGCACACTGTACTACAGGGGTCTTCCATCCTCCGCTCATGTGACCCCATCATGGTACCCTCCATTGCCTTACCAGGGGCCTTTGGGTCTGTCGCCGGTGCTTTCTTCCTTTAGCTCTCATGATGGAAGTATTGGTAGAAGTAGTCCTTAGCTCACCTTCTCCGTCTTTCTGAATCTGGGAGGTCAGAGTGTGAATTCCTAGTCTGGTGGTCTATTGTGTCACTTCGATGGAGCCCTTTGTGGTCTATTGATTGGGGAGGTCTTGGGAAGTATACTTCTTGAGAATTCATGGGTTGAACACCGGTGGTATGTTCTGTTGCCTTGCTGACCTGTGTTATGTGTCCAACATACAGACTGTTCTTCTCATGATAACTGTGGCAACTGGTGGTGTTCTTCCCTCTATTTGTGGATATTCTGGCTCTGAATTCGGATCTTTGTACAATAAAATGACCTCATGCTCTGCATTGTATTTTCTTGGTCCTGTTGTCTCTGTTCCTTTGGTGCAGACAGAACTGGGCCACTTGTTCCTTGTGTAGGGTGTTGGTCCTCCTATAGACTTGTTCCTGCCTGATGAGCTGTGCGTTTCCTCTCTCAAGGTGATCATCCCATGAAAACTCTGAAAAACCAGGTAATTCATGTTTGTACAAGTCATCTTTTTTTGTGGGATTGCCCTCTGCCTCTACCTTTGCATTGTTGTTGTTAGAAACATCCCTGCCAGGTTCTTGAATGCTCATCAGGTTAGGTTGAACTGCTTCTGATCTTTTTGCATCTGCTTACATGTGTGAGAGTCCTGATTTGACTTTCCGTCACACATCTGGAAAGGTTACTCACTCTGCAAGCCTGGATTTCTTGTCAAAAGAAGCTGGAACTCAGTGATTCTTGACGATTCGATGGAGGAAGAATCGCATCGAATCATTGAGAAGTGACAATGAACAGCATGATCTCGTTGCCACTACGCGTAGGGACATGTGCGCCTCCGGAATGGCATTCTGATGGGTCCTTAATGTGTGAGGGCGCCTCGGCGGGCGACTTGTTGCGCGCCGCCGACTGAGCGGCTGATTTGGGGTGCTGCGTTTTGGCTGATGTAGCGGAAGCTACAGTGATCCGAATCGCGCACGGTTTGGTGCGTTGGAGAGCTCATGAATAGTTCTACAAATGTTTAGATCGTGTCCATGCTCAAAAACTAATGCAAAATTGCGTTATTCCCTTCACAAAAGTGACTGCCTCGCAACTGTCTTCAACTCCCAGAAACATAGCGTGAGGCGACCAGAAAGCTCACGCTTAGGCTCAGAACCATCCGCACAAAACATAGCCGTGAATACAGAAGACCCGCCGGGCCATGTTGGAACCGCACCCTGGTTTATGACGTAGAGTTCCTCCTTGAGTTTCTAGAAGGCTAGGATAAGGTCTAGGAAGGTGGCACACCTTCTATAAGGGGTGACTTGTCCTACTAGGCATCTAGAGGTGTCTTGGTCATTTGGATACCTTCCCTCCTACTAGAAGCAAGCTGAGGAATCTAGGAAGGGACAAAAGCTTCTAGAGGAGGGAAGGGATGCCTTCCTAGCTGGGAAAAAGGACAGCCTACCAAGGGACACGCTAGAACTCATAGAATCTGCTGGGAAGCTTCAAACATGGCATGCTTTGGTGTTCTGGAAAGCTTAGTTCAGTGGCTATAAAATACCACTACTTGTGAGCCTTGATCAAGATTTCATTCTCAGTACATTGAGGCCAAAACTATTGCCTCAATCTCTGACCAGTTTTCTGCCATCCTTGGAACCAGATGCCTCCACAGTTTCAGTCTCTCCAAAAGCTGTTGGTGGTGTGAACCAGCCACTGCTAGGGACCCTCCAGGGTGCACACTCACCTTCAGGCCAACACCGCCAACCTTGCAACGTAGGATGAAGTGGACCTGAACACGTGGCACTGCCAACATTGCCGCATTTCTCCATCAACGTTGAAGGAGATGGCAAAGAGGGAGGTAGTGCGGGGTCTCCAAATCAGTGGCCTTGATGGAACCAAGGAGACTGTATGTTAGCCATGCATTGTTGACAAATCAACGCGACAGCCGTGTGTGGCAAAGGGGACGCGTGTATTGGCAAAGTTGGCAGTGGTACACACCGATGTGTGCGGACCGCTTGAGAGCTCCATCGGCGGAGCTCGCTGCTTCCTCACCTTCATCGACGACCACAGATTGTGCAGAGTCGCGGCGTCGTGTTCGACAAAAAAATCCATTGGACGGACAAGGATGCATGTCTCTCCACAAGGGGGGAGTGGATGCTAGTCTTTAAGGGATAGACACCGGAGGACGTGAATAAGGGTGACTTCCTCGCAACAGCACCAACCGAAAATAATCGCCCAAGGGATGGGCGAGCGGCAGACTTTGTTCCGGACGAGGAGTCAAAGGCACCGGAGCTGGACGTGGAGGCGGGGAGTCAGCCTATGTCTCCAAGGTCTTCAAGAGAGGGGGAGCAGGCGCTTGGAGAGGATGATGCCGAGAGGGGATAGAAACAACAACCGCCTCAACAACCTCACACGAGAAGCCATGTGTAGAGAAGGACCAAGAGGTATGATGCCCACAAGGACATTTGGACTGGGTTTGCACAAGCCTTGTTCACGCAAGAGGAGCCTCAATCTGTGAAGGAGGCATTGTAGCAGAAAGATNACCGGAGGACGTGAATAAGGGTGACTTCCTCGCAACAGCACCAACCGAAAAGAATCGCCCAAGGGATGGGCGAGCGGCAGACTTTGTTCCGGACGAGGAGTCAAAGGCACCGGAGCTGGACGTGGAGGCGGGGAGTCAGCCTATGTCTCCAAGGTCTTCAAGAGAGGGGGAGCAGGCGCTTGGAGAGGATGATGCCGAGAGGGGATAGAAACAACAACCGCCTCAACAACCTCACACGAGAAGCCATGTGTAGAGAAGGACCAAGAGGTATGATGCCCACAAGGACATTTGGACTGGGTTTGTACAAGCCTTGTTCATGCAAGAGGAGCCTCAATCTGTGAAGGAGGCACTGTAGCAGAAAGATGGGGCTGAGTGGGAGGGAGAAATGAAATCTGGGCTTGCCTCCCATGAGGAGAACGACACTTGGGAGCTGGTTCACCTGCCGAAGGGCGAGAAAACTATTGGCTCCAAGTGTATCTTCTGGAAGAAGCTCACAAAGGAGGCAAAGGTGGAGCGGCACAAGGCATGGCTGGTGGTGAAAGGGTATGCCCAGAGAAAAGGGGAGCACTATGACGAGACCTTTGCATCAGTGGTCAAGTTCGCCTCCATCCGCACCATCCTCTCGGTGGCAGCGTCACGTGACTATGAAATCCACCAAATGGACGTTAAAACTATGTTCTTTAATGGTGACCTGGAGAAGGAATTCTACATAGAGGTGTTGGAGGGGGTGGATACGCCACAGGAGAAGGTGTGTTGGCTTCGTAAGGTGCTCTATGGACTGAAGCAAGCTCTGCTCATGTGGTACCTCAAGATGGATAGTTTCATGGGTGAGCTTGGATTCAAGCATTGCGAGGCGGATCATAGTGTGTACATGCGTAAGCAGCTAGGGCTCCACCAAATTGATGTCCTCTATGTGGATGACCTCATCCTTGTGTTGTCGGATGAGGGGGAGCTCAAGAACCTGAAGCAATAGCTTGGTTGCTACTTCAAGATGACGGATATGGGCGAGCTGGACTACTACCTAGGCATTGCCATGAAGAGGGACCGCAATGCATGCACGCTGGAGATGGGGCAAGAAAAACATGTTCAAGAGGTGTTTCACCGCTACAACATGGAGGAGTGTAAGCCCATCTGTACACCTATGACAACGACATGTCAGTTGAGCTTGAGCATGCGCCTGAGAACGGATGACAACAAGGAGGAGATGGCTGGAGGACCGTACTAGTCCGCAGTTGGCACCATAATGTACGCCATGATGGCGACGCGGCCTGATGTTACCTTTGCCAAGGGATGAGTGCTTCGTTTTGTTGTTGCTCTGAGGCCGCTACATTGGCAAGCGGTTAAGAGAATCCTTCGCTTCTTGAAGGCAACAACACAATCGCGACTTGTGTTTGGAGGGTGAGCCTGGTATGAATCCCTCGAATTGGTTGGCTTCTCCGACGCTAACTGGGTAGGCGATGTTGATGACCGCAAGTCAACATCAGGCTATTTCTTTGTTCTTGGTGGTGCATCAGTGTCTAGGGAAAGTTAGAAATAGGACTGTGCGGTGCTGTCCAGCATTGAGGTGGAGTATATCGTGCTCGCAGATGCCGCAAAGGAGGCGTTATGGCTACAACGATTGCTCAAGGAGATTGGGGTGCCTCAAAAGAAGCCAACAAATCTCCAGGTTGACAACATGAACGCCACCAGCGCGACAAAGAACCCTGTGGTATGGCAAAGGACAAAGCACATAGAGATCGGGCATCACTTATCACGTGACCTTGTTGCAAATAGTGATGTGGTGCTTGTGCACTGTGGCACAAAGCACATGCTTGCTGATGCCATGACAAAGGCGCAACCCAAGGACAGGCATAACGCTGCTTGTATGGAGCTTGGGCTTTCCCAAGCCACTTGAGTTGCAACTTGAGCATGGACAAGTGCCATGGATGATGCACAAGGGGGAGATTGTTGGAGTTGTGCTCCTCACAATGGCAGGAGTGACTCTAAAAACGAACACCAAAAAGACAATCCCAGGTGGCTCAATGGTTCATGGTGTCTACCTCTAGAGGCAGCGGCCCGGGATCAAATCTTGTAAGATGAATTTCGGCCCTGCCTCAAGGGAGGTGGAATATAGGTGCCAGGGAGCTAGCTCAAATTCTAGAGTTCCTCTCTAAGCTTCTAGAAGTCTAGGTGAAGGTCCAGGAAGGTGGCACACCTTCTAGAAGAGGTAGCTTGGTCTACAAGGTATCTAGAGGTGTCCTAGCCTTCTGGATACCTTCCCACCAACTAGAATCAAACTGAGGAATCTCGGATGGGACAGAAGCTTCTAGAGGAGGAAAGGGATACCTTCCTAGGTGGAAAAAGGACAGCCTACAAAGGGACACCCTCGAAGTCATAGAATCTACTATGAAGCTTCAAATCTGGCATGCATTGGTGTTTTGGAGAGCTTAGATCAGTGGCTATGAAATGCCACTACTTGTGATCCCTGATCAAGATTTAATTCCCAATTAATTGAGGCCAGAAATCTTGCCACACTATCTGACTCTCTAAGCTGCATATGCATGTAGTCTGGGAAAGTGGTTTGCACCACTTCTTGCCGCCGATCTTATAGCATCAATACCTAGCATCCAAGGATGTCAAACATGGTCAAAGACACTGAATGTGTAGATTCTTGGGGATATCTTTGATGCCACAGATAACCTTCTTGTCATCGGCTTACTCACATACCTCACACTACCACTTGCTCTCATGTCGCCATTGCTCCAAACGTCTTGGATTGGGTCTCACAACATCCATGAATGTAAGTCATCAAGGAAGCATTTCATATAGTCAATTACACTCTCTCTACAGTGTGCATAGGATTATGCTTTCATTGACATATATCCTCTTAGAAGGTTTCACTGGCGTTGATTGACTCATGACAAGGGTGATTGCACTGGTACATATAACATTTCTCTTTTTGGTGACATGATGATCTGGAGGAAGCGAAATGAGCAGGGAAGTGTGGCACTCAGACAAGTACGTGCCACTCCGGGAAGGTACATGTGAGAGTGACTGGATATGCCACTTGCGATAGCAGCTTTGCGTGCCCACCTTTGCATTATCATGAGCTGCAATGACCAAACCATTAATGCTGTTTATGGCCACAATAGTGAAAACCAGGTTTGCAAAAGCATGTCGATATTGAGAACCTCTTTGTTTCCGAGCCTGTTGCTGTAGTTGAGATTTCAGCTGACTACACAACAGTATTGCACTGATTTTGTGGCAGAAATTCATGGAAGCAACACATTCAAGGCCAACGCGCATGCTCTTGGGTTGGCGAGGGTGTTTGATTTGTTTAGTCAATGTGTTTGGCTTGGTGACTTGCGTTTCACATGAATCTTCACTTGTCAAAATCACATGTTGGCGTCCAGTTCTTTCAATGTGACAGGCAGTCATGGCCATGTGCAAATGGCATGAGGGATTGAGAGAACCCCCTTAGAAATGTTGTGTGTGAGAGGGTATGATGTGAGGAACACAATGGGATGGACGGTGCTTGAAAAGGTGGAGAGAGGGTGGAGAAAAGCTTGATAACGTAAGAATCAGTGGAGCAGAATGAGAGAATGGGAGGGATACCTACTCCTCCCCTCTCAGCCAGGCATGCATGCATCTGTGCAACGCATCTGACGGGCTCTGATTCAAGTAGGTAACACTGTGGAATGAGGGAATAGCTTTTATGCAAGAGCTGGACATGGAGCTAAAAAACAGTAAGCTTCATGGATGGGTAGCTTCGTGCAAGTCT
>SZWC01000810.1:208503-234581 GCA_023375785.1 Penium margaritaceum
ATGAGCACCACCTCCGACGCATCGAGACTGCGCCGCAAGCTGATTCTCCTTCCACCAGCTCCCCTCCAGTGCTCCTCTGCTCCTCCTCCATTGCTTCCAATGCAAAACCTTTCCCCTTCTTCTTCCCCACATCTCATGCCAGTCACGTCTTGGGAAATGCTCCGCCTCACTCGCCCTCCAACCCTCCCGCTGTCACGATGACCTGCCTCCTCGACCACCTCCTGGCCTGTCTTCTCCGTACCAGCTCCGTAGCTCCACGAATGTGCCTTCTCCTCCTCCTCCTCCTCCTCCTCCTCCTCCTCCACTTTTTGACTTTTCCCCCCATGGCCAACGGCACAGCCTTGCGCTGGGCCAGGGCTAGGCAACGCATCCCTGTCGTCTTCACTGTCATGATTGGCGTCGCAGGCCCAATTACCCCTCTGCTCGTGTGCTGCATAGCCGTTCCCTTGAGCCAAGGCTTTCCCAACCTCCACTTCCACTGGCTCTGTACCCTCGAAACCACTTCTTCCAACCCTTCCCCTGCTCTGCACAGTGTCTCCCTCTCCTTCATCGCTGCCCATTCTGTCCTCGTGGTGCACCAAGGGTAGATCATGCTGAGCGAATGAGAAACGAGATGCCCTGTCGCGCTCTTGTAGGGAAAGATGCTCCTCTTCCCCCTCCACGCACTCTCTCACAGGAGACGTTCGCCGACGCGTCAACTTGGCGGAGGAGAAAAAGGTGGAGTAGGGCGAATGGCGCAAGCAAGGGAATGAGGCCATAGAGTGGCCCACGAGCAGGGAGTGGCGTTTACACCCTTTGTGAGGGGAAATTTCACGTTCCATGCCGTCCACCTGGACATCTTCCGCTGCTGTAAACTGTCTTTCTGCCGGTCTCGACTGGCCCAGGGAAAGGGAGTGGTGGTGCTTCACCCCTATGTCAGTGGAACCTCCTCCTCTTCTGCTACCCACATCGACATCTCCAGCGGCCGAACGCCGTCTCCCTGTATGTCTGGAAGGCAATGGAAAGCTATCCACACGATAGATCAAGAGCGCAGGGTCACGCCCTCGCTCTGAGGGAAAGTCATTCTTGGAGAGAGACAGTCGAGATGACCCGTCCCTCGCCTGCAGAAAGAAATCCACCTTGCCATCCAAATCTGCGGTGTCGAAGGAGGCGGTGGCGGAATGGCGTCGACGGAGCATGCTCTTGCGCTGCATGACTGGCCCTTCGCCACTCTGGGCAAAAGAGGGGACTGAGAGCTGCTGCGGATGCGTGGCACTATGGGCACCCTCCGGACACGCACCATCGTTGTCGACAACGATAGACCATGGTGTGTCCTCCTTCCTCCGTGGAGGTCCAGCAGACAAACTCTCGGGCACGGACGGGCCAAAAGAGGGCCAATCAGAGAGGGGATGCGAGGGAGTTGGAGAGTCAGAACTTGCCGGCTGTGGAGGCCCATCCAGCTTTCCCCCGGAACCCAAATCTTCCCCCTTGTGATGGACATCTACTCTGAGGCTGTAGATGTGGTGAGGTAGTGTCATGGATTGCGACCGGCGATGCCTTGGACTTCGCTTCCCCTTCACAAGTGACAAAGTAGGCTCACCATGCGACGAAGTAGGCTGTCCTGCTGCTGGCCACGTCTGCTCCGATGGCAGCAGCCTGGCTGGAGCAGCAGAACCGCCGATTAGCACCACCTCCGACGCATCGAGACTGCGACGCGAGCTGCTTCTCCGTCCACCAGCTCCTCTCCACTGCTCCTCTGCTCCTCCTCCAATGCTTCCGCCACAAAACCTTTCCCCTTCTTCTTCCCCAAATCTCATGCTTGTCACCTCTTGGGAAATGCTCCGCCTCACTCTCCCTCCAACCCTTCTGCTATCGTGATGACATGCCTCCTTGGCCTTTGCCTGACCTGTCCTCTCCCTACCAGCTCCGTGGCTCCACGAATTTGCCTCCTCCTCCTCCTCCTCCTCCTCTTGTCGAACATTACCCCCACAGCCAGCGGCACAGCTTTGCACCGGGCCAGGGCCAGGCAACGCATTCTTGTCATCCTCACAGTCATGATCGGCGTTGTGGGCCCATTTCCCCTCCTTCTCATCTGCTGCAGAGCTCGTCCCTTGTACAAAAGCCTCTCCAACCTCGACTTCCTCTTGTCTCGTACCCTTGGAGCCGGCTCTGCCAACCCTGGCCCTGACACTCCTGGTCTGCACATCATCTCCTTGTCCTTCACTGTCAGCCCCTCTGTCCTCCAACCCACCCACTCCCCTGCGCTGCTGCAACAGCACTTCATCTGCATCCGTCTCCCCGTGTGCTTTGTCGTCATTTCCAAAGCTCAGCTTCTGCCGCTGGAGCTCCAAGCTCTTGGCCTTACACACAGCCACATTTGGCCTGCGCTCCTGCTGCGGCAAATCAGAGATGCTTCCACGGCTGGCACCGCCACCACCACTTACACCAATCCCATCGTGCATAGCTGGCGTCATGGAATGACACCTGGGAGAAGCTTCCAGGTTGCTTCCAAAGGACGTGGACCGAGGGATTCGAGAAGTCCCATGGCTGGCAGTCTGGGCTCGAGGACTCGTCGGCCCATGTGGAGGAGGTGCTGCAGGTTCCAGGAAGAATCCATTGGCACGGAAAGACGGAGTGGTGGGCCCTGTGTTTGCTCTCTCCAAGGGTGCATGGCCTGCCACCATAGCTGAATGGCTTGCCACCATAGCTGAATGGCCTGCCACCAAAGCCACTATCTCTGGTCGGGAGGACACCACAGGCCCTGGTGCCGAGTCAATGCCTGTGAGTGAGGCAGAGCGTGAGTGCCGTGTACTCACAGGGCAAGCAGGAGGATCGTGGTTCGAGGGGCACGGGTACAGGTCGCCAAATGTGTCCATGCTGTCAAGGCTGAAGCTTGACTCTGGAATTTGGATAGGTGGAGGTGGGCCCATAGAGCGCTCGTGGGAGGCCGACCGTGCAACAAGCTTCTGCTGCTGTTGCTGCTGCTCCTGCTCATGCTCCTGTTGCTGCTGCTGCTGCTGCTGCTGCTGCTCTTGCTCGTGCTCTTGCTGCAGCTCCAGCACATCCTCAGGGAAACAGGGCGGGGGCTGGTCACCCTTGACGCTTTGGCGCTGCCTCCCACCGCTTCCACCATCCCAGGCCTTGCCGACTCCATCGCCACCCTGGTAGCTTCCTTCACCCATGTGACCGCTCTCGACGTAATCCTCCACACCAGAATTTGACGGCTGCCACTTGTCGACGAAGTCGTCTTCGATGCAGCAAGATTCGGGATCTCCCAGCTGCTCGTCAAACGTTACGGAATGCCGCCGCAAGCTCTCCTCCAGTTGAGCTGTCCAAGAAGGCTCCAACCACTCCCTTGCAGCTAATGTGATTGCTGACATGTTGCCAGCGCCCATGTTACCACCCGCTGACGTTCTCCACTGACCTCCTCTGTTCCCTCTCCATCCTTCCTCCTGTCCTCCTCCTCCGCCTCCTCCTCCTCCTCCTCCTCCTCCTCCTCCTCTTCCTCCTCTTCCTCCTCCTTCCCCTCCCCCTCCTCCTCCTCCTCCTCCTCCTCCTCCTCCGCCTCCTTCTTCTCCTCCTCTTCCTCCTACTACTACTCCCCTCCCTCGTCCTCCACCACCTACTCCCACTGCGGCATCTCCTGCCCCTCCTCTTCCCTCATCTTGACCTCCCACAATTTTTGTTGCTTGAAGTGCAATTTCCTTGAGAGAGTGGTCGGCAGTTAAGACGCTGGTCCTCTTCTTCGCACCGTTCTTACGCCGCCACAGCGAAAAACAGTTCGGATAGCTCTCCTCCTCCTCGTCCTCCTCCTCCTCATCGTCGTCGTCGTCCTCCTCCTCCTCCTCCTCCTCATCGTCGTCGTCGTCCTCCTCCTCCTCCTCTTCCTCCTCCTCCTCCTTCCCTTTCGAGCTCTGCGTACAACTTTTACCTCCAGCACCGCGGCCGCTGGCTCCGGTGCTGCTGCCGCCGCCTGCAACGCCTACCCGGCCAAAGCTGGCGAATATGCCGGCGCGCGGGATGCTGGGGTAGCAGCGGATGTTGACGGCGTCGCCGCACATGCCTGGAAACTGCGCGCGCGGGTGCCACCGAAGGTCTCGGGCTGGAGCTCCCAGCGACTGAACCTCACCGTCGCCTCTGATGCCACCACGAACAAAGCGATCGGACTCAACGCCATCGACCTCTGCCCCGAGGGTGTCGGGATCGTGGTGCTGGTGGCGCTGGCGCTGGCGCTGTGGGGACGGATGACGCGGTGGGAGAGTGTGGCGCTTAGGGAACGTGTGGCGCTGTGGGGACGTATGACGCCGTGGGAACGTGTGGTAGCGCCGTGGGAACGTGTGGTGCTGTTGAAACGTGTGGTGCTTTTGCGGCGTGCGGTGCTGTTGCGGCGCGTGGTGCTGTTGCTGCGTGTGGGGCTGTTGCGGCGTGTGGTGCTGTTGCGGCGAGTGATGCTGTTGCGGCGTGTGGTGCTGTTGCGGCGCGTGGTGCTGTTGCGGGGTGGGGTGCTGTTGCGGCCTGTGCTGCTGTTGTGGCGTATGGTGCTGTTGCAGCGTGTGGTGCTGTTGCGGCGTGTGATACTGTTGCGTATGGTGCTGTTGCGGCGTATGGTGCTGTTGTGGCGTATGGTGATGTTGCGGCGTGTGGTGCTGTTGAGGCGTGTGGTGCTGTGGAAATGTGTGGCGCTTTACAAACGTGTGGCGCTGTGGCGACGTGTTGCGCTGTGGAAACGTGTGACGCTTCACAAACGTGTGGTGCTTTCGGAACGTCTGGCGACTTGGGGATACGGGGCGCTCTGGGGGTGTGTCCCGCTGTGGGTACGAGTCGCGCTCTGGAGACTTGTGGCGCTGTGGGGAAGTTTGGGGCTGTGGGGACGTTTGGGGCTGTGGGGAGACGTGGTGGGGTTTGAGCACGAGAGACACTAGCTGCTTGGCCAGCGCCATGGCGCTTCCACCGCCGAGACGTGGCTCATAGGACGCTTGTGCTTGTGGGGAATAGGGGTAGGCTCTTGTCGCATGCGAACTATCAAAATTCCTGGCAAGAAAGGTCTAAGAAGTGGAACACAAGCTTGGGTTGCGGGGAGGCAGTTCTTCTGATTTTGTGAGTCGGAGCGCTTTGGATCTTCGAGACCGCATCGCACGGGAAAAGGCGAGAGGCGGTCACGGGTGAAGGCTGGCAAGTGGCGTTGCAGTGATGTGAGAAACAAGGCAAGTTTTCGTCACGGAATTCGCTGCAGCGAGCTACGCCAACAGGGCTGAAAGGTTGGCTGGAAACAGTGGCTCTCAAGGGCAGTGCACACTGCAATTACCTGTGGGGTGCCGCGGCTGTTCAAGCCGACTGCGTGTCGCGTTCCTTTTTAGATATAATGCTGCAATCAGTGAAGTGGCCTGAATGGACACAAAACTGAGAGGTGAGACATTACTCCAGCTTTTGGTTCCCCTTTAGAACCTTGGTAAATTGACAGTGACGGGAGTACACTAGACATGGACAAAACGTCTTCCCTCGACCAATGCATCATATTAAGATTTTCATTTTAAGTTCTGGAAGTGGGAATCGGCATGACTAAATCGTCTGGGAGATCTTAGAACGTTTGCAAATGTGCCAAACAACTTGAAAAATGAAAGTGGAATCAAAACCGACCCACCGATTCCAATCAATGAATTGGTGATTCTTGCATACCATCTACGTTCTAGCGGGTTCTCCAGCGGGTCCTGGCGCGACATCAAGCCCGGCTTTGGCAGCTAAGGATCAAGGTTCTCAAGAGTATCAAGGTGACTTCTTCCAGCGGGTCCTGCCGCGACATCAAGCGCAGCTTTGGCAGCTAAGGATCTAAGCCCCCACCTAGCCAATGCCCTGACGGGTACAACAAACCTCTTTATGAGGCGCGTGTTGGAGAGATGTATGCGAGGGCAGTCGTTACCGGTGCAACGGAGTCCCCCATTGTCAGGGGGCTCCCCCCATTGACCTTGGATCTATGACCAATGGCTCGTGACGTGAGGTGAAGAGGCCGGCGAGAGCCGAATGGCATGACTAAGGTAAACCCATCTGGAATGGAACCTCGGACGCCGAATACGCCGACGCCGAATCGAGCCCAAATTGATCGGATCAAACAGTCACCAAGGTAGCAACTTCCGGAAGGGAGCCCGGTGGGAGGGATTTTCTGCCTGGACCATCTTAAAAATTTTAAAAAAACTACGATTCCCAAATTCTATATAGCATTGTATTTGGACGAAACGTTAGAATAAATAAACAAATACATGATTGAGATGTAGATAAGAAAAATCCTTCTAACAAATGTGAAAAAAATCAATTGCATAATGTACAACCTCACATACAATATATTTTTAGTTTCCACCACTTTCTCTTGCATGATTCTAATGATGTGTGCTTCACAATACAGATAATGGCCTCATTCCTACCTATGAATTGTAAGAATGCCCATCAACTTCAAACAACAAGATCATATGAATCAAAGTTTATGTCTTACTAATTCAAGCCCTTTACCCCCCGCTTGTAGGAAGTAATTTGAATATCCTTGTTTGATACATAAACACTCAAACACAATGTAACAAAAATCAAACACGGTGCATAGGTTTTGTGACTAATCAAACTATGATTTTCTTGATACACTTCCATTTGAGAGTTCAACATTGAAAAATAGAGAAATAAATCATTATCCCAATGGAATCACAAGATTGATCTCACTTATAATAAAAATCATGCACAAATTTGGAAAACAAATATGTTACATGATCATCTGTTCAATCTCCGTCCCTTCCTTCTAGTGTCATCCATGAAATCAAACATCGTGCTCATTATGACATGAACCAGAAGGAATTCAGAAACCGCTCAACCATAAAGGATGGTCAGAAAAAAAATTGATGGTTAGCCAAGAGAAGTAAAAGGGTCATTCATGTCCATGACAGCTTCCACTACCTACATGAATAATGGGTACATAGTGAAAGGGTGCAACACTAAACTGCTCACCAAGAACAAATTTCCTATAAAACATTATCATCAATATTTCACATTGTGGAAAAACAATGAAATCTTCTACAACTCATGAATGCTCACATTTCATTCAGTTAGAGAAATCAAGAAGTTGTGTGCATTGAAAAATCTTGCATAAAACATAACTCTTAATAATCATCTTATACTAGAGGATATCCTCTCCTTCATGTCCCCACTTTCATAAGCAACCTATGGAACACAACATGCTCTTGTGCAATAATTAAGCGACTATGCAATAATGTTGAACATGCTTTTCACAACCCGAAAATAGATTGTCAAGAACTCAAAAAAGACGCACATGAGAGCCATAATGCCCATATTCAATAGCCGTTTACATCATCCTACGAACATCATACAAATGTTGGGGAAACAATTCTGTGAGTTTTTTGCTTAACATGTAAAAAAACAATGCTTCATGAGCAAAACTTAGTAGAATACATCAGCATTAGAAATCGTACTTAACAAATGAACAAAACAGGCATCATTTTACATTATGAACATGGTTGCAAAAATAAATGTTGAAAGAAGAAAAAGATGTAATCCTCTTCTTGTGCAATAAAAAAACTTCACCCATGGAAACAAAAATGCAATAGTTGAGGAAGTGACTAGGCTTAACAAGACCATGCCACTGAATAAGCCTCCATAGCAATGTAGTAGCCGAAATGGCAATGTTAATACCTTACTATGATTTCTTATTCAAAATTCATTCTTTATTCAAGTAAAATTATAGCTACATCTCATACGTTTGTAGTTCAAACATGTCACTTAGATTCACTTTGTTATTCACTTGATAAGGTTCAAGGCAAGGTACTCATTCAAAAGCATGATTCATTCAAACCATTCAACGTGATTCCTTACCATCTGGGAACCATCTCACCCTTCATTCGCCATCATAGATCTCAAGAGCCTCCACCTCTAAAGCTCTGAAGAAACTCTTCCATGTCTCACAGGACTGAGTGTTATTGTGTACCCTAGAAAACCCACTCTTGAATTTGACTCCTTTTCTCTTCAATCCTCTCCTCCATCTCTCCTCTCCCCCTCACTCCATATACCCCATAGCAACAGAATCTTTGTATTACACTTCAAGAGACTGGCTTTTAAGAGATGGGAATTCCTCATGTAAATGAGTTTCCATACTCAACATTCAGAAAAGATACGATGAATATTGGATTTCCTATTGAATCAAATATTTAAAGTACGTTTGGATTGCAATTTCCTATCAGAAAATCTAGCAAGAGGATGTAAAACACCTTGCAGATTTGAACAAAACATGGCCTTAATGCTCAATGTGGGATGAGACCTAAATCTACAATCCATGTAAACATACTTTTCAAATGTAACACCTTACTAATACTTCTAACTTTGAATCATTCTATCATTACATTCTTCACCTCGGGTTACTATTTAAATTTTGCATTCAGTAGATCTTTGTAATGGAATTCAAATCATAATTTGATAATATAGAGAATTGAAAAAAAGCTTTCCTAGCAATGAGCATCGATAAACTAGTAATTACAGTATGAATACAAATATAAAAGGGTAAGTGTGCATTTTAGCTTGCCTTTATATACCAAGAAAAACATTTTCATACACATGATTGACTAAATCATTTTATACATCATATATGAATGTAGCAGGAGGGCTGGTGCGGCCCTCCCTCCTTGCTAAAGCAAGGGGTGGTTGCGCACCAACCCTCGCGTCAGCTAGGGCTGGCTTGTAGCCAGCACTTTGCTGGTCACCGGCCAGCTCGCTATCGGCCAGCTTGACGGCCGGTGGTCTTTTAAGCGACCGGCCGTCCACTAGTCGACAGCTACCGACATGGTCTCAACCCGATCGACAGCTGAGGGGCCACGAGGGCCCGAAGAGGAGGCCTTGTGGCCTCGTGCCCTCACCCCCCCTTGCCCTCATTGCAAGCAAGCATGCGAGGACAAGGTATAGGGGGAGTGAGGTTAGAGCAAGGAACGAGTGGAGCGCATGAGAGGATTCAGTGTGAAATTGCCAATCGCGCCTCGCACGTGCCTATTTTCTGCCGACCCGTTAAAAAAAACCCCAAGTTGTTTAAGACAAAAAATGTGATTCGAAACCGGAAAGCTCGTGCGAATGCACAAGTTCGAGGTAAAAACCCATGGTTTGGGTCCCAAAACAAGGGGTAAGGTTAAAAACGGAAATGGTCCTCCGGAAAAATGAAATGTTTGAGTCTCCTTGCTCTGAGTATTAGATGGCAATTGCCCCTCAGTCCTCCACAACGGGTAAGACCTTGACATGAACAGAGAACACCAGTCTGTGTACTCCGAAGACGACTTAAGAGCAAGAGCTCCAGACACGACACATTAAAGTGGTGCTTATATCCGGATGATCCCCGCGACTAAGGGTTTGATGGAAACGGTGGCTACTACATGTTTAAAACGTCACTCGTAGCTACAAGCACCAGCAAAATTGCCGAAGGGGACTTGGACATCCATACTTCACAGATTGAAGTGTCGTAAAGTACATTGGAGAGCTAAAACAAATCTCTCCTTGATGGAGACACCTCCTTTCATCCTCTCTTCACAGGGGGTACGTAGATTTTCTACCCTAAAGAACAAAACAATCCTCCCAAGTCTCCTTAAAAACTCCTTCATCCAAAAATTGGAACAACGCCCATTCCCAAGGTTATAGAGTCTGACCGTCGGAAAGTACCCTAAAAAAAAGGAGGTTGGTACCTTGAAGATATTTTAAGGCTTGCCAGCGCGGCCGGCTCAAGGGAGACACTAATCACGATTGTGAGAGACATCGAGGAGTGTGTAGATACGACCAATGAAGACAACAAGACTAAGGGAGGACAAGGAATTGGAAGAGGGCATGAAGGTTTTGCTGGAACTTGGTAGATCTCCTTTCCCATTCTTTTTCCTTGTTTTGTGAGCATTACTTGAATTTTTTTCTTGTTCTCTTATACTCTATTTTTTTTAGGTACTATTCCTTGCCAATCACTATGAGCTACGGCTTAGGAAAAATGATTTCAAAATCCACGCCCTTGTGCCGACGTGGCAACCTAGGAAAACAAAAACTTCGATTATGTTTGCCTCATCCATTATGAGAGCTAGATTTTGGGTGGCTGTTCCTCCTCAAAGTTGTGGGGTGATCCTCACAATGATCCTCATATTTTAGTTGCACAAGAGACAAGATGGCAAGTGCCGGACCGTCGAAGCCCAAAAAGGGCAAGATGCTGACGGTCTCACAACACGCCCTTCGCGGACTCAAAATATTGGGAGCCATCGCCATGAGCACGGTTTCCAACCCAAAGGCGACCGTAATGCCTAAGGCAACCGACACCTACCTCGGCGACATGGAGAAGTGTGCAAAGGCCAGAAATGTGATCAACAAGCATGTCAACGTGCATGTGGGCGAGCTCCACACCATGGATGATGCAATGGAGCAGGATCTCTTAAGGGGGAATCTGGACAAAGAGCACAATACCAACAATTGCGAAGGCAACAAGGATCATGATCATTGCCATCGTCATGCGACAAAATCAAGCTGATTGCTTGAGAAGGGTAAGGCACTCGCCGCATCAACTGAATTTGTCGACGGCAGCAAGACTACCAAGAGGAGCAAGGGTGCCAATAGAAGCCACGCAAGACGTTCCCGGAGAACAAGCCGGACGACGTTGTCACACAGGCAATTCATGATGACCGCCGCATGCATGCAAATTTTGTTGTTGAGGCGGCAAGCTCACTTAAGATCACCATTGATGGTGGAGTTATGGCACCACTTGAAGAAGTGGGGGCGGACCCTCCTTCCAATAATGGGGCCGCACTAGGAGAGGGTAATTCCCACTCAAGCGTCGTCATTAACGATAGTCTAATCTAAAACTTGGGACTCCTTGGAGGCATGTACACAAAACGTACCCTCCTGTAGTGGATAAATGTGCACAAACAATGTGAGGCTGTTGAGGTTATCACCGATGCTCAGACAACATCTGTGCTGAAGTTCTTTTCACCAACTTCCTGGCCCATGTCGAGTAGAGCATCATGGACCTCAACTTTTATTTCCAACTATAGCATCTAAATGCCCATGAGAGAAGCCGCTGATGGAACGACCTCAAGAAGGTGTTATAAAGCATGAACCAGTTGCGGATGCAATATCAAGCGAGGCACGTAGCAGCTGCGGATGCCACTATTCATTGAAGCGACGATTTGCCTACCTCGAGGAATTTGGGGCCAGTCTTGAACACGTCCTTCCTCCATAGTGTGGAAATACTTAAGAAGGGTGTGAAGCTGACCGATTGGCTGAATTGCATGGAGCACGTCCCGTGCGTCCACAAGGCTCCACTCAGTTTGTGGGGCAACCTCACCACGACGCAAATTGAAGACAAGCTCTTCATGTACGTGGTCAAAGAGTGGAGTGTGCATAGACCTCACCTTGAGTGGGAGCCCATGCTGTGGGAAGCCTTCTATGTAATCATGCGTAAGATGTGTACACAGCGTGAGGAGGCGTAGCGCACCTTCCATAATGTCAAGGAATTCAACCAGCTAGTTAACTCCCTTAAGGCCTACCTGAGTGTGTTTACTGCGCTCATGAAGGAAGCAAAAAACTTGACTTACAGCGACAGTACCCTCCAAGATCCTAGAGAGCTTTTAGCTAAAACAATTGTGCGATGGTCTTGCTTACAAGAAGCTGAAGGACAAGACCACCACCATCGCAACAAACCAAGCTTGGAAAAGCTTAAGGGCGTTGCGAGATGACTTGAGCAAAGTGTGTTAAAAAACTCGAAGCAGTTTTTAGATGCACGGCCGAATGTGTGTGCACAACAAGGACGCGATGCATGCATGGAGGCTGCAAAGGCTAGAGGGACCGTCATGCAACGGGGCAAGGTCAAGGGCAAGCTACCGGAAAACCCCTCAGCCAAGAATGTTTTTAGAGAAGAACGTTCAACAATGTGAGTTTTTTACGTGTTCACATTTGTGCATTGTTTTCTCTTCTCTAATTGAACCTCATCTGCACTTGCTCATTAATTGTTCTCGTTAAATCTTGCATCACTGGACAAGATGCATGAATGAACCTTCTTGGTGGTGCTGACATTGACTCCTGTACAACAATTGTGTAACACATTGATTGAAGCAAACGCCCTTTAAGCGATGAGTTCAATCACGTTCAGAGTACCATTACTCGATGATTTCAACCCATTCAAATTTGCAAGCTGGAAGGTGCTAGTCAAGTTCACGCATGCCCACAAGAAGTGGACTAGAGTGAGTAAATCATGAGAGTTGCGACATTCACCATCTAGTTCTGTGTTTATCACAAACTAGACTTGTTATCGTCAAGCCTATTCACTTGAAAAGGTGGAGGCAGTATGACGATGCAGTTCAAGGAAACCAAGTTGCTGCTCTCATGAAGATGTTTAATGATACTAGAGGAGATGACTTCTTTGTCAGCCTTTGCTTTACCCGATACGTTGGCCTAACATAGGAGCCATCAAAAGGCAGAATTTTTGTCGTTGATAATCGTACGGTACCTGTGAATTGTACTTATAAAACAAAAAAAAATCTTTAAGGGTATAAACAGAGTGTAACATTAAAGGTTATAAACCTTTTTGACCCATTTTACGTGGTGCTAGTTGATCCATGGCGCCGTGAAATCAAAGCTCTAATGTGTTTTGAATCAAACCATTTGATCCTTCAAAAATGACAGCGGTTCTTTACTTTGTTTTCGAGTACCAAATCATCGTTGTCCCAACTCAAAGTCCATGCTAGATTTAATGTAATGCAGGTCAACAGACATGTTTATCAAGGTTGTGAATACATCTTGGCTCAGTTGTAGAAAGTGGAGGACGACGTGAAGGGTGACGTGCCACAAGAGATAAAATCCCTATTTGCGGAGTCCTTGGATGTATTGAAAAACCCATCGACAAGGCTTCCACCAAAAAGACACATGGGCTACATGATTCGGCTACAATGTGAGGCGACAACACCATTCAGATGCATGTATTGCCATACTCTAGCACAAAGGCAAGACATCAAACGCCAAATCAAAGAGTACGTGGCAAAAAGATGGATCATGCTAAGTCGCTTAGCGTATGGTGTGTCGATCCTCTTTGTGAAAAAAAAGGACTGTGGTTTACACATGTGCGTGGATAAGCGGGCGTTGAACAAGGTGAGGATGAAAACTTGATTCCCTTTACTGCGGATTGAGGACATTTTTACCAAATCCTAGAAGCAAAGGTATTTTTTCCTTGGAATTTTCTCAAGGGTACCATCAAATCCACATCACAAAAGTTGATGTTTTCAAAAGTGTGTTTCGAATAAACATGAGACACTATCAATTTTGAGTGTAATACTTCAAGCTTACAAATGCCGACGGAATCTTCCATAGAGAAATGAAACGAATATTTGCCAAGAAACTCAACCAGTTTGTGTTGGTTTACTTTGAGGACATCCCGGTTTTCTCCAAAGTTCTCGTAATCCTTTCGTTACACAAGTTCTATGCAGAAGTGAGCAAGTGCAACTTTGCACAAGATAAGCTCAAATACCTTGGACACATAGTCCACAAGGACGGCAACCGTGTCAACCCACAAAAGGTCCAAGACGTTATGGATTGGCCACGCCCGGAAAATGTTGAGCAGATTCCGTCTTTCCTTGACCTTGCAAACTACTTTGGATGGTTTATGCTAGGGTGTTTTTCCCTCATAGCATCGTTAACCAGTCTCGGGAGCAAAGACGTGTAGTAGGAATTAACATTTGATTGCGCGATTGCTTTTCTGAAAATCAAAGAGCTTCTATCCAAAGCGTTTCTCCTAGCTCCCCCGAGTGAAGCACAACCATGGGAGGCTCGATGTCATGCATTAGCAGTAGGAATCAAAGTCTTCCTTATGCAAAACGGTCAGTTAGTTGTGGGATCAAGAGCTCCTTGCGGTAGTACACATTCTCAAGATGTGGCGTTGCTACCTTAAGGGTACTCAAAGGGGTGTGACAGTCGTGACATACCATAACCCATTGGTGTTTTTCCAAACGCAACCAAACTTGTCAAGACGGCAAGCGCATTAGAGCGAATACTTGAGCAAATTCTCGTTCACATGGGAATATCGGCCAAAATGCATCAATGTGGCTAGTCCACGAAGCCCACAACACGTGGAAATTAAAGCAACCACCGAGGTATGTGGTTGTCCACAGAACCAATACAAACACCAGATCCCCCTGAACTTCTAAGGAACCACCACGAGAGACTATCCATTACAACAGTTGTGTTAACAGGATCTAGATGGCATATCATGTGGACTTGTTTCTTCAAAACTCTCAAATTTTCGACAAGTACGAGTTGGTGGGGGCTATAAGGATCTTATGAAATGGAGAAAACGTTTGTGTGCCAAACTCGGGAGACCTTCACGCAGAGATTATCTCCGAACTCCAGGACCCACCAGTTGGAGGTCATGTGGCACCTCAAAACACCAGACAGGCACTCTTAGACCACTATTGGTGGCCAAGATGGAGTGTTGATGTCCGTATGTATTACATGTCATGCAATCCATCTCTTTGGAATTAGGCTAGTAACAAGAATCTTGTTTGACTCCTCCAACAGCCTCCAAATCCAAGGACTCGATGGGATTGCGACACATGGACTTCAGTTCAAATCTCTTTCACATTATGCGATGTTACTAGTTGTGGATCTTCTGGGAAAGATGACACACTTTATTCGTACCACCAGTGATGTGAATATAGAGGACACAGCTCGTCATTTCTCTGAGGGTGTCGTAAAAAAGCAAGACTTGCCGTTGCGCATAATCTCTAATCAAGATTGAAAATTTGCTAGCAAGTTCTGGCAAAAGATGTACGAGTAATTTGGCATCAAGTCGCAAATGACGATAGGGATTCGCCCTCAAACTAACAAAAAACAGAGCGTAAGAAGTGCACTCTAGAAACAATTCTTGGTATGTACGTGAATCCTTCCATTAATTACTGGGACAAATTCTTAGCACTGATCGAGTTAGTGGTGAGTAATTGGGTGAATGAGTCTACATAGTTCACATCATTTGGTTTGAATATTGGTCAGCATCAAGTGGTGCCCTATCATAAGTGAAGAGTGGGAGTATGGAAGGGTAGGATCCTACTGATCAAGCCTTTGGCGAGCGCATTGACTCCTTGTTACAGGACGCAAAGGGTCACCTTCAAGTTTCTCGACAACGGCAAAAGGCATATGTCGACAAAAGTCGCCATGAGGTCTCGTGTTACATTAGTGACATGACGTTTCCCATCACTAAGAATCTTTAGCTTAAGTCACCATGGGCTCAAAAACGTCTATCAAAGTGGATAAGGTTGTTTCCCATTGTTGCACGCATCAAGCCAGTGGCATGTTGAATACTGCTTTTACTGAGTATGAAGATACATAATTTGTTTCATGTGAACCTTTTAGCTCCATACATGGCAACAGGAATCGTCAGCCACCACCGACAATCGTTGCACATGGCGACTACAAAGTTCTTTTTCTACTCCAACACCAAGATCATACACTCACGTCACGGATTATAGGGGAATAAGTCGTTCATTCGGCTCGGTGTGGACCTAAAAAAAATCATGGAAGCCCAAATATGCACTACCCACAAAGGTGGTTAAAGACGATTGCAGCAAACTAGCAGCTTGCATGTAATGACGTGTGACAGGGGGCACCACCTCAACATGGAAAAGGTGAACAACATTTTGGTAGGGCGGCATTCATGGACTGTAACCATAAAAGGTTCGAGACACATAAGATGGTTGTCGCACGGAGGCTCCGACCTAAAGGATGGAGGCTTCTAGCCGAGTTGACCAACAAGATGCAACTTAGGTCCGAGTGCCATGCAGATGTTCATGTTTAGCTCTTGATTAAAACTATTCAATTTTCTTTCAAAATATTGATGACTCAGTAGTTGAAAATCCTGCTTGTTGTTCATGAACTGGGACGTTTCATAATAAGCGGGAAGAATGTAGGAAGAGGGTTGCTACTGCCCTCCCTCCTTGCATAATCGAGGGGTGGTTGTGCTCCACCCCTATTGTCAGTGAGGGTTGGCCAACAACGAGAACGTTTTTGGCTGACGGCGAGCTCCCTACCGGCCAGCCAGACGGCTAGCGGCCGGAAAAGCGGCCATCAGGCCACTAATCGGCCAGTCGCGAGCCGCTAGGCGCCGACTGACGCGTAAGCTCAATTGGTGGACGGGGGGCCACAAGGTCCTTGAGGTTGAGGCTGCGTTGCCTCGTGCCTTTACCACGCATGCCCTCCTTACAAGGAAGAAAGTGAGGACAAGGGATATGGGAAGAGAGGTGAGGGCGAGGAAGGAGAGGATGGCACGAGAGGAGTCGGTACACAATCACAGATCGTGCCTCGCACGTGACAATTTTTTCCCAAAGCATGAAGCACAAAACTCGAGTTTGTTTAGGAAACACTATGAGTTTGGAAACCAGAAAACGTGTGCGAATGCACAAGTTTGAGGGAAATGCCCCCGGCTTGAGTCCCAAAACTAGGGGTGTGGGTAAAAACGGGAATGGGCATCCAAAGACACGAGATATCCTAGTCTCTCGTCTCTAGATCGTTGATGACAATATCCCCTCAGTCTTATGAAGGGGCAAAAGCACTTACTTGGACTGAGAACGCCATTTTGCAAACTTCGACAATAACTTTTGAGCAAGAGGTGGAGACACCACACGTTATCATGAATGACCTAAAAATCATACTTCAGATTAATTGTCCATGTTCAAATCCACGTTAACTAAAGAATATGTAATTGAAATTAAGAAAGTAAACACATAATGATCATATGGAAGGACAAATGAAAATATGGAATACAATATTTTAATCAACAACATGTTTTTTATGTTTTGGTGAAGCAAATATCTCTTAATGATCACCTTTCTTGGAATGTGACCGTAAACATTTTTTAAAAGGATGAAGTGTAGCATTTGAAGATCATCATAATGTACACAATTCCCCTAAAAAACCGAGTATCTATTTTTTAAAGTTAAAAGTAAATATCAAATATAAAATTTAATTGAAAAAGAAGAGAAACGTATGTATTCGTTGGCCCCAAATTTATACTACATGGATCTTTCTTCTGTTGAAGAAAGTTTCACAATTCCTATGTATTACTTTAGTACATCATCTTGTGAAAGTACGTGAAAGAAGAGATTAAGAAAACTAGGTTGAATTTAAACATTATGTTATTTCATCCAACATTTAAAACTTGTTCAAGATAATTTTTGGGCAATTGTTTCATTACAAAAAAACTTTTATTTGAGGAGTCTTTTCATTCATCTATTTTATGCTAGTATCTTTTATGTAGAATATGGAATAAGAAAAAACTTTATTCTACATTCATAATGTTTATTTTATTTTTACTTGAATAGTAATGGTTTGCAACACTGATACATTTACACATGCATCTAAATGAATGTATAGAAGAATAGTGAAACAAAACCATTTAGTTTTTCTTAGTTTTTAGGTTTTCTTTTGGATAGTGTATGTACTGAATTTATTCTCTTAACGAAATAATATTTTTCCTATTAATGAATGTTTTTCTTATCAAGTTACTATTCACATTTGATAAATAAAATTACATTAAATGTTTAATCCAAAAGGAGACATGTAATGTTTTCATAATGTTTTTGAACCATGTTTTTGTAAAAAGGATATTGCACAAAGTCTGAAAAATATTAAAATCACATAACATTTGAGAAAGGTCTCAATAATGAAAAGATGTTCCATCTATTAGCAAAAAAGTTATTGAATGAAATGATGCGTCTTGGATATCCTAAATTTTGGTAAAGGGTAAATTGAAGGGTAGTTTATTCTTCCACATGGCACAAGTATCTCTAAAGAAATTGCATTAAAGACTTTTGATTTTTCAACTTACTAATCGAATGAAATTGATTTTTAAAACATACATACATTTAACGTACAACATATCACGCATCACCATCTAATAGGTTTTAAATGATGACCTTCACCAAACTGTTTTTGGTGGAAGTCACCATCTAATAGTTTTTCAATTTCTTTTCACGTGCTTGTAACATGTTGCAGATCACTGACCTTTCAAAAGCCATTTTTCATGTGAAAGCAAGAGTTAGAGTCTCATTTCAAAGGTTTTATTTCAAAAGGCATAAGCATAAAATATTCTTGATATGTTTCAAAACCGTTTGAGGCTAAATCCAAGAACTATACTCAAAGAGTTGACATGCATGGTTTGTTGTTGGAGAAGATAAGAAATATTTACTGTGTATAAGTATACAAATCCTCTTTCTCGAATTGTTACATCAATGAAAACATGTTTGTTATGTAGGATTCAAAACATTTGCATTGTAATGCTGTTATGGTTGTGAATATCAATTGAGGATGGTGTGCGTGGACCTTCATCTATGTTTAATTATATTTATTCAATGTTGTTGAAACTCGTTGTAACTCCGTTAAGAAAACTAATTCTATTTATTCTTTCTCAAACCTTCAAGCCCATTATTGATGTAAGATTAATTTTTGAGAAGGTTAATCATTATTTAAATATGTTTTATATAAAATGTACGATATGTGTCCAAATCCTTTGTGTAGTGTTCAATCATGATTAACGGGTTTTATGTGTGTGATTTACCCTTCATTAGGTATTGGATTGTAATTCAAATACTATTCACATGGTAACCCAAGTTCTCTTTGTAAAGGTTCATAGTACTCACTTATTAAAAGGATTTAGCAATAAACAAAATAGTTTGTCTCACGATTTTATATTAACATCAGTTCTCAATTTCATTGTTGAATTACTCATACAAGATTTCTCAAATGCACATGTCTATTTCATGAAATTATTAGTTACTTTAACATCAGTAGTTGGAAGCTAACATTTGACAAAGATTTCTCTCCCATGAAACTTTCAGACTTAATGTTTAAGGGTATATGGCTTCAAAGTTTAGGTTCAAATTTTGGTGCTAAGGTTTGATAATACAAGGTGTGAATTAACTTGAATTTACTTTCAGAATACATGTAGATATTCATGGTCATTTGTTTTACATTTAAAAGAAAACAAAAATATTGAATAGCCTTCTTCACTAAAAATTTTATGGAATTTATTTTGTGATGCTAGAAATATATACTTGATCATTGAAATGTGGCAAAAACGGTTTCAGCTATTTTTTCTTCCCTTTGTTTCAAATGATAGATCAAGTCCGGTTCTTGTCTTGAAATCAGTTTGAATTAAATGAAAATTAATTCAATGTTTTTAGTCATTTCATAACCATAAGTTTTTTTCCACCACATTTTCATCATTTGTGATGGAAAACCTACAAATAGTGATTGGAAGGAAATTTATAAATATTTTTTTCTTCTTGAAAGATAAATTCGGAACAGCATATTGTCTTGTGCATGTAGATGTAGAATTGCTATGTATCATGTAGTCCTTCTAATCGATGGTTCTGTTTATTCCTTGGGATACATTGTTTTCATTTGATATCTCAGTTTATGTCAGTTGCAGATTTTAGGCCTGATCATAATGGTTACATAGGCCATTCCACCTTGTGTATGTAACTAAAACGTTTTCAAGAGATCCTCCTTACCTGTTCTGTACATCTGATTACATGTTTACATCAGGGAGCCCATTATAAGGCTGGTAAGAGTTTAGTTGATAATCTTTGATAAATCTGGTCTCTGTATGACGTCGGCCGCCTTCGCTTCCATCATAGAAAGATTGCGTTTCCGCGCGATCGATCATGGCTAGACTTGAGGCAAGGGGGAATGGTAATGTTACGATCCACCCGCTTTATCTGTGTTTGTCTCGCAACTCGCCTTAGGGGTGGATTGTTGAGTCTCATTAGCCCCGATTTCGCTTTTTGGATATTGAAGAGCCCAGCTTCCAAAAATTTGGATTGCATAAGCCACTACTTCTGTTGCTGCAACTGTAAGTGCCCATAGAGGTAGTGCCCCGATTTTGTAGTGGTTGGATTGTCCATTCCTTCTTTCGAACTTGTTTTATCTTTTTATATAATTACGTCTTCCCTTTGTTTCCAATGGCGTCTTGTCCACATGGACGTTTCATGTATGGAAACGAATGGAACCCTGTTGCGACGGTTGTCTTTTTGTGGTGGTTCTTCATTTGGAATATTATGATTATTTCTCGAAAACTCGACGTGCAACATGCTGTACACGAACAAACCAACCACTCGAAAACAAAGCTATGTCAGACCCCGTATTGTTCATAGTGTTGTGCATGCTTCATTTCGACACAAGAAAAATCAATCGGATTGCGCACCTAGGGGTACATGTTAACGAAACCATGAACCCCACGTCGACGGGGTACATTGTGCTTACGTACCCAACCCCGAGGTGCTCATGGAGATAAAAAAAACTTCATCAGTGGTATCCAGGGTAGGTATCTTGCCCCACGGCGTATTCTTTTATTTAAAAATAAAATCTGTGGCACTTGGTTATCAAAATGTTAAAAACGGGGTATTGTAAAAGTACTGTCTCTGGAAACGGGGCCTCTGAGTATTTTCCTGCAAGGGAGAAACCGAGATGATTTTTACCGAATTTTGAAGAGAATTCCTATGGTATGGGGAATGTTGAGAATGACAATGACCCCTGGCCAGTTTTGCAAGGAACTTTTAACATATTTCCGAACGAATATTCTCGAGGAATGTTTCAACATGAACACGTACGAAAAGGAGCGCCGCAGCCGCTGGTGTGGCTGGATTCGAGCGTTGTGAAACGAACAACCGAACCGTGCCGCCAACCACGCGCAGTCTGACAACGACATCGCTAGCTAAACAGCCGGCTTTCTGTTGAAGCCACCATGCACGCGGTTCCCGTGACGCATCCAGCCTGTTTCGGTTACAAACGTCATACATGACAAGTTCTGCAGGATCCCCGCCGTGGGCAATAAGTTTCATTAACAAAGTAAATGAGTACAATGCAACCTCCACACAGAAGGCAGTCTCCATTCCGCGTTTGGCGACAATGACATCAACATTCCCGTGAACAAACCAAAAGAAAAAGTCCTCCCGTGATCTACCTCGGAAGTCCTAGATGAGGGTGCCTAACGGTGCAAAAGGTTGTGCGGGGGGTGACTTCGATGGGGATAGTTAAAACTGCAAGTAGGGATGCAAAGTTGAAGTTCGAATCTAAGAACTAGGTCCCCCCATTTGTGAAAAAGCTGCCAAACACCACAACAAATGACAACTAAAATGGCGTAAACGATCCTCGTGCAAGACGAAGTTCCTTTCAAGATCAGACAAAACGTACGGAAGCTCATGTAGACCACCTAGACTACGGAGATGATAACAGAGCAATCATTGCCATAACTGATAAGAGAAGACAAAAAATCAAGATATTGGAATGTTCGAATAAAAAAGTGAAATTACAATTAAAATATTAAAAATCATGACAAAAGATTTAACTAATACTTCATGTCATGTGAAAGATGAAACATGTGAAAAACATGCAAAAACTAATCTTTGAAACCAATAGAAACAAAAAAGAATCACATTAAAACCACTATTCAATATTTAAAATGTTCATAAAAAATTTATTTATACACTTTTGTATTCATATGCACATTAAATAGGGATAGAAATGATGTTACTATATAGTTCTAGTCAAAATAAAGCTCTTTATATTCATACGAACATAAATGTAAAACTTAAAAACCATGATACATTTTTTCTCTATTTATTTCTGTTTTGTTATGAATTTGGAAACGTTTTCTCGACAAAGGTGAATACTTTTGTTTAGAGAGTATAACATGAAAAATGAAGTATTTTACGCATTAAATGTACAAAAAGTATGAATTCAACTCCCTAGTATGGACATAAAGTATTTCTTGATGAAGTGTATATATGTATTGTATTAGTGCAGCCACTTATTACAATCGTGGACCCCACGTCACTGCCAAAACATAATCAATTAAGTGGAATTTGGTACAACTATATTTGAAGTGTAAAGTGGATGCACCTTTTCAAACATCGTCCCGATCGACAATCTCCTTGTTTAGTCTTCACTATATTTATTCATGTTTCTTGAATGCGTCATGTCCATTTTCTTGCTAGGCTATCGGCCTTCACATGTTTGCACTTATCCTGTGCAAGAATTTGATGGGGGTACTCAAGAAGTGGGTTGATGCTCTTAAGTTTTAAGTACCCCCATCGAAGGACAAACAATTCAAACCCCCCATACAATTTTTTCCGCCAACAGCTACCCCCATCGCGGACTTTGTTGGTGATCTAGCATGATGCAATCTACAATTACACATACAAGGCAACTAGAGCGTGGAGCCAAATAATACCTCAAACGTGTCTGCAAGAAATTCATGAAACAATCAAGGGGTTACCTTTTCAAACCAAAAAAAGGCAAAGAGTAGACATTTGACATGGTTTCCAAAAACCTCTTCAACAAAGAGGCAAACCAATTCCTCCAAATCATATAGAGTAAATTGAAACGTTCATGAACTTGTATATGAAATTTTACACTATAGGATTCTAAACAAGCAAACGTTACCATATCTACTTTCAAATTGATCTTTTGTCTACATTTGAATCTGTTGCATGCAACGAAAGATGTAAATCCAAAGTTCATGTCTACACATCCATGGCAAAAACACATGGTATAATTCTTACTTCGCGGTAAGTGGTGAAGCAGATCTTCCTCTTGTTATGGCCAAATAATTGAACAAACCATGGAGTTCCTTGCCTTTGGTGTGAAAAATTAGGCGCAATTTTTGGCAAGCCTACTTTTTCACAACCCTTTCTGGCAGACCACACGTTCACCCTCCTAAATCATCTCCATATCATATAAAAGCAGCTGGGACAACTGTTGTTGAAAGAGGACATAATGAGGGGGAGGGAGAGAGGATGGAGGAGTGGTAGAAAGAGAGAAGGTTGGGGCGGGTGGAGCCGAGAGTTAGTCGCGGGACTAACTGTCCCTCTTGAAGGCTTGTGAGGGAGAGGGGCTCTCGAGAATTTGTGAGGGGGATTGCTCTCGAGAAGCTGTGAGGGAGTTGACAAAGCCGAAACACTTAGTCGCGAGAGGGGATCAAGGCGAGAATAGATGTGTTTTTTTGGAAACGATTGAGCACTACGGGGGAGCGAGGGTGACCCCTATCGGGTCGCCCTCGCTCTCCTGCTTACAGTCCGCCCTAGAGTATAGCGAACCACATAAGGGGTGCATAGGGAATCAGTGTGCAAAATGTCTCATGCGACCCAGATGGGGTGACGTAGCGAGGCCTACGTCTCGTACGAAACCAGCACGACCTATCATGACAGTCAGGGAGTGAGACTAAACTAGGCTAGCTAACGCGAGTAGTCACAAAAGTGTTTACTATTTTAACACGATAGTACAAGCAAGGGTGCATGCCCCAAGCAGAGAGCTTGAACATCACACCACAAGCCCCAATAGCGCAGAGCGATGCGGGGTAAGACGGGAGGCACAAGGCGCCGGCTGACGTATCACACCAGGCGAAACCATCGCGGAAGCACACGGCCAAAAGGAGCAGAAGTGAGAAGCCCGGTCTCAACACTCGGCCAGGGGCGCCCGTCCGGAAGCACGCAGTCAAGGGAGCATCTCCAGGGATACCCTGCGAGGAATGCCCAGCCACAAGCACCCTGCTAGTGGCACCCCACCAGGAACACCCCACTAGTAGCGCCCATCCAAAACACCCATCCAAGAGCACCCCACCAGTAGCACCCTTCTAGAAGCACCCCACCAGGAGCACCACACCAGTAGCACCCCACCAGGAGCACCCGTCCAGAAGCTCCCCTCCCGGAGCACCCCACCAGGAGCACCCCACCAGTACCACCCCACCAGTAGCACCCCACCAGGGGCGCCAGACCAGAAACGCCAGGCGAGGACCGGGAGGGTACCGGAGAAGAAGATCAGGGGCCTGCACCCCAACACCGAGAGGCACACAGCAACAGAGGCACCAACAGGGCAGGAGACAGAAAACGGGAAGACGGGGGGAGGAGAGGAAAGAGACGGAAAGGAGAATGGGTGGGAGCGAATGGGAGAGGGCGCCGGACACGGTGGTGGTGGCCGGGAAGAGACCTGCACGGAACAGGAAAATGGAGGGGAGAGGCGGAGAGCACAGGGGGGGGGGAACAGAGATGCAGACGAACGGTCATCGGTCTGAGGACCAAGAGATGCATGGAGAGGGATTGGAAGGAGAAGAAGGATGGTAGGATCAAGCAAGCTGAGGTAGGATCCGGAGACCAACAAAGGCGATACTATAGGCAAAGGTAGGCTAGTGGAGAGCCTTTGTGAGGAAGTCTGCAAGGTGGAAGTCGGCGGAGACGGAGCGAAGAGAGACATCTCCAGTGGTGACCACGTCGTGCATGTAGTGGTGCTCAACGTTGATGTGCTTTGTGCAACGGTGAAGCGCACCAGCGTTCCGAGCAATGGCTAGCCCGCTCTCACTGTTGATGTGGAAGGGCACCGCTAGGGTGGCGAGACGAAGCTCGCAAAGGAGGCGACGAAGCCACACCACCTCAGTTGTAGCACCACCCAAAGCCATGTACTCAGCCTCACCAGTGTTGCAAGCAACACAGCCCTGTTTCCCGCTTCTCCAGAATGTGGCGGTGGGGAAAAGGAGAAAGAAAAAGCCGCTACGGTTTCGCGCGTCCGCGTCGCGGGCATAGTCACTCTCAGCGTAGCCCGTCAGGATCGGAATGCCCGACCCGGTGGGGAAGTCGAGGCCGGCACGGGCAGACTCAAGAGTGTAACGAAGAACGTACGCGGCCGTCTGGAGGTGAGCCGTACGAGGCTCGCGGGCATACTGGGCTAGGATGTTCACCACACAAGCGATGTCTGGGCGAGTGGTGCCAACGAGGTAGGTGAGCGTGCCAACAATAGACTGGAACAGGACGATAGACTCTTGCGCACCAGAATTAGCATTGTGGGTCTCGCGGAGACGAGTTGGGTGCATGGTGGCATGGGCAAGGAGGCCGCCGGGAGGGGGCAGGAGAGGTCAACAATTGACGCGAAGCGGTCGTCAAGACACTAGATGTAGCGCTCCTAATGGACAAACAGGCAACCAAGAAGACGCTTGATCTGCATCCCCAGGAACATGGCCGCAAGGTTAAGATCCTTCATGCAGTATGTTGAGGAGAGGAGACCCTTTGCCTCGGAGATCGCGAAGGAGGAAGAAGAGGTGATGAGGAGGTCATCCACATACTCCAGAATGAATACGGGCACGAGCGTTGTGCCTCCAACGAAGAGGGAGGGGTCGGACTGGCTTAGGCGGAAACCGCCACAGACAAGGGTGGACGAGAGCTTCTTGTTCCAACAACGAGGGGACTAGTGAAAGCCGTAGAGGGCATGACGGAGGCGGCATACGCGTCTGGTGCCAACGGAGAAGCAAGGAGGTTGGACCATGTACAGCTCCTCCTCAAGACGGAAGTGGAGAAAAGTGTTGTCAACGTTCATCTAGAGGAGCTCCCACTGATAGTGAGCAGCAAGGCAGATAACGACGCCACTATTCGTGAATCGGCCGACGGAGGCGTAGTTGTCGGTGAAGTGGACGCCGGGAATCTGGGAATAGCCCTTCGCGGTGAGGCGAGCCTTGTACCAATCGAGAGCACCGGGGGCGGTGAACTTCTTGCCTAGAACCCACTTGGCCTTGATGGTCGTCCGACCAAGGGGAAGATCAGCGAGCGCGAGCATGCCATGCTCAGCCAGGGCAGCAAGCTCAGTGACACATGCCGCACGCCAAGCAGCAGCGTCCGGACAAGTGAGGGCATCGGCTAGGGTGAGGTGGTAAGACTTGGCAGGGGATGAGGGAGAGGAGGAAGTGGGCGGGACAGATGTGACCGCAAGCGCACGGGAAACAGACGCCGGGGCGCCGACTAAGTGATGGCCCGTGGAAGCGTCGAGTGCATGGCAAAACTCGAGATGAAAGAAGTGGCGACCATGGGTGTGACCCGGGAGGAAGGTGTAAGATGATAGAGGATGAGAGGGGGGAAGCACCACGGCGGGGGGGGGGAAGAGGGAAAAAGGGGAGGAGAGCCACCGGAGAGGGAGAAGGAAGGGGAGAAGAAGGTGGAGAGGGAGACAGGGGGGCGGCAGACGAGGAGTCTGGAGGAGGAGGGGAAACAGGTGCAAACGAGACAATGGGAGGGAGGGGACGG
>SZWC01000810.1:256948-269157 GCA_023375785.1 Penium margaritaceum
CTCTCTATCTCTCTCTCTCTCTCTCTCTCTTTTCCTCTCTCTCTTTGCTCTATCTCCACACTCTACTCTCTCTCTCTCTCTCTCTTTCTACTCTCTCTCTTTTCTCTCTCCACTCTTTTCTCTATTTCTCTATACTCTCTCTGCTCTCTCTCTCTCTCTCTCTATCTCTCTCTCTCTCATCTCTCCTTTGTCTCTCCACTCTCACAACTCTCTCTGCCCTCTCTCTCTCTCTTCACCCTTTGCTCTTTGTGTTCTCTCTCTCTCTCTCTCTCTATTTTTCTTTCTCTCACTCTCATTCTCTTTTTGCTCTGTACTTGCTGTCTCCACTCTCCTTGCTCGGTATGCTCTCTCTATCTCTTTGCTTTCTGCTCTCTCTCTTTATCTCTCTCTCTTTCTCTCTCTCTCAACTCTCATTACTCTCTTTGTGCTCTCTCATTGGTCTCTGCTCTCCCCTTCCCCTCTTTGATCTTTCTGCTCTCCCTGATCTCTTTGCTCTCTCTCTCACTCTCTCTCCCTCTGCTTTTTCCTCTCTCTCTTCTCTCTTTGCACTCTCTCCCTCCATCATCTACTGACCCTCTTCGCCCTCTTCCCTCTTTCTCTCCCCCTATTGCTCCCCCCTCTCTCCCAATCTTCCTCTCCGTCTCTCTCTCTCAGTCACTCACCTTCTCTCCTTCTCTCTGTCTCTCTCCCTCCCCTCCCTGCTCCCTCTACTCTCTATGCTCTCCCTTGTCCCTCTACTCCCTTCTCCTAATCTCTCTACCCCCTCGCCTCTCTCTCCTCTCCCTCTGCACCCTTTCTCCCATTTCGCTTATCTCCTCCCTCTCCATTTCTCCTCTACCCTCTCTTTGCTTCATCTCACAACCATTCCTCCCTGCTCTCTCTCTCTCTCATTCTCTCTCTCTTCCCCCTTTCCTCTCCCTCTCTCACCAGTCCCTTCCTCTATTTTTCCTCCTTTCCCTTTCCTGCTCTCTCCCCTATCTTTTTCGCACTTCTTCCTATCTTCCCTTCTCCTAGTCACCATCCCTCTCGCACTGCCTCCCTCCCTATCTTTACTCTCCGTTCTCACTCTCCACCCCTCTCCCACTCTTCCTCTCCCTCTATTACACAATCCCCCCTCAACCTTCTCCCACTCCCCTTCACACTCTCTTGCTTCCTCGCTCTCTCTCTCTCCCCCTCTGTCCTCATCGTTTCCTTGTCTCCCATTATTTCCCTCCAATTACTTCTCTTTCTCAATCCATCTGTCATCCTCTCACTACAATCTCCCCCCTCTCTCTACACCTTTTTTTGTCCCTGCATTGTAAACCTTCCCACTTGCTTGCATCCTCAGGTCCTCCTTACATTTCCTGCTTGTTTTCTCTATATGTGTCGCTTCCCCTCCTCCTCCCTACCCCCCCTTTTCTCCCTTTGTTTTTTTCCTATTCCCCCTTTTTCCTTTCTTTCCCATTCCCTCCACCCTTCCCCCTGTTGTCTCTTGCCTTCTTGCTCTGTTTTCTTACCAGCCTCCACCATCTTTCTTTGCCTCCCTACTACACATCTTGCTCTTTCCACTTAGCCCTTCTCTGTCACCCTCTTCCTTTGCTCCTTTTTATTCGACACTTATGCCCACCTTTTTTCTCTCAACATAACTTTTCCGTTCCCTTAATTTCACCATTCCTGTCAAAACTTGTCTGTTGTCTTGTCCATTCCCTTGTATTTTGAGTGTTGCCCCTTGGCCCCCTGCCCATCACTCTGCCGCGCCTCCTTTGCACTGGCTCCTATCTCCTCTACTTTGGCTTTGTTCCAAACTTTGGTGAGCTCTTTCTTTTTTCCTTCCCTTTTTTCCATACCTTTGTCTTAAGCAATCCTCACCCTTCGGTCCTTACGCCACGTGAGCACCCTTTGTTTGCCTTGTGAGCACTCGTGGTACCTCGTGTTTGTGTTCCTACCTAACCCGCACCTTCTTCTTCCCCTCCTCCCTACTTCCCCTTTGGTTTCTTTTGTTCCGTTGTTGGTCTGCACCCTGTGTGCTTTGTTTGGGGGTTTCTTTGGCTCGTTCTATCTATGCATGTTCGTGTTTTTTTATCTCGTTGCTCTCTCTTCGTCTTCCCCCCTCGCTTTGTTTGTCGTGCTCCATCTACTCCCTCTCTTTCCCCTTTATTTAATGCATATCCCTTGCCCTACTATCTCTTTGGTCTCTTCTCTCTTGTGTTCCTTCTCTTGCTCTCCTCTGCTCTTTTTCTGCCCTTTCCTTCTCCTCGTCACTCTTCTTTTCCCATCTCCCTCTTCTTCTTTTCCTCTCTCTCACCATCCCTCCTCCAAACTTGCCCTTTCTCTCTCTCTCTATCCTTCCTCCTCTTTCTCCCTCCTTTCTACTTTCTTTTCTCTCTCTTTCCTTCTACCTCTCCCTCTCTCCCCTATTGTATCCCTCTCTCCCTCTCTCCCACTCTCATTCTCCCTCCCTTTCATCTTCTTGCATTCTTTTTCTCAAATTTTTGTCTCCCTCTCTCTCCTCTCTGTTCCCTTGATTCTCAGTGCTCCTACCCCCCCTTCTCTCACTTTCTCCTTCTATTGTTCTTTCCTTCCCTCTAAACACTTGCCTTCCTTTCATTTCCCTTGCTCTCCTTTCCCTCCACCCTTTTTTTATCCCCGTCCGTTGTCTTTCCCCTCCGATTTGCCCCTCCTTTTTGTTTCTTGTCTCTCTTGCTCTTGGTGCTCACAGTCTACCCCATTGTCATGTGTTCTTGGTCGTGATTTCCCATTTTCCCATGTTTTACCCCCTGGCCCTCCCCTCTTGTTGTGTGTTACGTGCGTCTTGCCAGCGGATTGGCAACCTAGACCTCTCGCACATCTCTCCCTTTCTTGTTTTGGCTTTTCCTTCCCATACCCCCTTAACGCACACCCCAATAAACACACTCTACACCATGGTTATTCCTTCATATACGCTCTCAGCTCCATCCTCCTATAGCCATCTATTCCTCACCTTTGTTGCTCCCTCCCTTGCTGTGTGTAGCGCCAGGCTTGAGCTTAATCTTACTGGTGCCCTTATTGCTGCGGTTTTTGCCAGTGCCGACTGTGCCAAAGCATTTTTCATCGATACCTCCTCTCATGCCCCAGGTCCCATACCATCTCACGGCCCTACTTTTCACGATGATTCCACCTTTATCTTCCCTTGGTTTGCTCTGACTAAGGCTGTCAATTCTACTCTCCTCGCCCTATGTACCAATCCCCCTCCACCACTGGTGGTGGCATTGCTAGTCCCATCGCTTCCTTGGGTGGTGTCGGTGGTGGTGCTACGGCTGGCATAAATGCTAAAACCATTTTTGCTAGTCTTGCAGGTCCTGTTGCCAAAGCCGATGGTTTAGTTTCAGCAAGCAGTGTTGCTGCCACGGATGGTTCAATTGGTGGTGTTGTTACTGTCAAAGTTACCACTGCCGTTGGTGTTGCACTTGTTTTTGGAAGTGGTGATCTCGCCAAAGGTTCTCCTGCTGTTGGCTAGGCTGCTACTAGTGACCCTTACGCTTTCCTTGCCTGCATCGAGGATGATCTTGACGCCATGACCCTTGCCATTCCTTAGCTTGTCCGCCTTAACCTTTGCCCACATGCCTGGCATATGCCTCTCACCTTTGCTCATAGCTAAGCTGATGGCACACCCTTCAGCAAGTGGTCTGATCGTTTTATCTTGTGGCTGCACATGCATGGTCTTTGGGAGCACTAAAACCCTACTCCTACCCTCCCTCTCATGCACCTTGACCGTGCATCTTTCTCCTTCTCTACCCTATCGCCCCCATTCTCGCTTTGCGTCACCATTATTGCTTTGCTCCCACCCTCGCACTACTTGTTTGCCCTCGTGAGGTCAAGACCTTCCTTCTTGAGCTCTACTCCTCTCACTCTCTTTGCTTTGTCGCCTCGTTGTTGGCTGACCTTAGTGCTCTGCGCTGTCGTCTTGACAAGCCTCCTTGGGCGTAGATGGGCCATGCAAAGCTTCTTGAAAGCAAGCTGCTTGTAGCGGATGCCGCCCTTACGAACCAAGTGTTTGTTACTTTTGCTGTAGCTGGCCTCAATCCAACTTTCTCTGGCGCTCTTACTTCCTTCCCTCTTGCCTTAGATTTGCAGTATGCCTTTAAAACACTTGATGTTGTCTGGCCCTCTCTCCTTGATGGTCTCAGCGTGTTCCAGAATATGTCCTTGCTAGCTTCTACTCTTGTCAAACCCATTCTTCGTGACCCTTTCCTTGGCATTTTCTCGCCTCCTACTAGTGCCCATGCTCTTCCTCTCCGGGCTATTGTTGGCGATGGTGGTGGTCGCCCGCACATCTCCTAAAAATGAAGTGATGTGGGTCATCACCATGACGTCCTTGCCATCGGTTTCTGACCTTTGATGAGTGGATCGATTGCAAATGTGCTCTTCTACATGGTTGTGCATTTGTTTCTCCACATGCACTGCTCTCGAGACGCCCTCCTCTTGCTGCACCATATGCACGTCCCTTTCCCCAACGTGCTGGCCTCAAACCTCATATCGTTGTCGCCCGCACATCTCCTAAAAATGCAGTGATGTGGGTCATCACCATGACGTCCTTGCCATCGGTTTCTGACCTTTGATGAGTGGATCGATCGCAAATGTGCTCTTCTACATGGTTGTGCATTTGTTTCTCCACATGCACTGCTCTCGAGACACCCTCCTCTTGCTGCACCATATGCACGTCCCTTTCCCCAACGTGCTGGCCTCAAACCTCGTATCGTTGTTGCCCCTCCTTTGATTCACCATGTTCTTGCAGAGGGTATTCTAGATGGTCCACCCCCTACAAGTTTATCCCCCTTTATTTATTGCTTTGCCATGCATGCCTCTTCTCCATTGTTTTTTCCCTTCTCCTCGTATCTACCTATGTCAACAAACATTGCTTTGCGTACGATTGCCTTTCACCTTCTTTTTGGCACCGAGCGTGCCATTGCCTTGTCTTTGATCGTCGACGAGACTGCCAAGGATAACATGTGCCTTGTCCGTGAGCTCTTCACGTGGTTTAGTCTTGTCTTTGTCATCATAGTTTTCTTAACCGATGATGGTGTACCCATTCTTGTTCTTGTTGTCGACCTTGAATTCTTGATTTCACCCAATAGCGACTTGTCCTTGTCTTCTGTTCTTTATGTCATTGCCCTTTATCTCTCCCTTTCTCCTCTCCATCCCACCGCTTAACACTTACGAGTTATCTACTACTTATATGCTCAGTCGTGTTTCCATCGCTGATCACGCCAACAAATGTGTAGTCCTTCAAGGTTGCTAACCCTTTAGTGAGGGTCTGTATCAAGTTCTTGGCACCCACTCTGTCTCCACCCATACGATGAACGCAGTTGCGCTTTTCGCTCTGTCGCTTTTCCCAGTCGCATCTCCTTCAATGTCGCCTTTGTCGTCTCCCGGCTCAAGTTCTTACCTCTCTCCTTGGCACACTCCTGGCTGATGGGTTTTCTAATCCATCGACTGTGTGTCATGCACGGATGACTGCACCTTTTGTGTCGTCCGTAAGATGCATCATCTCCCTTTGCTTTTCTCCCCCTACCGCGCACATGCGCCCCTCGAGCTGGTTCATGGCGACATCCTTTTCCCTCTCTAGGATGAGTCTCTAGCTCAACATGCCACATACATCCTCAACCTGATTAACAACTACCTTTGCATCACGTGGGTCTACTTTCTTATCGCAAAGAGCAATGTTGTGGCAACCATCTAGTCGTGATACAATTTCTCTCTGCGTTTGAGTTTTCATCAGCTCCTCTACTTGCTTTGATCGTGGTGGTGAGTTCCTTGACAACGCCGCGTTGTTTTTCAACTGTGAGAGCGTTGTTCATGAGATTTGCGCCCTCTATTCTCCTCCTCAGAATGCGATTGCAGAATGATGGATCTTTACATTTATTCAGGGTGTCCGCAACATGATGGCTATGGTTGGCTTTCTTGACTGTGGTTGAAGTTTCTAGTCTGAGGCTTCTCGTTACCGCACTTGGGTGTGGAACTGGATTCTGAATGGACCTCTTGCCTTAGATTCTATGCCATTTGAGCTATTCTTTGGCCGTCACAAGGACCTCAGCCAAGTCGTTGTGTGGGGCGTTAAGGACAAACACCATCTTGTCCCTCCCTCAGAGGAATGCGAGTTCAATCCGCTAAATAGACTCTATGTCTCCCTTGGCGTTGTTCCCCACTTTTGGGCACATCAGTTTTGGGATCATGTCGCATGCCACATCGTTGAATTGTGTCATGCCCGCTTCTTTGAGTAGCTCGCATACTGCGCATTCCATGTAGACCGTTACCCCCGCTTTCTGACCTCTGCAAGTGCTTACTGCACCGATTGCCTCGTTCGTGCCAGATCCTCGCCGTTTCTAGCGCCTCCTCTTGCATCCCTTGACCCTATTCCCCCCTCCCTCGTTCATTCGGTTTGCCTTCCTACCACGCCCGCTGGTCCTCCTCCTATGCCTCACCCATCAGCCTTGCCCACCCCACCTAAAAATAATTGTGGCAAGAATCATTTCAAAGCAAATAAACCATACCATAACATCAAATAATTAAAGACAAAGATATAGATGGAAAACCCATTAAATATTTATTTATGATGGATCAACTAATGGAATTGAATGAATCCCGAGAAGAACTAGTTACTCAATCATTTGATAGTGTGAATGGACCTTAATGAAAAAACTCTACCAATAAAAGTTTCAAATATTGCTTTGACTGGACCAAAGAAGAATATGCTTCAGCGTAAAGTAGTTTGTAGCTTTATCATCCTTATCATGGAAGAAACAAATAAGGAAATAATTCGACAAAATAGAGTAGTTCATTCGATTGCATATTGTCAAAAATAAATAAATCAGGGTGATGCCCAAAAAAGCTGTCATACACAATGAAGTTAATTGAGTCCTGGGGCCATTTGAATTTTCCTGTGATAAGAAAAACCTCCTTCAAGTTTCATAAAAGAATATCATTTAATTGTTCTAACCAAAAATTTATATTAAGTGAGAAATGGTGAGATAAAAATATGAAACCAAAACATTAGACCTTGTAAAATTGAATGTTTCATAGATATCACGCAAGAACATACTTTAAGTTGAATCAAGGATAAAAAAGTAGTGATTGCCTAAGTTTCATGTAGATGGGACTTTTGGAGTTCATGTTTTCTTCTAGTTTTTCATTAACATTATACATTCACTAAAGGTTAAATAAGAATTTTGAGAAAATTTATCAAATATTAAGAAAAAATAAACAGTGTAAATCTTTCTCAAAATAAGATATAATGTAGTACATGTATGCCTTAAATTGAAATAATGTTTCTGAAGAGGACCTGAAGATTCAATGTCTTACATTTCCCCAATCATGAACTACAGAAGAGTAATTTGTTTCCTTACAATGTATTTTTTAGAAATCATATCTGTTTTTGAACATGTTTTGAACAATTTCAATTCATAAATTAAGTGTAAGAGAAGGGCATGAAGGTGCTTGTGCATCAAATCATGTAAAAAAGTGATTTTTCCTTGTCATCAACAATGTAACCTTCAAACATAATGACAATCACTGAGATTTGATAAGAAAACAAACTCATTGATTGTAGTTTTGCCACTAGTTCAATTTCAATACTTTCATGAATTCAAACAAGTATTCCTTTTTCTTATGAATCTGGAAAACAAAAATACTTCTTACAATGAGATTTGTTTTTATCACAATTCAACAATGTTTCAAACTTGACGAAGAGAGATTCCATACCACTAAATTTGTGTCACAAATTCCACTCAGTACAAAATAAGATGGTTGTATATGAATATTTTTCCACCATAAGGAAGGAATAAACGAGGTAACCCTTTGACAATGTACTCTTCTTGCATGAAGTCCCTCGTTGAACACGACTAACAAAGTTAGTTTGTTGATGCCCATGTTTTGAAATGATCAAATGAATTCAAAAAGAAGTTATATCAAGCCACAAATTCACATGAATTCTAAAACAAATGGTATTCTTAAATGCATAAATAAAACTTTTGGGTAATTGCTACGAATAAAATTAAACGTTGAATTTTGGATAAATCACAAAGATTTCTCACTCAAAACTAATAATTCAACCAATGATAAACTTCAATGAACGGAAAAACATAAAAAAGTTTGGAAACCGACATGAATGCATGTTGATATGACATGTTAACAAACGTTCTACAAATGAAAAAAGAACAATTGTTTTTAAAATGTTTTCCTCATTTTTTGAAAGCTTTAAAAGAAAAAATCGACACTTAACTGGATTGTAATCTTATATGCGATAGATTATAATCTCAAAAATATCTATGAAACTTTCATACATTCTTTCCTTATTGTTTGCATGTAAGAAATATAGGGTAAAATTTACAACTATGTAGAAATTCAACAAAAAACATATTTTATTATTGCCTAGTTTCAATTTTTAAAACAAATTCCATTTTTATCGTATTACCTGTCAACCATATCATTGTAAAAAGTATGCCTTCAATGTCCTTCAATGCATTTTACACAAAAAAACAAATTATTTACATGATTGCACAAACATCATTTTGAGATAATGTTTTCAACAAAAAAGACGTTATATGGCTAGGAATGCAGATGAAAAGCTTTATTTTACCCCTAATCATGGAGATTTCATTCCAATACATAAAGAAAAAGGATAAGTTCATGTATGTGTATGTGATTGTTTAATGAAAAGAACAAACATTTGGCGTTTCAATATCCTTGATAATGGATTCCACTGCATATACTTCGAAAACCTAAATATTCATCTACGATAAAAATTAAACATAATTGCGTCAAAAAAGTAAACTTTTGTAATTGTTCATATGTAAAATAAAATCATAAAATTTACATATATTTTCCTCATTTTTTCTTTCAGTAAAATTTCTTATGATTTAGAAACTTTTCACTGACTCGTAAGGATTCAAGTAGACACTGTATGTTTTTGTGATCTCAAAACTTTTGTCTAAATGGATGAAAGCTTTCTTCTTTTTATGTCAACATCAAATTGACATGCAAAAGACACAATAAATGTATGTATATTCATGTATTTATGTACAATACTTATATCAAGTAGATAATTCAACTTACGTCCTTCTCTATCATTATAACCTCGATCATTAATGTTTTTACCAATCAGAGCATCAATCAGAAAAGAATGTTTTAACTTTTTCCAAATCTCATATCTTTTAAATTTTTTAGATGGAAGGGGGGTTACTTGTAGATTCTTATTATGAGGTAGAATCGCCAACATTTTGTGGTTTGAGTTGTAGATTCTCTTTTCTGAATAAGACAAGTTGTATCCTTTGGCATAATGTTTTCAAACGTTTCACTTGTGTTCCACCATTTTCTTCCACATAACACAAGAACGTGGTTTAATTGTTTACAATAGATGATCAAGGAAAGATAAAATAAGGCAACTCAAGCATTAAAGCAGTAATGGATTTTCTATGAGCATCATGTATTGACCTCTAATAATATAAAAGAAATAGACATTCACTTTTTTTTCAACATGGTATCAAAGCAAGGTGCCAAATGTATGTCCATGCTTTAACAAAGGGAGTTTCTAAAATCTTGATCAAAGTGGTATCACAAACAAGGAGGACCAGTATGACATCACTCTATGACAATAATTTTAATGTCAAACTCACTATCATACATTAGCATTTAACACAAAATCAATCTAATTAAAGAAAGGTTTTTGAAGACCTCGTAGCGACCATTGCAAACCAGAGAAATATGTGGTGGTGGTGCAATGACCTAGCATTCTTAATCATTGCTTTAAGCGCTACCAAAAAACAATTTTTTTATACTTGAAAACAACACAACATTTGAATTGAAAACAACATGAAAAACCCTTAAGAAACGATAGGACAACGTTGAATATCTTAGCATTAGAGTTTTCTTTTCAGATAAAAGTAATAAAGGCAACAAATGGTAGGGCAAAAGTATGAGAAAAACCAATAATTAAAGTAGAAAGCTATTCTCACATGTTAGCAAGCCTAGATGATTTTTTCTTTGGCGAGCAAAGATTAGTCCTTCACGTTCTGCTCAAACCTGCCCTGTGAAGCTATGCGTGTATATTTTTCACCGATAAGTTGTGTCTGTCACCCTTTGTTTGTTTTCTAAACAATGCTTTATGTTTTATCGAGAGACCTGCGTGCACTTAGTGTGGTTTGCCACATAGTATGACAAACTACGTGAGTAGTAGGCACGGAACCTGATAGGGGTCACATTTTCTTGCAGTACGGTCTCATTTGTTTTGCAAAATAGTTCCATTATCTTTCCTCAATCATCTCTCTCACCTAAGTCTAAACACCTTGATCCCCCTCACAACTCTTGAGAGCTCTGCCCCCTCACAGCTCCCGAGAGCCTCCTCCCCTCTCACATACGAGAGCAACTATTGGCCACGCAGCAAGCCCTCCGCGTCCCCCCACAAAAGCTTCGAGAGCCACCTGTCTACTGCTTCCTCATCTCTCCTCCATCCTTCACTTGATCTTGCCCTATTCACAATGGCATCAAGCCGTTGACCTGGTTTATAGACATCGCTACTCTCGCTTTCGCTACTTCGGTTCACTCTCGCTCTTGTTGTATGTGGTGGCCATCATCGACGTTCTTCACCGCTACCCTCCCCTCCGTCATTACTGCTTGCCGCTTCCGTCTAGTCCGTCATCGTTGTCGCGGATGTCGATCATTGCTGCTCTCTCCTCCTCCCCGCCAAGTTTGCCCCTTTCGGGTCTCCCTTGTCGTTCCACCCCACCTTCCTCTTCTGCTCTTTCTTGGTCCTTGCTTTCTTATTGTCATTCCTTCTTCATTGTGTTATCTTTCTTTTATTTCTCTTTTCATGTGCGGTTTTAGATGTGTTAGGTTTTCTTTCAGGTTTGTTCCCTTTGGCTCTAGCCTCGCTTCTACGTGTTTGCTCTTGGATCCTACACTTGCCTCCCATTCCTTGGACCTTGTCATCCACTCTGATCCAGCCTTTGGCGCTCGACCTTCCCCGTGGCGCTCTCTGCCCTCGGCATTAGACCTTAGGTTTTAGGCTCTCGGCCTTAGGCCATAGGTTTTAGGCTACTAGGCTCAAGATCGGCTCACCAGAAATTCTAGACTTTATACTCTGGCCTCTAGCCCCTGGATTCTTGACACTAGGCCGTTGGCCCCTCTTGCTATGTGTGGCCTCTAGCCGACCCCCCCCTCCCACTCGTTGTTCTTTCCATTTCTTGAATGTCTGGCCCCTCCTACTTTGTGTGGATTTTGGACGACCAACCCCTCGCCTCTTTGGCGTATTAAGATCCCCTCTGCCGGGTCTCGTCCTGACTTTTCTGTTTTTTTTCCTTCCTTTGCTCCACTCTCTCTCTCTCTATCTCTCTCTCTCTCTCTGTCTTCTCTCACTTCTCTTTCTATTGCTCTCCTTCTCTTTGTCTCTGTCCCTCTTTGTCTCTCTATTTCTCTATTTTTCTCTATCTCTCTCTCTCTCTATCTATCTCTTTGTGTCTTTCTGTCTCTGTCTGCCCTTATCTTTGTCTCTCTGTCTCTTTATCTCACTATCTCTCTGTCTCTCTATCTCCTTCTCTTTGTCCCTCTTTTTTCTATCTCTTCGTATCTCTGTATTTCTGTCACTGTGTTTCTTTGTCTTTATGTATTTCTATATCTTGGTCTCTCCAGATCTTTGTCTCTGACCCTCAATATCTTAGTCTCTCTATCTTCTTGTCTCTCTTTATCTTTCTCTCTAAGTCTCTCTGTCTCTTTGTCTTTGTCCCTCAGTCTCTCAATTTCTCTGTCTCTCTGTTCCTCTGTCTCTCTGTCTCCATCCCTCTGTCTATCAATCTCTTTGTCACTCTATCTGTTTGTCTCTTCGTCTCCTTGTCTCTGTTTCTCTGTCTTTCTATCTCTCTATCTCTCAGTATATCTCTCACTCAATCTCTCTGTCTCTCTGTTTCTTTGTCTCACTGGCTCTTTGCTTTTGTCCCTCTATATCTATGTCTCTCTATCTCTCTATCTCTCTTTATCTTTGAATCAATGTCTCTTTGTTTCTCTGCCTCTCTCCCTCTGACTTCACACTCTCAGATTCTCTGTCTCCCTATCTCTCTGTCCCTCTATCTTGCTCTACTCCCCCTTTTTGCACTGCTCTCCACATCTCTCTCTTTCTCTCTCTCTCTCTCTCTCTCTCTCTCTCTCTCTCTCTCTCTCTCTCTCTCTCTTTCTCTCTCTCTCTCTCTCTCTCTCTCTCTCTC
>SZWC01000810.1:269344-308644 GCA_023375785.1 Penium margaritaceum
ATCTCTCTCTCTCTCTCTCTCTCTCTCTCTCCCTCTCTCTCTCTCTCTCTCTCTCTCTCTCTCTTTCTCTCTCTCTCTCTCTATCCTTGTCCCTCTCTCCCTCTCTACTTCCTCTCTTTACCCTGCCTGCTCTCCCTCTCCACACTCTCTGCTCCATTCTCACTCTTCTCTCTCTCTTTCTCCCTCTTCTCTTATTCTCTTTCTTGAGAACATTCTCTCTTTTTCTCGCTATCCCTCTCGTTCCGTCCCTTTCCCATTCTCTTCCTCGCTCTTCCCCTCTCGTGTCTCTGTTTTCCTCCAGCCCCATCTTTCTCTCCTTTGCTTCCTCCTCTTTCTGTTCTCCTTTCTCTTTCTTTACCTCCCTCTTTCTCTTCCACTCTACATCCCTCTTTTCCTCGCTCTTCCCTTCATCCCCCACTCCCAAAACTCCCCCTTCTGTCGCTCCCCTTAACCAGTGTTTGTCTCTTCTCAACCTTTTGCTCCTTAACCCCTTGTTTTTCTTTCCTGTTTTCATCCCTTTTTTCATTCTCTTCTTTCCTCCACTCTCCGTATTTTGTACCCTCTCTCTCCCACCTCTTACATGGACTGTGGACTCCTCCTCCCTTGCCCCGTGGTTGCATTTGGTCCTTTTCGTGCGGGCTTGCTCCTCTCCCTCTCGAAACTACGTCTCCATCCCCTGGTGAGCTTGTTCCATTTATTCACGTGCTTGTTGCTTCTGGATCTTGTCTTCTCCGTTCTCTCTCTTTCCTTACACCCCTTATTCTCTTCCTTTCTTCTTCCTCTTCCAACTCCATTTTCTAGGTGTCTACATTTTTCTCTCCCTCTCTATCCTACCATCAGTCCTCTCTTCCTCCCTTTCATGTTCCTCTCCCTTTTGTCTAAGCTTACGGCCTCTGCACCTTGTAAGCGCTCCTTGCACGCCCTGTTTGCATCCTCATGGGCTTATATCTGTGTTCTTATTCTCTATTTTCCTTTTGCCTTTTCCACCTTGTGCTTCTCTCATCCATTCTATATTGCTCGTGCGCTTCCTTCTCTTCCCCCTCACTACCTCTCCTTTCCTAACCAACCCCACCCCTTACTTCCTGCTTGTGCGAGTGCACACTCCTCTCCTTACTCTCTTCCTTTTCTCTGATTCTTGTCCTTGTCGTGATCCGCCTTCTTGTTTTCCCTCCCACGTCGTTTGTGCTCTTTTTGTTTCCTCTCCTTTCTCTGCCTTCCTGTCTCGCGTCTCTGTGCTCTCTCTCTCTATCTCGCCTTTTCTTTTATGTCCCCTCCCTCCTCTTTCTCTCTCCTTCCTTGCTCCCCAATCTCACTTTTTCTTCGCTCTCCTCCTCTTGTCCTTGCGTCCTCCTCATTTCCTTCTTCTCTTTCTCCTCTTGGTGTTGTCCCCTCCCCCCTCCCTCCCTCTCCCTCTCTTCCTCTCTCCCCTCTTTCTCTACTCTCTCTTGCTCACTATCCTTCCCTCTCTCTCTCCCTTTCTCTCTTTGTCCATCTTTCTCTCACTCTCTCTATACATCTCTCACTCTCTGTCCCTCTCTCCCTCTCTCTCCATCTCTCTTCTCTCCCTCCCCTCCCTTCTTCCTTTCTCACATTCCTCTTTTTGTCCTCTTCTTTGATTCCTCCCTTCCTTTCCTTCTCCCATCTTCCCTCCCCTCGTCGATCTCTCTCTCTCCCAACCTGCTCCCTCCTTTGCCCCTCCTTCATTTGTCTCTTCACTCCTCCTCATCGACCTTCATCGCCCCCCCCTCTACTGGCCTCACTTTCTTCACCTTTGGCCCCATCGTCCCTTCCACTTTTCCATGAGCTAAATCTGCTTTGGCTCGGTGTCCATCTATGGTCCGTCCCACCGTTGGTTCCCCCCTCTCTTCAACTGGCCTTTTTGTCGCTTCCTCGCTGCCGACCAGTGTTGCTCCACCCTCCTCTTGGCCGTCCCCTCCGGCCCCCACAAATCATTCTCTCTCTGGCTTGGTCCCCGTTGTGTCCTTGGGTGCCTCGCGCCCTTCATCGTTTGCAACTAGCATCTCCTCCCCCTCTCCCACTCCACCTCTCTTCTCCCCTATCTCATCTTTCCTCTCTTGCCCCTCTTTCCCCTCTCTCTCTCCTCTCTCTCTTCCTCCCACTTTCCCTCTCTCTTTCTTGCACACCTCTCAGTCCTATCCCTTTCTACCTACTCTCCCTTCCTCTCCTCCTCTTCTTCCCCTCACCATCCCATTTTGTCATCTCTCTCTCTCGATCTCTCTCTCTCTCCCTCTCTCTTTCTCTACCTCTCTCTCTCTCTCTCTCTCTCTCTCTCTCTCTCTCTCTCTCTCGCTCTCTCTCTCTCTCTCTCTCTCTCTCTCTCGCTCTCTCTCTCTCTCTCTCTCTCTCTCTCTCGCTCTCTCTCTCTCTCTCTCTCTCTCTCTCTCGCTCTCTCTCTCTCTCTCTCTCTCTCTCTCTCGCTCTCTCTCTCTCTCTCTCTCTCTCTCTCTCGCTCTCTCTCTCTCTCTCTCTCTCTCTCTCTCGCTCTCTCTCTCTCTCTCTCTCTCTCTCTCTCCCTCTCTCTCTCTCTCCCTCTCTCTCTCTCTCTCTCTCTCTCTCTCTCTCTCTCGCTCTGCCTCCCTCTCTACTCTCTCCTCTCTTCCTCTCTCTTTCTCCCTTTCTCTCTCCCTCGCATCTTAGTCAGGTTGTGGTTTGGTGCACCATGGCTACCATCTACCTTGGCCCCTCATTTCATTCTGGCAAGCTTGATCCACCTGGCCACCACTGCATCACCCTTGATGTTTTGCCTTGTTCTTGTGCACACTGTTTGAAGGACCCTGTTGCCCATTGACTCGTTAAGTCATGTCACGCTTGTTTCTTTGAACGTATGACTTACGGCTCCTTCCATGCGGATTGTTGTCTTCCTCCCACGACCTCTGCCACAGCCTACACCTCCCCTGGCCTGGTTGTTGCGGATTCCCCTTCCCCTCCCCCCTCATTGTCTCTTCCGCATCCAGCCTCCGCTCCTATCCTTTCTCTCGTACCCACTTTATCTTTCCTACCATCGACCTCCCACCCCCCAACCCCGTTCCCCCTTCCCCCATGCCCTCTTTTTCTGTTCTACCGCCCTATCTTGTAGCTCCTTCCATATCACCTACATTCGTCTTCGCCTCCATAGTGGGGCCTCCTCCCGTTTCTATCCCCCCCTCTCCTCCTGGTTCTTCTACTTCTCTCTCTCCTCTCGTCCCACCCCCCTTGCCTACCCTCTCCCCAACACACCATCTCCTCCCCCGTCTTCCTTACCCCCCTCTCACCACCGTGGCAATCCACTATCATTCTCTCCCCTCCCTTCCGTTTTTGCCGTCCCCTGTCTCTCCTCCTGGCTTCCCCACCTCCCTTCTTTCGATCCCTTTTTCTCTCATTGCTGCCGACGTTGCGGGCTCCTGCCGTGCATCTTCTCCCTCTCACAGTGCGAATTTTATTCTCCTCTCTTTTGAGGATGCCCTGGAGGACATCCCTTCACTGGTGTTCTCCCTAGTCGATCTCGTGGGGGATCCCGTCCTCTTTGCGGTGACACCATCTTCTTTGTCCTCCCCCCTGCCGACTCCTCTGCCACCTCACCCCTTCCTCCCCTTATCACCATCCTCACTCGCAAGACTCTTCCCCCCTTCTTCCTTTTCCTTCTCGATCCCCTTTCCTGCTCACTCTCCTCTCTTGTCCATCTCCTCCTCTGGCAGCTTCCCTCCTTCCAACCATCCCCAACCAGGCTTCACTTCTCGCTGTTCCCCATTTGTCCCACTCGTGGATGCACACACATGCTACCTAGGCTCGTCCTTTTGTCCCTCCATCCCCTCCCCTTTCCCCTCGCGCTCCTCTTCATGCCCCTCCTGTGCTTGGCCCATCGCTTCTTTATCCGGCCCTGGACACTCCTCCTCCCTCCTCACCTATTTCCTCCCGCACCCGCCCTTGCATCGCTCGCGCCAAAACATGTGCCGGTGATCCCCTTCCCACAGTCCCTTTGCCTTCTTCCTCGTTTCCTACCTTGCCTTCCTCTCTCGTCGTTTGTCCCATAGTCTTCTCCAAGTCACCATACCCTGTGTCCTCTCCCTTGCCCTCCTGCGTCTCCTTTGTTCCTCTTCCCCCCTTTTCCTCTTACCCATCCCCTTCCTTTTCTCCCTTCCTTTGTCCACTACCTACCGTGGCTTCTCTTCCTCCATTTTCCTCTCGCTCATCTGTCCTACTCCTCCTCTGGCCTCTTTGTCTCCCGCTACTCCGCCTCCCCCTCCACCACTCCATCCCCCCCTTCCCCCCTCTCTGACTGCCTCTGGGTCCCCCTCTTCCCCCCTCACCTCCACCCTCCTCTGCTACCATGCTCCCTCCATCTCGCCCTCTGTCCCCTTACACCTTCCATCTGGGTCACACTCACGGTCGTCAGTTCTTTCATCTTGAGTTTGGCCATGTGCACGATGCAGGTACTAACCATCGCTTCGCCGGCGCATCTGCGTTTGCTACGCGTGCCCTCACAATCACATCTCTCTTGCTCGCCTCCTATTCTCCCTCCCACCTTGACAAGTCCGTCCCCCTCACCCTTGTCGACGCTCTTGCTCACCTTAACTTTGTTGCCTGGCTTCTAAAGCCTGCCTTTGCGTCCACTATCGCGACAGTTGCTCTTTGGACCCTTCTCCCACTAGACTGGGGCTTCCTTTTTTGTTTTTCTTGCCCCCTTCCCCTTGCCTTTTTCGTTTGGTCCTTTGCTTGATGATCGATTGTATGTTGCATCTTTCCTCATCCTCCAGCTCTGGGCTTCTTCCTTTCATGGGAGCGTCTATAAAAACTTCTTCCACATCTGATGCCCTTTGTTGTTGGCATAGTGTTTCCAATCTGTCTTCGTCCATTCTCATGTCATGTCTCTTCCCTTTGCCCCCCCTCCCCCACAAGCCCTTTGGTGCTTCCGTTGTCATGTACCTCTGGGTGTTAAGGTGTAGGCCCTTCATTCCTCGGAGCTTCCCCCCCCCCTCCACTTCCTCGCAAGGCGCCTCAAGGATGCCGCTCTTGGCCGTTTGGCACCCTTAGCAGATTGTGTAGACCAATCACTTCTAGAAGGGTGCTTCTAGTGGGATGCTCCTAGATGAGGCGCTTCTGGACGGGTGGTGCAAGTGGAGTGCTTCTGGTGAGGTACCCATGGATGCAGGGCCTCTGGATGGATGCTACTAGTGAGGTGCTTCTGGTGGATTGTTCTCTAGTGGGTGCTTCTAGCATCGTGTGCATGTGCAGATGTTTCTAAAGGTTCTCACGGCTGGGTGTACTCGTCAGTGTGTTCACAATTTGTGTTGTGGCACAGACGATGGCGCAACTGTGGCCTTCCTATACCCTTCGATGGTTTGCTTAGTCCCTGCCTACCAAATCTCGCCGGTCGCTGTGCTAGTGCCTAGGCGTTCAAGAACTCTGCTTACGCCACTTGCACTCGCTTGTGCTATCATGTTAATGTAGCAAACAATCCTCAATTGTTAGCAAGCCTAGTTGATTCGTTGGTTCATGATCCTAGATTAGTCCTCCACGTTCTACTCAAACATGCCCTATGGGGCTATGCGTGTAGTGTTCCGCGCCATCGCCTTGTGTTTGTCATGCTATGTGTGCTTCTTAGACTATGCTTGTTGTTTTGTTGAGAGAGCTGTGTGCACTCAGTGTGGTTTGCCACATAGTGTGGCAAAGCACGCAAGTAGTAGAGACATGACACGATAGGGTTCATGCTTTCTTGAAGTGCGGTATCATTATTTTTGCAAAAACATTTCATTCTTTTGCCTCGATCACCTCTCTCGCCTAATTCTCAACACCTCAATTCCCCTCACAACTCTTGAGAGCTCTCCCTCCTCCCAAATCTCGTGAGCCTCCTCCCCCCTCACAGCCAAGAGCGAGTGTCGGCCCCGCGACGAACTCTCGACATCCCCCCTCACAAGCTTTTAGAGCCACCCGTCACCTGCGTCCTCCTCTTTCCTTCATCCTCCTCCATGACATTTCCCTTCTCAACACCAATCATACGAGCTATACTAGGTGCACAATGAGGAGTAGCGGTAGCATTAGCCTCCAATTTTGTGAAATTTACATTTCTATACAAACTACCTGTTCAGAAATCATGCAAGGGTTTTTTGCAAACTTAAGCCAAGATATCGAGAAAAAAGTACTTTTTCCAATACAATGTATACACGACCCTCCATGAAAATTAACATCACTTTATTATGTTACCCATGGCAAATGAAGAGGGACATAGACAGGGCAAACTACTATCAGAACCACCAGCATGTGATGACGCATCACATCAAGAAAAGCCACAACATTTACAAAACCAATGAACAACTTGCAATATCTGTTTTTGAAATATGTAGATGATTGTTTAACCAACAAAACTTGTTAAAGTAGTGACAAGAATGGTCGAAATTTTCAATCATGATCTGTACCACGGGAAACGTCTTTAAAATGACATCATGCTTTTGCCCAATTTACTATAGATAATTCAAATTTTTTCATAAGAATAAATTAGGTCAATTTCTTCTCTCATTTCTAGATAAAGAATATCATCCATAAAAAAATCAAGGATCCATAAATAAAAGATATCACGTTCATTAAAGTCATCTAGTCTTAAAGAAAATGTAATTTTATGCAATGTATAGTATTCTTCTCCTTCTTTTCATTTTCTTTGTCTAGAGAATAGAAATTGGCTGCACACACCACATGACCTAACACAAAGATTTGTTTTACAAGTATCTTGTGATCCAAATCTAATCCACTATTATAACAAAAACGTTATTCCAGCAATTCGAATTTGTATTGTATGAATTTGTATACTGTATAAAGGAGAGATGAAAATGCACCTCTTTAAAGACAATCTTCATCTTGAAGATATGAAGAAGCCTCTTGACAGTTGACACAGTGAATGAAAAAGTCCCAAAGGTAGCTTTTGATACCAACAAAAATTTATCATACTGTTAAAAGGAAGAGAAAATGATTTTGGATACCGAATTTTCACTGAGTTTCAAATCCTAAGAAAGAAAACCACCAAGGCAAAAACATAAATTCCTGTCCAAAGATGGGTTTTACAGCCACCTAATCTCCACATTGTGAGGTTCCACCTCATTTTCAACCCAAGGAAACAAGAGAAGCCACACTTCGATACCAATTACTTGCACATTTGAAAGGACAGACACTGGCTATCATGGCAAGTGAAGGACTAGTTTATGACCTCTCAAATTTACATCACACTGCACTTGATCCACCATGGAATAAATGCCCCGCAAATAAAAAACCCAACAACATTTTTCCTATAATACAAAGCTCTCGGCATGAAAGCTCTTTAAACTAAAGCATATGGATATGAGCTATGTCAAAGACGTTGTTGCGACAAAGAGTTTTTTTTTTATGATCTTGCTGGATTATAATCAGCATGTGTGGGTCAAGATCCTGTGATACATATGAGAAATAGCTGATGGATGAATGTCATGTTTGTGACAGGTTGAGAACTGGAGCGAGGTCTGAAAAAATGGTTCGAATATTATGAAGGTTATTTTGTCAAGACCCCTGTCAAACACTTCATTGTCCAAAGGGAATCAATATCAAATGCTATTGCCACACACTCCTTATCAAAACGGAATATTAAAGATAGTGAATTGCACTTTCTTGAACCAATGAGGTACCATGCTTAGCACTCAAGACTTATTTGCTACATTCATGACTAAAGCCATTGCCACAATCCCCTACATTACCAATTGTCTTCCCACCAAAAGGCTACTCATTCGTAGAAGCACAAATGTTTAGGTTTGATTTTGTCATCGTCTTAACATCAATGATTGAATTATGTTTGGTTGTACCGCATATCCCTCAATCAAACCGTATGACATGACGTAACTCAAATCCTTTAAGAAGGTCTATTGTTTAAGCAAAGAGAAATTCAGGAATTCCTATCGCCAATCAAACAACATCACAAAAAGGTGTTCCATAGCATGTGTATCATTTCTTCTAATGCTTTCTAATCACACTCCATTCCATCTCAATCACCCATTCTCATTTTGTTTGTTTTCGATAGACTTCCCCCACATCACTTACATGCTTCAAGAAAATTGCACCTTACCCTTGATGAGCATGAGAAATTTCTCATTCCTATCCTTCTTGATGATTACATTTGAAAACTTAACCACCTTCCCTTTTTGAACTTATTTCTTAATAAGCTATGTTGTTGAAACCAACTCGTCCTCACCAAAATGCATGCCTTGCCAGTTTATAATACCGTCTACAGATGAAAACAACAGAAGTAATGCATGATTGACCAAGATCATTGAGTACCACTAGCTACAAGGATGCTATCAACTGGCTAAAGCTGCATGATGGAATATATCTTTGCTTCGGGAATTTGAGAATCTTGAGGAATACTAAACATATAATATCCTTCATGAACCCACTTATTGTCATGTTGTCAAATTTAAATCAAAATTTAAGAGAAACGTGTATGCTAAGGGCAACCACTTTCAATACAACACGAACTTGGTTGTGGCAACAAGCACAAAAGAAAAGAAAACTACGTTTAAAGGTTTTTACCCTATGGCTTATAACAATGCCATCTTAGTCCATTATTTCTCAATACCTATAACTCTTGGGAACTTTATTAAAAGGACATCAAGTCTGCCTATTTTAATGGTGATCTGGTTTACGATGTTTACGTGACACAATGAAAGATTTTGTTACATGGAGGGGGACTATTTGATTCATCTCTTAAAAAACATCTTTAATGCTTGGAAAAAGGGCCCATGTAAGTGGAATAAGATGACCCACAAGTTCTATTTCATTGAAGTTATGCAATAGCAATGTTTTGATCACTCACTATGTTTACAATTTAGACTCATGACCGTGGACATTTTGCTTCCTGTTCAAAATGTACTTGTTTTCTACCCTCTCCACCTTTAATTTTAACAAAAGAATTGGAATTCATAATCTTGACATTTTTACATGTGCTGCTTTACCTACTATGATGGATTCCAAGGAATTATGAAATGTTTATGTATGAAGTTATTCTTGCACAAGGATCTTATGTGCAATGGGTGGGCAAAAGATTCAGATTCGGAAAATGTTCATTCATGGCCACTTCTTTTCTCTAGAATCATGGCTTCCGAAAGCCATTGTCACCTAAAAACATTGCACAAAGTAGAAAGCAAACAATTCCCTAGTATGTTGGTTTTCATCATGTTTTATTCTATTTTTCAAGCGTCCCAATAGATCTTACCTAGCTCGCATCCCTAGTCAATCATGCAAGTTGCAAAACAGACAGCACATCATCAAAATGAACAAATACATTTTACTCTTGTTTGTTACTCCTCAAGTGTCCATCCAGTACCACAAGACTTTTGGTCGTCTATGTAGACTTTACTGCAAGGCTGACTTATCAAAAGACCAAAGCAGGAACTATTCATTGTCTCATTACATTTTTAGAATTAACAAATAACTGTGTTATGGTGTTCCATGAAGCATTGTGTTGTAGCCCCTACAACAACATAGGATGAATTAATTTGCAATGGGAAAGAAATCAAGATGTGATGTGGCTAGAAATGTAATTTGGGAGGGAGGTTTTGACCAAGTGGAACAAATCACTTCTTTTTTAGAAAACTAAGGTATTTCCATCTTGGCAGAGAGCCTTTTGCTTGAGTAATCATGGCTAAAGGTGATGTAAGAATGGTGGACGTGAAGAAGAAAATTGAAGAAACATACATGTTTCCTATCTCACTAGACATAGAGCAACATGCTGTCCTCTAAATGAAAATGGGTCTTATTCCTTCTACCAACATCATTACACAAGGATTCCCTGCACAATATTCTCTAATTTGCTTACCACATGCAAACCTTGTGTTTTTTATTGAGTAGGCATAAGTAGTCATCGATTGTTGGAAGCGACAATCAAAGCACTATGAGTTCTTCCGGATCATTGACTTCATATTTATGAACCCATTGACTGCTCGATTGCTTTTCCTACAAGCATAAGTAGGGAAAAAAGGGTAACTTGGAACAATGATTCTCCTTTTGAGACACAAAGTAAGGTAAACCAGAAAAGATCCACTCCATGGATCTTCCTTGGAATCCTTAAAATTGGATAATCAAACCATAAGGTACCCACTCTATTAGCCTTTGAAAAAACATCAGATTGAACGTTGAAGGAAAGAAAAGAACTCAAAGGTGCTTGCCCGAGTTTGAAAGCATAGTTAACCATAACTTTGATGAAATAAGACCAAAACTGGGGGAAATGTGGAAAACCCTCTTAGTCCATGTCCATACTCATTCTTGTCATGAAAACAATACAAGAAGGGTAGGGGAGAAATTGCAAGTATCTCCCTTGACCCTATTCCGATCTATCTTAAGGACCCTATTGTCAATCAAATGAGAGGACTAAGAGAGAGGGTAGTCGCAAGCCTTTTTTGGTCGTGGGTATTCATTTCTTAAACGTTTCGATGGAGAGTGAGTTGTTAATGTACAAAACAAATTGTACTACTTGTAGAGGCACATCTTCTAAGAAAGGATGAGAGAAGTGCGGAAGTACCTACCTTGCAGTACCAATCAAATGCGAGGCTATTGGTTTTTGGTTACCTTTGACCAAAGTATCAACCCGTCCACTACCAAGAAGAGGACTTGCACTTCAATAAACAAGGTAACTTCACTAGTAGCACTTATAGTTTCTTTGCGGTAGCCAAAATGGCCATGATTTACTATTCAACGTTAAAAAATTTCATTTATTAATGAATGTGGTTGATTCTTCCACCATTCATTAATCTTGACGTGTTGTGCAATATTCTACCATGCAATTAAGGTTTGTGATATTTTGGTGTATGATATATGATCGAAAAACTAAACATTAGGGAATTAAAGCATTTAAGCAAAAGATGATCTTTTAAAATCATGAGCCATTGACAGATCAAGGATTCAAAGGACTTGAGATATATTCATAAAATGGGAATCACGTAATGTAGTAATATGCATTCATGACACACTAGAAATGTCTTGAAGGTAACTGGATGGGTTAACTTTGTGTAGCCACAAGGTGTTAAACATTCATGATGGGATAACTACCACAAGAACAAGGAGCATTATGAACCATAGAAGTAAGCTATATTTGGTGCCTGTGAAAGGATGCTTTGCCTTTATTTGTCAAGCTATAATACTTTTAGATGGCCAATGAACAAAATAGCTAAGATTTTGGTGTCAGTTATTCATAGATTAAGAATGGTCACATTGAGCAGCAATCAATTCGACATTAGTAGAAAGACCTTGTTTAATGTAATTAATTTGCAAAAATGTGGTAAAAAATGGAATATTTGATTATTTTTTTAAAACTTGAAGATTACCAAATCAACATGGGAGTATCCGCCCACCATTCCTAGTGAAGATCACATATGAGGTGCTCCAAGAGTATCCAAACAATGTGCCATATAAAATGTAATCATCATTGAAAGAGGATCATCTTTATCAAGGAAACTATGCATCTTCTCTCTCTTTGAGGAAATCTGTTATTGTAGCCCTTTGGAGTCAACCTTAAACATTAACAATGTACATATCTCGCCCTATTAGCCACCCATTCCTTTCTAAGGAAAACTCTTTCAATAATCAATGAAATAAAAAGGTCAAAGAGTTTATATGGAATTAAGTATACTCATGGAATTGTGAAGTAATAAAAACGTATGTTAAATTATCATAAAATTACAACCAAAGTAAACTATCAACAATACTCATGACAACTTACAAAAGATTCTAATTAGAAAGTCCTTTGACATGGAATGACTATTGTTGAAATCACAAATGAATAATTTTAGTGCTGTGTTTTCATGTAAAATGCCATAAGTTTATAAACTATTTGGACAAATGTAATTGTAGAAGGTTATTCAAAAATAACAAAAATGACACTACTTTAGTGTAAAATTGTGACATGCATATAGAACTCAAGAAGCCCACTATCATTATCTTGAATTTCACCAATGTTTCACCTATCGCAAAATCACATCGGATAAAACCATGGATGTGTAAAAGTGCTACATCTAAAAATGATAAAGCTGTATCGCATGAAATCGAGGACAATCCATTGCTCTTCCTCATATGACATACACATTATAGATAAAACAATGATGTTTTCTTATGGCCTAAAACAAAATTGTGTCATGTTTTTCAAAAAATTGGCTAAGAACAGCATGGTCGAGGGTAGCATTCTTGGCTCTACCATGGCCTTCATACGTTTGGGTGATGGTATCATGGTGGGAGGTCACATGGATGATGCAAGCTTGGTGGTCCCTCTCATGGCTGACATAAGCATGTTTGTATCTCCATGGCTAACACTTTTAAGGCCTTTGTGCACGTTGCTTCAGCTCACATCATTGATTCTGCCATGGGAGAGTGTGTTGTAAGTTGAATGCACAATTGCATGTGATGTATACATGTCTATACCTTGATGTGGTCAAAATGCACATACTTGTTCTCGGGTTTTGGTTGTTGTACTCCACAAAGCACGGTGATACATCATCATTATTATGAGAGGAAAGGATGATCACACATCTTAATTCTCTTGAAATCTAGCTTGGTATGATCCATCCTATTGTATGCCTTTCCGTCGTTATACACACTAGATGTAAAGGGAAAGAAGGACGTCATGGTTTCTAGGTATAAGCCATATGAAGAACAATGTTATCTAAAACATTAGGTTATATGAACCCAGACACCTTCATTTTCCAAAATTCAATGTTGGCAAATAATAAAATCTGGAGAAGGGTATAGCTCACGTCTTTGCATAAGGAATTTCACATGATGTTTGATCAGCAAGATGTAGAGGTACGGGAAACGGAAAAAGTGATGAATTCCTCAAAATGGCTTCTTATGTGAAAGACTGAGGGTGCCTTAATACTGAGTGTTAACATGGGACTTCTCGAAACTTCAAACAAGAATGTCTAATACATTATTGGCAAATTATCAAGCTATTCCTGTTCAGTAAGGGATTGTTAAATATGTTAAAGGACACAAAAGGGACAATAAGATTGCATGCATCAAGTTTTAAAATAGTGATAACGTTTTGTTTTCAGATTGTCCATGTGATCGGTGCAAACAATTGTCTGAGTCACACTGAAGTCAAATTGAATTTCGTTCCATTGGGTTTGCAAGTAATTTTATTTGCATGAAATGATTTTGCATGCATGAAAGAATAGATGATGATGAGGTTTTTTGACATATGGCATTACGGTCCATAAAATAATATAATTTCATATCTTAACATTGACAATGCGGTACATGTCAAAGTAAGTTACCAAAATGTTGGTCTACATTTAGAACATTTTATTGTAAACGGACGATAAAATGATAAAAATTTGATGTCTTGGCCACTTCATGCTATGTTATGTACAAGTAGCCAACGCCACATAGTAGATACCATATTGTGGTCCATTTAGATATTTGAGCGTTTCTAACAAGGATGTGTTGTAAACTGGTCATATCTTACTTGGTTGCCGGAGATTGATTCATATGTTTGTGTGGCGAAGGGTTTTGTATGATGTACATGAGCATTGATTTCATGATTGGAATATTGTGTTGAATGATTTAGACATGATGCACTATTTTGGAAATCATTGCTACATGGTACTCAGGCTTGTATCCTAGTAGTATCCAGTGGGAAAAACTGGATTGTGCTCAATCAAGGAGAAAATATAAGAAAAATCTTATGAAGTATATTAATGTAAAATGTTTCATTTTCGTCACACATGAAAAACATTTAATTAAGGTCCTTTAGAAAGATCACTTGAATCAAGGTTAGATGTGAATAGTGAATTTGAATATGACAACAATTCCCGTTCATCGTGTTTTGTTCTTGCATTTCCGGGAAATGGAATAACAAATTCTTTTAGCTCCTAGTCGTTATTTTGATGTGACCTGCAACAGTTTGAATGGAATAGATTGATCATCGTTGGATTTAATGTTTGAAGATCATCTTTATGTCGCTGCGGTTTTAGATAGTACTCCTTAGTTGCTATTTTGCCTCACATATTGCCTGGCTCGGCCTCGGTAGATCTAATAATCACCCTCCTGCATATGCGGGGCGCCGCTCCCATTAATGCGCAGGATTGTCTTTGCCGGGCGGTCATGCCCCTCAAATCCAAGGCGTCACACGCCAGTAGACGGAGCCACAGACCTACGATCACGAGCGAGAAGACACGCAGGGAAGAGCAGCATGCGCGCATACGTCACAAATGTTGACTCAAAGGACAGCTCCCTCCGTCCCCTTCTCTCCCGTCATTCTCTTTCTTAATCAAAGACGTGTTTCCTACTGACAGCGGCTGCAACTTCAGCCTCAAGGAGAAAGAGCATAACCTGACAGCAGCGGTTTGGGTTGCAACCTGACGCACTTCTCGCTGACTCTCACTCCATTCGCAACTCGCAGTTTGGGTGCTGTGATCTGACGTGGCATCGCGGGTCCACGTCTTAAGGCAGTGCGAAACCCGAGCTAGAGGTTTGTGCATCTAGCGAACGGCAAAATGGCGCGTTTTTCTTTCATCCCCGCTACGCCATGTAATCGACATGTGAAATTTCGTGAATTTCCATCACGTCACAGATTTTCCGATCGATTTTTAAAAAATCCGTCTTGCAGTCTTGCTCTCAAGTGCGAATGGCATCCTAACACATGACATAGTTGGGGATGAGTCGTTCTTTTTCAAAAAAGCTTGTCATCTGGAAAACTTTTAAGAGGCCAAAAGTTGTTGTGACCATCTCTAAACAGGCCCGATATTGGTTGAAGTTTCAGCTGGTGGAGGGTTTGGTCAATGATCTCCTTTTCGAAGTCTGCTATGACATCGAGCAAAAGCATTGAAGTCAGAAATAAAAGAGGTCGAAAGATAAAATCTCACCATCGTTCAAGATAACATATCGCGACCGGACAACATCGGCGTTTTCGCTAGACCTGTTTGCTTTGCTTAGATTCTGAGGAGTTTGATATGAAAACCAACTTCACAGCGACTGCTTGGGGTTAATGCCGTTCTCGCCTTTTACCGCAGACTACTGAATTAACGGTAGGATCTCTACGCAGACATCGTATACACTCATTTCCGTCACACCTCGTCGAACATTCAAAGCTTTGAAATCGACAGGAGAACAAGGCCGTCACAATATTGAGCAGCATCATTCGTGCTTCGGCGTGCGTTGCACGTGCACTTTCCACCCAGGCGATGAGCAGGACAATTGACCTGGCGATGCATTTCCACGTCTGATTTTCATTTCGTCCGCTTCTCTCTGTAAGGAAACTTTCCTTTTTAGGACAAAGGAGAAAGATGTCGATATTCTCAGTTTTCCATTCCAATATAAAGATCGTCTTACCCCATATGTTGAGATAGATGAGGTCATCCGGATATGGCAAACATAGTTGTTCTCAGTATGGGTTTGGCTAACTCAAAACTTCTGTAACGTGCTGTGCTGTTCAAAAAGAAAAAAAAGTTGTCCTGTTATATAAGGCTTGCACTATTTCCCTACTTGTCACTCGGACCCCGCAATTTAGAAGTACGATTCCGTAGTTGAACTCATTCCAAATCAGTCATACATTTTGAGTAATTTTACAGAATCGCACAACCTTGTGTCGTTCAAGAGAGTTTTTAAAAAATTTCCATACAAGGGACATCCGAATGTGAAAAGAAATTAAAACCTTGAAGAACTATTCTGGGGATAAAAAACAATGCATCACATGATGCGTGTCATATTGAGAACGAAAACGTGAATAGCAACATTTCCATACTTTCCAAGCACAAAACAATGCAACAACTCAAACACGATACCCTAAGATTAATCTGGAGGTTCATCTAAAAAGGAAAAAATTATGGATTCTTTTTTAATTAATAGCCGTTTAAATTAGGGACGTTTCAAAGGCGGGCCAATACAGAGTTATGGTCTAGCCATAAGGAAAGATGATAGCTTTCATATTAATTCAAGCATTGGGTACCAATCCAAAAACATGTAAAAATACTTCATTCTCGATTTTGCCTTCAATATTGGAAAATTCACATCGGATTTATACAACCATGGAAGTACAAATGTGTACATAACATGTTCTTGGGTAGACTTTTTCGAGGAGTCGTGTTTGCACCACGCACAAACCATTTATGTCGTACTTGGGAGATTCTCAGTTGAACCTTTTTCATGGCTTACTCCCTTTCAAAAAAAAAAATCTCCTTTCAATCCTATTGATATGAATACAATAAAAAAAAACTTCTCAAAGCTCTTGATGTGTTTGTAAGATATCTGTCTAGTTAAACACCATCCTTTAATGATCCTTACGCATCAAGAGACTGTACGAAAATGAAGTTCATTGCCGTATCGTATTTGAAGGCAAAATATTTCATGTATGGTGGTCTATTTCATGTCGTGCCAATTGGTTTCATTTGATTTCGTTCCACGTTATGTGATGGTCTACCATGCCTCTTGTGACATATCATGTTCTTTTCTACCAAGTCATGCCATGTCTTGTGTTGTGTCGCATTGTTTCACTACAATTTGAGATATGATACGTCAAAATCAATGTTTTCTTCATATCACGGATTTTTATGTGGTGTCAAATGTTTTTTTCTCTTGAATCATTTTCATGATTTTGTGTTTTCTTCCATCATCTTGTGTTGTGTTATGATACATAGTCTGCTTCTACGTCATGATTTAACATTTTATGAAATGAATTTTCCTTTGGTGTTCTTTCAAATTGTTTCACAATATGTGCTATGCAAAGTCTTATCACATCATTACATGTGTTACCGTAACACAACTTAGATGTATGCATTTTTCAAGCAAGTTTCTACGTTACTTCTATTCGCTCGAAATTGGATCCTTACAATATTTTTCGGTGGTCACCTAACCAAACAATCCTAGATAATGCTGGAGGTTTTTTTCACTGCCTGTTCAGGTTTTGAGACCCTCGCATGCCTTCAAAATTTTTAACTTTGAGATCGGAAGCCAATCTTCTGAGTCATAGAACGCGGATGGCTCTTTATTTGCCACCAATTCACATTATCACAGTCTTGTTTTGAAAGGCGAAGAAAACGCGACGTGAAGCATTACCCTTTTCTTTTTTGAACTTTGGAAAATGCATACTCAAGATGGCATGTTGTGAAGATTTTATGCTAATCATTGTGTGATGTAGGTTTGCAAAAAATGGAATCGTAACATAACTTTAGATGTGATTCACTCATGTTATCCATAATCTACATAAGAACACAATGGTGAGAAAAAAGACTTACTTTCCATGAATGTGAGGTTCAGTACGGCATCACATCATGAGCATTTTTTAATAACATTGGTAGTGTTACTTCATGTCGTGTCATGTTTTTGTTTTAGGGTTCAATCAATTATTTATACAATGTTTTTTTATGTAAATGTACACTATTTTGTGGTTTATTGTGATTTTTCATAACGTGTGTATCATGTTTTCTTTTGTCACTTTGTGTCATTTCATCCTTCATTGTCTTCATGCATCATGGCATGTCCTCTGTGTCACATGATGTCACTTCTTCATGATGCGGTGTGTTATCATGTTCTTCATTGTCACTTTGTTTTGTTTCGATCTTTTTCTTGTGTCTTATTGCATTTTCTTTTTATTGTGCCAATTTCTGTTGTGGTGTATCACATGAAATTATGTTTTATTTATTTCTTTGCAAAACATGCCATGTCATTTCTTATCCTCTCCTTTCATGTCCATTTGCTTTCTATCCAAACACCTCATGTCTCATCGTGGAACTTTGTGAAGAATCATGTTACTTCATGCTTAACCTTTTTGTTTTGGTTCAATCTCATTGTATAATTCTTCTTACCTATCCTTTTTCTTTATGTAAGACATATTGTTTTTAGTATTATTTTATAACTTTGTCTCGTGGATCACTCATTTTGTGATGTTTGAGGACCACTTGAAAACGTGTTACCTCCTCACTTAAAAGGATCGGTTGTATGAACTTTGCTCACATTATAAGAATGCTAATCACTATATCTGCGGTCAAATGCAACATAACATTGTAATCATGGCAATATTTCAAGGAGGCATGATGTTATGTTATTGTTCGGATGTGATGCAAGTAGAATGAAAGACATAAATGACAAATTTTGAATGCCAATCTCAGGATTGCTACCATAAAGGTAATAGTATATTTTCTTCATAGATTTGTAGCTCAATTGAGATCACAACTTTTTAACAAGACATTTCATACATTGAGTGGATATGTTGGAAGCGAGATCATCTAGGTGTCCGAGATTCGAAAGTCAATGTACTTACAAGTCAAAGATGAGCATGAATTTAATTTGTAAAGGGCGTGTAAAATGGTTCAAGAAATCATATCTTGTTGATTAATCCCCTACACAGATGCACTCCACAAGCTATTTGAAGATGTATGCATCTAAAACCAATAGAAAATGGCACAAGATGAGCCACTGTACGTATTCAACAATAAAAAATTAGAAGAAACACCCAAGACTACCAGAATAAGCAAAAATTGATGAGAACATTACAATGATGTGAAGGGAATAATTGAAAAATGACAATCGTAATCTTAACTATCTAAACCATGTGAAAGAGCAACAAGTTATCTGCAATCCTCACCATTCCTTTCAACCTTGTTGGCAATGTTAGCAAAAAATCGGTTTGGCATACTCAAGGAGTGTGAACCCATTCTTTTTGTTTCACATGTGTCTTTCCTTGTAAAACTCTTTCCCCCCCAAAAACAGATAGTTGATCATCAAATGAAGCTTAATCAAGGTCACTTAGAAGAACACTTCAAGAAAACTAACAAGCTAAGATATGTGATGAGGTTCCTTTTAATGACTATGCAAAAAGTCCATTTCACCCTACATAGGAAACATGCATTCCTAACATTGTACACTCATCCTTAACATCAACAAGGGAATGTGAAGTAGAAATCATCATTCTTTAAAAGTATGTTACTTTTGCACTTACGATGAGCCAAATGTTTCAAAATTTGGGATCTTCAAAGATGATACCAAGAGATCAATGTTAAGAATAAGTGTCTAATTTCTTAATTTCTAATCCTAGAACTTGAATTAGTCTTTGGCTTGTGTGTCATACTTGTCTTGTTGGACCATGCATGTCAGGTACCTCACAAAAATATCTCTTACAAGCTTGTTGTCGAGTGTACTTCATCAACTTGCTTGAGTGGCGCTACAATGCACATGCGCCACAGGAATTCCTTTCTCGGAGGAACATTGCCATGGTGAGTGTCGTTGCACCAATAGTGGCACATTGCAATCTTGCCACTTTTGAAGTACTTGTTTTTTTTCCCAAATCGCGGCCATGTTTCATAGCAACATGATCAAGTTTTTTGCAGAATAGAAACAACGCATAAAAATGAGTGTGTTCAAAACGACCTCGCATTAGAGGTATCCAAGATGCAATTTGGTAGGGATTCGGCACTAGTGTTGTTTGTTCTCACTTATTCATGCTTACGTTGAACATTCAATCATCTTGATCATGTTTCAGTGCTAACTCATCGCCATGATGCCTCCCTCACAGCTTTTGAGTTCACCATTCATCATAGCTCTTGAGAGCCTAGTCCCTCATATCTTGTGAGAGCTTTGACCTTTGCCGTAACTAAGTGTCACGCAATGCCATCCTAAACGTGAGATGAATGGCTCTAAGGTGGATCTTTCCATCCACTTCGTCTCACAATGTCACCCTCCGAGACACCTTGGGCCCTATTCAATAGGGCATCAAGCCTATGAAGATGCCGATTGGCTCCACCATCTCCGTTTCCACTTCTTCTTTACCTTTGCCTGCACCACCATCATCCCCACCACCACCGTCATCGCTGCCTCTGATGCCATCCTTCATGCCGTACCACTTCAGCACCCCAGCCTGACGGCACTGATGCCGCAAATAAAAGAAGAGCGGAAGGAAATGGCAGGGGTGCCCTACCAATCAGCGGTGAGCAGCTTCATGTACGCCATGGTGGCGACTCGACCAGACGTGGCCTACGTGGTGGGCGAAGTGAGTACGTACGTGGCTAATCTAGGGCCACTACACTGGAAGGCGGTCAAGCGCACCCTTTGCTACCTGCAAAGTGATGTGGCATGCGTGCTTGAGGTTCGGTGGCAAGGGGAGGGCAGACCCCTTGCGTCTAATCTACTATACGGATGCAGAATACGCTAGCAATGTGGACAAGCAGAAGTCCACATCCGGCTACATGTTCTACCTTGCTGGTGCAGTGGCCTTCTGGTGCAACAAAACTTTGTCACCACCTCCAGAGTGAAAGTAGAGTACATCGCCCTGGCCGACGTGGTGAAGGAGGCGGTGTGGCTCCGCAGGTTGTTGGAGGAGCTGGGCAGACCACAGCAAGATCTTACGGTGGTGCATGAGAACAATACCGGCTCCATCTTGTTGACCAACAACTTGAGATAGCATAGGAGAAAAAAGAACATCGACGTGCATTATCACTACGCACGGGACATGGTTGAAAAGGGGCAGGTGATGCTCCAACATTGTAGCATGCACAACATGCGATTTGCTTGGCCAAAGTGCAACCCGTGGACCGGCACGCAATGAGCGTGGCCAGGCTTGGGATAACCAGCTATGATGGGCTGGAGGGCGTAGCTAAAGATGAGTGTGAGCAAGTAGGATAAGCAGGCATTGCAGGTTCAAGGAGGAGAATGTTGAATATTTGCCACTCTGCATGCCCAAGCGTAGTGCCGGATTCCACCGAAGAGTCGCTAGTGAGAGGAAAATCATTGCAGTTGAATCTAGCGGCTGGAGGATTGCTCGGATCCTAAAATGGAGGATTGCCCCTAAAATCTGACAAGTTGCTAAATGATGGAAACTGGGGCAGTCCTGAGGATGGTGATCAGGCTCACTGAGAGCCACCTAGGCAGGACCAATTGTTTGTGAGAGGGAGTTGCAGGTTGCACAGACAGAAATTACGGGAGAAAATGTAGGTTTATAGAGAATGTGAATGTGAAAGCCAACTCTTGAGTATCAAAATACATTGTCACAGCTTTCTAACAAGCCTTTGTATGCCTTGTTTTGCCTAGGGATCACTGAGATACACTGTCAAAATTGACCCTCTAGCACACACTCCTAGCCTAGCGGGATGACCAGCAGTCACCTTATCACTCATGAGAATCGTGTCTCACACGACCTACACGGCCAATAATCATGGAGTGCTCCTTCCTTGACGTCAAATTGGGGTCCTCCAGCAAGCTTTTCTCTTTGAAGGCTGCTCTCAGCCGTCCTGGTCAATAATCTTGCCGCCCATTATGCTGAAAGTGATGAGGTCGTCACTTGAACCCGACCCATGATCTCCAATCTTTGGAAATCCATATCTCACTCAAACGGAATCAGAATTGATTTTCGTAAATTGCGTTGGAACCTGTGAAACATTTTCTATGCAACTGTCATGCGAGATCATTTATAGCAAGCAACCTTTTTTCTGTCTTTTTGTGGCACCCTCATATCCATCATTCTCCCACTTTGTGAGAATGAAAATCACACAAGTCTGTAATGCCCCCTAAGCTGTTGAATATGGTGCGCTGCCAGCAACATGGTGAAGAAGTCTGGCAACATTATGCTAGAAGGAAAGAACTTGATTTGCACCTCCTGCTTTGCCACAAGCTCACGGAAAAGTTGTACCGCAGGTCGATGTGCTTGGTGGGGGTGTGAAACTCTAGATTATTGGTCAGAGCAATGGCGCTCATGTTGTCATAGTAGATTGTAGTCGATGTGGTGTGCTTCTTTCCAAGGCTTACTAGCAGCTCATGCAACCACACAACTTCCTTTTCTGGTTCGCTCAGGGCGATGTACTCTGCTTCGGTGGAGGAAAGGGTGACACACACTTATCTCTTGCTCCTCCTACTGATTGCACCTCCCTCGAGCACAAACACAAACCCATTGGTTGACCTCCTTGTGTCCAGGTTACCCCCATTATCTGCCTCACTGTAGCCGATGAGGATGGGGCTGTTGTTGGCGTTGAAGGTGAGGCAAAGGCTGTTGTTGCTGTCGAGGTAGCACAACACGCGATTGACTGCCTCCCAATGCGGCATGCCCGAATTCAAGGAAAACTTGTTGAGAACTCCCATTGCTTGGCTGATGTCAAGGTGCATGCCAACTGCTGCATACATGAGGCTCCCAACTACTGCTTGGTACGGCATTGCTTCCATGTGACTGCTCTCTTGCATGCTGTTAAGAGTCAATGTCATGCTCAGCTACGCTCCCACTTCAACCAGTATTGCAGCCTTGCGCTCTCCTGCCATGTTGAAGCGCTTGGCAATGTTGCTCATGAACGTGTTCTACGACAACTCCAAAATCCGCTACTGCCGGTTGGGCTCGACGTGAAGGCTAAGGTAGTAACTGAGCTCTCCCATGTCTTTCATGTCAAACATGGCAGCAAGGGACTGCTTCACATCCTCCAAAAGAGACTTGGAGTCAGATGCAATGAGCAGATCATCAACATAGAGTAAGATGATGACCTAGCTTGCCTCTTGCACGCGTCCATCAACTGCATTGTTGGCTTCAATGTGCACAAAGCGAAGCCTAGCCAGCTGCTTATCCATCTTGTGGTACCATACTCACGATGCTTGCTTCAGGCCGTAGAGGGCCTTTTCAAGGTTTCACACCAAAAATTCCTTTCCCTCCACCACATACCCCTCCATCTGCTCCATGTACACATTTTCCTCAAAGTCACCATTCAGAAATGCACATGTCACATCCATTTGATGCATCTCCCAGTCCACAACAACAGCAAGAGCGAGGATTGCTCGGATGGATGAGAACTTTGCGGTAGATGCAAATGTCTCATTGTAATCCATACCCTTTAGTCTGTGCATACCACTTTGCAACCAGCCGTGCTTTGTACCTAAGCATCTTACCAACCACACCACGCTAGCTCCTGAAGATCCATCGGAGCCTGATCACCCGGGTGTCACGTTGTGCTTCCTCAAGGGTGCAGGTGCCGTTCTTCATGAGGGCACCATATTCCTTGTCTGCTGCGGCACGCCAATCTGCCACCTCGGTGCTGTGCATGGCTTCAGCAAATGTTGCTGGGTCATCAATGACAGTGAGGAAGAGGAGCTCAAGGTCAGAGAATTCCGTTGGTGGTGGAGTGGTGTACAACTTCAGGCGCTCACCTTGCTACGTATGCTTCTTTGCGAGCCTCTCGGACCCCCATAGCTGTTCCCCACTGTCCTTTGCATCTTTGTTGAGGCATGCATACCTTTGTGGCAGCTGCTATGTTTTGCTTTGCTGCTCCTCCTCATCAGATTCGGCTGCTAGCTGCTTCTTCTTCTCTGCTCTCTCAACCTCCTTGTCACTGCCGCTATCACTGCCATCTTCCACGCCGCCCTGTTTTGTTACCGGCTCTTCTCCCACTTCAGGTACAAGTGCGGAGGCAAGTGGAACTGCACACATAAGGCTCCAAGTCCAGCTTTTCACGTCCTCTTGAAATACTACTTCATGGCTACGGATAATCTTGTGTGCCGCGAGGTTGTAGAGGCGGTATCCCAAGGTGTCATAACCGAGGAAGGCAGCCTTCACCGACTTTGCAACCAGCTTGTTACAGCTGCCGGCAGGTATGTGCACTAATACACCACACCAAAAGACTTTCATGTGCATCACCGTTGGCTTGCATCCCATCCATGCCTCCTCTGGTGTCATCAATGGCAAGCCGTGCGTGGGACTCTGGTTTTTCAGGTACGTGACAGTGTTGACTGCTTCCGTCCAAAATGTTGGCGAGAGCTTCGCATCTTGGAGCATGCTACGAACACACTCCATGAGCATGCAGTTTGCGTATTCAGCCACGCCGTTCAGCTACGGTGTTCCAAGTTGGGTGACCTCGTGCCTAATCCTGCGACGTTTTGAGAAAGTTGCGGAAGTTGTTGGAGAGGTACTCTCCTCCACCGTCAGTGCGAAACACCGTGAACCGCCTGCCAATCTCATTCTGTAAAACAGCAATCCACACCTTAAAAGCATCAAAACACTCATCCTTTCCAGCCACGAAGGACACCCACGTCTTCCTCGACTTGTCGTCAATGAATGTGACAGCCTACAAATTGCCGGAAACGGAATGAGATGGCATGGGACCACAAAAATCAGAGTGAACAAGTGACAAAAGCTAAGCCGCCCCCTTCCTTTCCTCGGAGAAAGGAGCGCTGGCTTGCTTCCCTTCGAAGCTTATCTCACAAGCCAATGCACCAGGCTGCTTCACCCCCTTGATCTCCAAGCCGTGGACCATCTGCTGCATGGAGATGATTGCACCAAAGCTGAGGTGACCAAGTCGGCGGTGCCACAGGCTGATGTCATGTTTCTCCTCTCTTGCCGCCAATGTTGAGTCGGCTTCCTTCTCCGACGCTACATAGAGATGGTAGAGTTTTTCCTCCATGTTGGCTTTGCAAGTACACAACCTGCACGGGCACAGATGGTGCAGCCACCATTCTCAAAGTGAACCTGCATTCCTTCAGAGATGCGAGATGAGAAAGAGAGGAGGTTAGCTGCCAGCCCCGATATATGGAGCACCCCCACGACATTCCACATGATTACCGTCAACAGAGGTACAAAACACATTTTCAACCTCCCCAACCGCCATTTGCACATGATGATCTCCCATGTACACCAGACAAGGCTCAATGGCAGTGTAGCCAACGAACCACTCCTGGAAAAAAGTCATGTACCATGTGGCTCCCGAGTCGATGATCCAGAACAAGGCAGTGTTTTCAATGACGTGCAGGACCCAGATGGTTGTAAGGAAACCACTCTCCCAATCCGCAACAATTTCAAAAGTGTCGGACTATTTTCCCGCTCCCACTCCAGCGACAAGGTTGGCCTTCTTCTACCGGCATTGGTGCGTCCAATGGCCCAGAGTTTTGCAGTAGTGGCAATTCCCATTCTTCTTCCCTCCTCCGCCATTGCCCTTAGTTGGTGCACCACCACTTCCATGACCAGAGTTGATGAAGAGAGCAACGTCTAGTCCGCTTTCGCCCTCCTCTCCTTTGCACTGCTCTTCCTCAAACAACAGGCTCTCCTCCACATAGTTGAGAGGGAGCTTGTCGCCACGTTGGTCCATCAAAACAATGAGAGGAGTGTAGCTGCTAGGAAGGCCTGAGATAATGGTTAGCATGAGCACACGCTCCTTAACATGGGCCTCAATTGCATGAAGCTGGTCAGAGAGAGACTTCACCATGTTGATGTAGTTGATCATGGATCCGGACTAATCCATCTTCACGGTGTGAAAGCGACGATGCAGCTACATGTTCATGAGAATTGACTTGGATGAATACTTCGACTCAATCTTCTTCCAAACCTCCTTTGGCGTGAGAATGCCACGGACGAGGAGTTGCTACCGTTTGGTGAGGTAGAGGTAGATGGTGGCGAGGGCGAGGTCTTGTTTCTCGCGGTAGGTACGGGCTTCGCCCAAGAGAGGGAGCCTTTTGCTATTTCCTTCTCCTTAACATCCATGTGGCTCCAGAGACCCTTCTCCATCAGCACCATCTTCATGTCATGGCTCCAGTTGAAGAAGTTTTTGCCTTCGAACGTGGCGATGTTGACACGGGCCACCACTGAAACAGATATCGCCATGGTAGTGCGACGTTCAGCCCCCAAACAACTCTCTCACACAACAGGGTGCAAGGAATGCCTCAAGGATGAGGCAAAGCCTTGTTCTAGCTCTGATACCACTCATGGAAACTGGGGTAGCCCTCAGAGTGGTCATCAGGGTCACGAAGACCCGCTTAGGAAGGACAAACTGTTTGTAAGAGGGAGTTACAAGTTGCACAAACAGAAATCACGAAAGTGAATTGAACTTTGCAAAGGATGCGAATGTCAGAATTTTGAGTGAGAAGGTGAATTGTCACAGATTTCTAACAAGCCCTTATATGCCTCATTTGGCCTCATGAGCACTGAGATACACTCTGTCAAAGTTGACCCTCTAGCATAGTCTCCTAGCCTAGCGGGATGAGCAACAGTCACCTTGTCACACATGAGAATCATGTCTCACATGATCTGTACGGCCAGCTATCGTGGACTGCTCTTTGAAGTCCCTTGGAGGTCCTCTAGCCAACTTTTCTCCTTGAAGGCTACTCTCAGTCGTGTAGGTCAATAATTATACCGCCCTTTGTGCTGAAAGTGCTCAGGTCATCACGTGAACCCAACCAATGATCTCAAAACTTTGGAAATCCATATCTCACTCAAACATTCTCCGAATTGAGTTCCGTACATTGCGTTGGAACTTGTGAAACATTTTTTCTACAGCTGTCATGTCAGCTGATCTTAACAAACAACCTTTTTTGCCTCTTTTTTGGCACCCTCATTTCCATCACTGAATCTAGTGGAAGTTGTTTCATCGGACTCGGACAAGTAAGGAGGGAGATATGGGGCTCCAAAGTTGGGGTGTACGCAGTGGCTCTAGGATTTGACCGTTCTTTGAGTGCAGATGTATATTCGACCGGACTGAGTAACAAATAGACATCTCAGAATTGTGCTCCAGAAGGGATACATAGGCGTCTGGTGAATGATCTGCCAGATGCCAGTAGTGCAAATCTTTACTGAGTGACTTAGCCAAAGTTCTGGCTCGGCATCCAAAACTCAGTGTTACGTTTTGTTGTTTGAGGACTTAGTCGAAATTGCGATTGCAGGTCCACGAACGGGTTTTGACCCACAGCAATCCCCATCACCAAACTCAATTATTGACTCATCGAAACAGACCCCAAGGGCACAAGGGGCACTGCCACTACGTCTAGGGACATCTGCGCCTCTAGAATGGCATTTTTATTGGTCCTTGATGTGTTAGAGAGCCTAGGCGGGCGACGTGGTGCGCACCGCTGACTGAACGGCTGGTTTGGGGTGCTGTGATTCGGCTGACGTAACGGGAGCTAAGGTAATGCGAATTGTGCACAGTTTGGTGCGTTGGAGAGCTCATGACTAGCCCTACAAATTTTGAATCATGTTTATGGCCTAAAATGCATGAAAAATTGTGTCATTCCCTTCGCAAAAGTGAATGTTTCACAACTCATTTTCACTCCCAGAAACATAACGTGAGGTGACCAAAAAGCTTACGCTTAGACTCAGAACCCGCACCAAAAACTGAAAGTCGTGAACACCACATGCAGACTCGTTCGGGCACGTTGAAACTGCTTCTACCCGGGGGCCGTTTTCTTTCACAACTCTACTTCTGCATCCTGCTTCTCCTTGCCACCCCCACATCCTTCTCTTGACTACCATCATCAATGTTCTCGATACCTGTTTGTTCGTCGACCTGTTCCCCATCCCCGTTGCCCTTTCCCCCTCAAGCGGCCATGCGGCTGCTCCCATTGCTGCCTTCGGTCTTGGCATCGGCGCCAACAATGGATTTGCCATCCTGGGTAGTGCGTTGGTGCTTTCTGGTCAAGTTCCTACCGGCAACGCCGTGACTGGTGGTACAGTCGCCGCCAGTGTTGCTGTCGCTCCCGGTGGTGCTCCTGTCATTGGTGGTGCCAGTGTTGTTGGTGGCGTCGTCGCTGCTAGTGGTGCCTTCGTTCCTGGTGGTGGCATCACTATTGTGGTGCTCCTGGTGTTGCTGGCAGTTTGGGTGCTCCTAGAGGTGATACACCTGCTGGTGCAGCCTGTGGTGGCGCAACTACTAATGGTGTTGGTGTTGTTGGTTGCGTAGGGTCCACAGGTGGTACTGTTCCTGCTGGCAGTATTCTACCTGGTGACCACGTCATTGTCCTCACCCAAACTGAGGTTTACCTTGAAGGCACGACACTCTTGGTTGTCTAGCTTGTCGGCCTCGGTTTCCGCCCGCCTTTCCCTCAGATGCCTCTTACATCTCCTCCTGGTTATGTCGCTGGTAAACCAATTAGTGACTCATCTTCCTGCTTTATCTCTTGGACACATATGCACAGACTCTATGAGCACTACATTCATGTCCCCATTGTTTTCCTCGTTCATCCGGACTGCAAATCCCTTGCCTTCTACATTCATTACTCGAGCATTCCCATTGTCGCTCTTCGCTAGCTTGATCGCGTTGCACACACTCCTATTCTTCTTGCTCGTCCTCGTGAGGCTTGGGCCTCCCTTCTTGCTTTCTACTCATTTGACTCCCTTCGTTCTGCCACCTCTCTTTCGGCCAACCTCCGTGCTCCCCGTTGTTGTCCAGATGAGTCTCTTGGAGCCTGCCTGGGTTGCGTGCAGCTCCTTCTGTGTAAGTTTCTTGCGGATGACGCCTCCTAATTTGATCAAGCATTTGTGACTTCAGTCGTCACCGCTCTTGGTATCGTGTTCTTTGGGGCTCTTACCTCCTTTCCTCTTTGCCCTTGTCATCCAGATTACATATCAGACTCTGGCACTATCTGGCCCTCTCTTCTTCATGATCTTTGGACCTTTCAGCCTATGTCTCAGCCTATTGCAACTCTTGCTGAGCCCGTTCTTTCTAATGTATTTCAAGACATCCTCCCTCCCACGGCTGCCTATTCCCAAGCTATTCGTGCTCCACCTGGCGGGGACAGTGCTTGCCCGCCTACTTGCTGGAACTGTGGCGTTATGAGTCATTCTCACGAAGCCTTCATCCTTCCTCATTTTTTCTATCTTTGTGAGCGGATCTCTCACCAGCGTGCTCTTCTACACGGCCATATTTACAATACACATATTGCTTCTCCTTCACTTGGACCCCTGGGAGCCGCCCCTATCGCTGCTCATGATGGGCTCGTGCCCCTTGCTGCTGTTGCTTCTACCCTCACTAAGGATACAATCATCGCCCTCATATGTCGTGTTCTTGCAGAGGGCATTCTTGGTGGTCCCCCGCCCGCTGGTATGTTGTCCTTGTTTGATCCGGTCGTTATCCCTGCCTCTTCTCCGTCATCCCCTAGTCACCCTCGTCAATCTCTTTGTCCCCTGTAGTGTCTTTATGCATGTCAGCCTACTGCCTCCTCTTTGGCACCAAGCCCCGTCCTCTCTCCATCTTATGTCATCAATGGTGCCGCCACTGACCACATGTGTCCTCTTCACGAGAACTTCACATCGTTCAGTCTTATCTCCATCATCATGGATGTGACCATGGGTGGTGGTGCTCCTCTGCCTGTTCTTTCCCTCTCCTGTATCATTCATGCCTCCTCCCACCCCCACTCCTCCCTTGCCCCCGTCCCATTGTTGTGACAGCCCACCATCCATGTCCCCCCTTTTGGCCCTCTTATCATTGCCTGCGTCGTCCCCTCCCTCCCTCCCTGGTTTTTCACCTTCACTCCTCCCTCCCGTGTCCTCTGCTGTGACCACTGCCAGGGGCTTGGCTTCCCTTGTGCACCCGACCCCGTTTGTTGTGCAGACCCAGTCATCCTCTCCATTCAGGATGTTCCTGAGGACAATCCTCCACTTCCTCTTTGCTTGGTGGCCCTGTCCTTGTTGCCATGCCTTCCCCCCTTCACCCTCTGCACCTTTTACCCCTCCTCTCGGTCCCTTGCCCCTCCCTCCTCTCCTTATTGCCCTTGTTGATGAGACCCTCTCTCCCCTTCCCAATCCTCCTCCACGTTCTCCCTCACCCCCCATTCTCTATCTCGCTGCCTCCCCCCCTCACTCGCGCGCTCTTGGCCTGATCCCACCGCATTGTACCTCTATTGACTCCTCCTCCTTGATGCGTACTCGCACCACATGAACTTGGCTTCTTGCTCTTCCTCCTCCTCCACCCTTCCCCTCCCACATCCCTTTTTACTCCATCCTCCACCCATCATCCCTCCTCTCATCCCACCTCCCTCCAGCCCCCTCCCTCCCGCTCCATCCTCAACACTCCTCCTTCCCTATCGTCCATCTCCTCTCACACTCACTTGCACACCACATGCTCTTGCCAGTCTCTCCTACCCCCTCCTATCCCTCCCCCTGCCTCCCTCTTCCCTCTTTCTGTTGGCTCTAGTGGGTGTGGAGGCACCCTCAAGAATGCCTAGCTCTCATTGGTTCACGCTACCGAGGTTTGGGACAGCCAATGGACACCAATGGTGAAGAGTGTGGAGCACAAGGATCATGGATATGAGTGGGCAGAACATGTCGCATTCAATATATCTGAATTGAAACACGTTTTTGTTACTTAGCATAGTGATATTACATCAAATCCTTACATCCTGTGATCTATGCTTTCCAATGCATCCAAGCACTCCCAAAACGGAGCAGTAGAGCCCCTGGTACGGCCGTCGAAGTAACCCTTGGTGGAGCCGTCCACCTGGCCTTGCACTCTAGGCAATGGGAGGTGCTTCGACGACGAACCGTCGAAGCGCCTTTCCTCACCCAGAGTCAAGGAGAAGTTCATCCTGGTCAAAGACATCCTCATGGTTACCTCATTCATGCCCCTGGTGCATTTGGAGCCCATAAGGAACGAACTCGGATCACTGGTGGTGGATTATCACGCCACCCATGGCGGGTACCAGATTCCACCCTTCCAACACCCGATTTTTGGGCTGGGCTAACTTTCTTAATACTCACTCAAATTGAGCGATTCAAAGCTCGATCCTGCATGGAACAATCCAAGGAATCAAAATCTAAATTCAGGTAAGGTGTTTGACCATTCATCAATGGTCAAACCAGGGAGTGCAATCAATGGCACTCATGGCAAGGGGCACACCATGTCAACAATCTCCCCTTTGCACCGCAGCCTTGATGCCCTGTCCTTAGAACCTGTAGCATTTAAAACTTCAGAGCGCAGACCAAGCTCCATGCAGCTCACTTTGTGCCTGTCCTTGGGCTGTGCCTTGGTCATGGCATTGGCAAGGATGCGCTTAGTGCCACAATGCACAATAGCCGCATCTCCCTTCACCACCAAGTCCTGCGCATAGTGATGACGGATCTCGATGTGCTTGGTCCTCCTGTGCAGCACCGGATTCTGGGTCAGGTTGATGGCACTCATGTTGTTAACATTGAGCACCGTCGGCTTCCTTTGTGGCACGCCGATCTCCTTTAGCAGCCGACGTAGCCACACCACCTCCTTTGCGGCTTCCGCGAGCGCAATGTACTCCGCTTCGATACTAGACAATGCCACACAGTCCTGCTTCCTGCTTGCCCATGAAACTGCTGCACCACCAAGCACAAAAACGTACCCAGGCGTTGGTTTTCTGTCATCCACATCACCAGCCCAGTCGGCACTAGAGTAGCCGACCAACTGAAGGGAGTCATCATGCGCTCCCCTTCCAAACACGAGCCGCGACTGTTTTGTCGCCTTCAGATAGCAGAGGATCCGCTTCACCGCTTGCCAATGCAGCAGCCCGGAGTCCACAACATAGCGGCTCACTTGGCCCTCCGCGAAGGCGAGGTCGGGCCGCATTGCCGCCATGGCGTACATGATGCTCCCCACCGCGGACTGGTATGGCATACCTGCCTCCTTCTCCCCGTCCGTGAATTGGGCCCATGCTCGAGATCAACTCACATGTGGTGGTCATGGGTGTGCAGATGGGGTTCCACTCCTCCATTTTGTAGCGGCGGAGCACCTCTTGCACGTACTTTGCCTGCCCCATCTCGAGGGTTCGTGCCTTGCGGTCCCTCTTGATGGCAACGCCAAGGTAGTACTCGAGCTCGCCCATGTCGGTCATTTTGAACCGACCGCCCAGCTGCCGCTTCAGGTTCACCAACTCCTCCATGTCCGATGACACGAGGATGAGGTCATCCACGTAAAGGACCACGATCTGGTACAACCCCGACTGCTTCCGTACGTACATGCTCTGATCCACTTCGCAGCGCTTGAAGCCAAGCTCGGCCATGAAGCCATCCATTTTCAGGTACCACATGAGTGGCGCTTGCTTCANGGCAACGCCAAGGTAGTACTCGAGCTCGCCCATGTCGGTCATTTTGAACCGACCGCCCAGCTGCCGCTTCAGGTTCACCAACTCCTCCATGTCCGATGACACGAGGATGAGGTCATCCACGTAAAGGACCACGATCTGGTACAACCCCGACTGCTTCCGTACGTACATGCTCTGATCCACTTCGCAGCGCTTGAAGCCAAGCTCGGCCATGAAGCCATCCATTTTCAGGTAGCACATGAGTGGCGCTTGCTTCAGCCCGTAGAGCGCCTTGCAAAGCTGGCACACCTTTCCCGGAATGCGTTCACCCCCTCCGGCACCTCCATGAGGACCTCCTTGTCTAGGTCATCGTTGAGGAACGCGGTTTTCACGTCCATTTGGTGGACTTCGTAGTCGTGCGCCGCTGCCACCAAGAGGATGGAACGGATGGAGGCGAACTTCACCACCGGCGGAATGTTTCTTCGTAGTGTTCACCCTTCCGCTAGGCGTACCCCTTCGCAACCAGCCGCGCCTTGTACCGCTCCAACTTCCCCTCCTTGATGAGCTTCTTCTTGAAGATGTACTTGGAGCTAATGATTTTCTTGCCCTCCAGCCTGTCAATCAGCTGCCAAGTGCCATTCTCTTAATGGGAAGCAAGCACGGATTTTATAGCTCCCTTCCACTTAGCCCCATCCTTCTGCTGCAATGCCTCCTTGACGGTCTCGGGCTCCTCTTGTGCAAAGAACTCTCAAGCGAACCCAGTCCATGTGCTCTGCGCGGCATCGTACCGCTTTTCCATCCTCCTTGCATGTCCGCTTCCTCGGGGCTGCTGCTGTTGAGGCTGCTTCTGCTGCTCTCTCACGGCGCCACTTGCACCGTTGGCCTGCTTCCCCTCTCTTGGGCACCGCGGAGATAGAGGCTCGCTCCCTGCCTCCTCATTCAGCTCCACTGCCGCCGGCGCTTCAGACTCAATGTCCGACTCGGCTGAATGCAAATCAGCCACTCCCCCATCCCCCGGATGGTTATCGCCGGCTGGAGCCGCTTGGACGTCACCCTCTTTTACGTCCTCCGGCGTCTTCCATTCGAGGAGTGGCAGCGACTCCCCACCCTTGGAGAGACCCGCGTCCTCATCCATCCAATGGCTGTCCTCGTTGAACGTGACGTCGTGACTCTTCACGATCTGCTGCGTGCACGGGTCGAAGAGCCGGTACGCCTTGCTCCTGCTCTCGTACCCGACTAAGATGCACCGGCGAGTCCGTGGGTCCAGCTTGCCTCGCCCCTTCCATGCCTGCACAACAGCATGTGCAACACAACCAAATGTGCGGAGGTGTGCCTCAGTTGGCTTCCCTCTGCTCCACACTGCTTGTGGCATTTTCTACACCTTGGACTCCGCGTCTTTTAGCGGCTTCGTCGGCGTCAGGTTCATGATGTACGCTGCTGGCCGTGCCGCTTCAACCCAGTACAGTTGCGCGAGGCCGGCATCGCTCAACATGGACCGGACCATATTGAGGATGGTGCGGTTCGCCCTCTCGGTGACGCCGTTCTGCTGTGGAGATTGTGGCATTGCTTTGTGCCACACGATCCCCTTGATCTTTATCCATGCCGAGCAGCCCTCGTACTCACCGCCGTTGTCGCTCCGGATCGCCTTCACCTTCAACCTTGTTTGCTGCTCCACTGCCGCCACAAACTCCTGCACACAATTCAGGACATCACTCTTCCTCTTGATGATGTAGAGGTAGAGCTTGCGGCTGTGATCGTCGATGAATGTCACAAAGTAGCGAGTGCCTCCAATAGAGCTCTCGAATGGTCCGCACACGTCAGTGTGGACCACCTCCAACTTCGTCGATGCACGCGTCCCTTTGCCATGGAACGGTTGCCGTGTCGCCTTGACGACTATGCACGGCTCACACACGGCATTCTTGGCTGTGTTAAGGCTCTTGACCTCAAGACCCCGCACTACAGTTGAGGGAGCGATGTGGCACAAGCGGCGGTGCCACAGGTCCAGGTCTCCATCGTCCTTCTTCGCAAGGTGGGCGACTTCAGATCCGTGCCCGGCTGCCAAGGATTTTTGCACGGAGCAGGTACAAGTCGTCCTCTTGCTTTCTGCGTGCAATCACCTGGTCGTTCCCCTCCTTGTGGATGATGGCCTCCTTCTTGTTGAAGAGCACCTCGAGCCCCTTGTCGGTGAGGCGGCTCACCGAGAGCAGATTTGCCCCAAAGTTGGGCATGTGGAGCACATCATGAATTGTGCTCGTGACAGCCTCCCCGTCCACATCCATCTCAATGCGGACGTTGCCCTCACCGGCAGCCAACTCTGTTTTGCCTTTGGCCACTGTCATGCACCGCTCCGAGGCGCTATAGGTGATGAATGCCGCCCGGTTGCATTGTGTGTGGCGCCTTGATCCGGAGTCAATCACGGAGACTCTCGGATCTGTCAAGTCGGCGGACTCCTTCACCATCATTGCGAGATCGTCCTTCTTTCCAGCCTTCCCCGGCTGGTCCGAATTACCGTTGGTGTAGTTGCGTGCATAGTAGCCTTGTTTGCCATAGTTGTAGCACTCCCCCTTGTTGTCACCTTTCTTGGTGCCCTGCTTGGCACCCTTCCCCTTCTTGCCTCCCCCTCCACCTTGAGGGCGGACGGCATAGGCAGAACTTGACGTTGCCCTGCTCTCTCTCCCACCACGCCGCATCCATTCGTTGCGGACGTACAAAGGCGCCTTCGGGTACTTCAGCTCATCGGTGGACCAGCCGCCTACGACGGTGATCATGGTACTCCAACTATCCGGCAAGGCCAGAAGGAGGATCACGGCTTGCAGCTGAGGGTCAACCTTCCATCCGGTGGCTACGCACTCGGTAATGAGGGACTCAATCTACTACAGGATCTCCATGATGTCGTTGCCTTCGTTGGCTCGGAGGGTAGCGAGCCTCTTGAAGACGAAGAGCTGGTTAGCGAGGTTGGTGGACTGGTAGATGGTGTGGAGCTTCTTCCAGGCCTCCGCGGCCTCCGTCCATCCTTGAATCAGTGCGCGCTGTGGGGGAGCTACCGCTAACACCAACAATGCAAGCGCTTTCTTGTTGCCCTTCTTGTACTTGTCCACTTCCTCCGGCGTCGTGGTATATGGAGGGGCGGTTTCTTTACCGCCGACCAGCTCAAGCAGGCCCTTGTCATCGAGGTAGAACTCAAACTGCCACCTCCACAAAGGGAAGCCGTCCCCATCAAACTTGGAGACGGCGCCGATGCTCTCTTGCTCGGTTGTTGCCATGGAGCGTGTCAGTAGCGTGAAAGATGAGGAGCTAGGGTCCTTCTAGGCACGTGGGCCCATAACCCTTTGTTGGCTCTAGTGGGTGTGGAGGCACCCTCAAGGATGCCTAGCTCTCACTGGTTCATGCTACCAAGATTTGGGGAAGCCAATGGACACCAATGGTGAAGAGTGTGGAGCACAAAGATCACGGATATGAGTGGGCAGGAGACGTCGCATTCAGTAGATCTGAATCGAAACAGGTTTTTGTTTTATAGCATAATGAGATAACATCAGATCTTTATAGCCTGTGATCTAAGATTTCCATCTCATCCAAGCACGCCCAAAACGGAGCAGTAGAGCTCCTGCTACTTCCGTCAAAGTAACCCTTGGTGGAGCCGTCCACCTGGCCTTATACTCTGGGCAACGGGAGGCGCTTCGACGATGACCCGTCGAAGCGCCTTTCCTCACCCAGAAGTCAAGGAGAAGTTCATCCTGGTCAAGGACGTCCTGATGGTTACCTCATTTATGCCCCTGGTGCATTTGGAGCCCATTAGGAACGAACTCGGATCACTGGTGGTGGATTATCCCGCCACCCATGGCGGGTACCAGATTCCACCCGTCCAACACCCGATTTTTGGGCTAGGCTAACTTTCTGAATACTCACTCAAATCGAGCGATTTAGAGCTCTATCCTGCATGGAAAAATCCAAACAATTGAAATCTAAAGTCAGATCAGGTTTTCGATGACTCCTCAGTGGTCGAACCAGGGAGTACACTCAACAGCACTCATGGCAAGGGGTACACCATGTCAACACTTGCTACTCCATGTTGGGTTATTGTACGCCGCTCCTCCTTGTTCCCTCGACCCTCTCCTTCTCCTGCCCTCCTCGACCCCACATTTGCCTCCTCTCTTCCCTGCGGTTGCATTTGTCCCTGTACCCTTCCCTACCTCTTCCCCTCTTCCTACCTGACCTCACGCTTTTCCTATCACTCCGTTCCCTTCTGCCTCCCCTCAACATCCTACCCTCTCCCCACCTCCCGTGCTTGCTCCTAGCCCACTCCCATGTTCCCTACCTCTGTCTCCGCCCCCAATTTTGTGTTTTTCCCTTCCCGAACACCCCCCAACCCTTTTCGAGAAGCTCTCAGTTGTCCATGCTCCCCTCCGTATGCATCCTCCCACCTCCTTTCTCACCTCTTTGACCTTGCTGCCCTCCTCCTCCACATGCCTCATCTCTTCCCCATCCTCTTCCTCCACATCTCGTACCCTCCTGCCGTATACCTATCACCCTTGCCATGCTCGTGGTCTTCACTTCTTCTACCTTGAGTTCTGCCATGCCTTGGATACCAGCACAAACCACCAGTTTGTCAGTGCTTCTCTGATTGGTGCTCGTGCTCTTACAGTCACATGGACTCCTCCCACTTCCTCTTTCCACCCATCCATTGATGATTTTGATCCCCTCACCCTTGCCGACATCCTCTCTTGTCTCGATACCACGATGTCCTTGAGCACGCTAACCTTCTCCCTGGTCCCATAACGATCAAGGTCGAGTTCTTCCTCCACAAGAAGTTGACCGCTGTGGGTACCATCGACTGGTACAAGGCTCGCCTAAATGCCAAGGAGTACGCTCATGTCTCAGGTGTTTACTTTGGTGACACCTACATCCCGATCGGCCGCTTTTTGATAAGTCGTGCTTTCATATATGTCAGAGCTTCCTTCTAGTGGGAGCTTCAACAGATGGACGTGAACGTCTTTCTCTCCAGCCGTCTTGAGGAGGAGCTGTACATGGCTCAACCCCTTATTTTTCTTACCACTCCAAGAAGGTATGCCACCTTTGTCGTACGCTGTATGGTCTTTGCTAGTCTCCTTGCTGTTAGAGAGAGGAACTCAGCACGACCCTTGTCTGTGGGGATTTGCGCCCAAGCCAGTCCGACCGTTCCCTGTTTGTCCGTAGCATGCCCTTGGTGTCCACCTTGATTCTAGTGTATGTGGACAACATCCTCATCACCTCAACCTCCTATGCAATCGACAAGTCCAAGGATCTTCTCTCCTCAGCGTAGCACATAAAGGATCTTGGTCTTGCATTCATGCTTCTCAATATGCGGCTTGCGTGGCTCCCTCGTTGTCTGCTTGTCCACCGGGGGCGCTACATGCAGACCCTCTCTGATTGCTTCTCATCTATCATTAACCAGTCATGATGTCTTCTCCCTGCATCCTCTCTTATGCCCCGGAGCACCTAGCTCGCCCATCGTGTGGATCTCGATATCGAGTTGGGTGAGCCAGAGTCCATCATCACCTTCCTGTCCATCATCAGCGTGCTCACGTACCTTGCTGGCACCACCCATGTGGACATGGCCTATGCGGTGAATGTCCTTGCTCAGTATGCTCGTGATCTTTGTGCAACACACGTCCACACTGTTGCTATGTCTTGCGCTATGTCCTCGGGTCCGCCCGGGCTGGCCTTGTCTTCTTGGCTGCGTCTAGCACGCCCCTCCTTCGGCCAAGCCAACAGTGACTACGCTAGCGGCTTGGATGCTCAGAGTCGCAATGGCTTCGTCTTCCTTCTTGGGGCCATCGTCATTTTCTGGCGTAGCAAAAAACAGCATTGCATTGCTTGCAACACGGATGAGGCAAAGTACATGGCCTTGGATGGCACCGCCGTTGAGGTTGTGTGGCACTGTTGCCTCCTTGGCAAGTTTTGTCCGTCCATCATGCCGGTGCCCCTCTACACTGACAAGGAGAGAGGTCTGTCAATAGCCAGGATAGCCGGTGTGCTTCACCTTCGTAGAAAGCATATCAATGTCGAGCACCATTACGTGCATGACGTGGTCTCTGCTGGAGACCTCTCTCTCGCGTTCATCACTATGGAGTTTCAGCTTGTTGAATTCCTCACAAATGCCCGCAACCAGCCCTCGTTCATCTCGAGCATCGCCACGGCACCCTTCCGTGCTGGCTGATCATGCCTTCTCCTCTCTTGCTTCATCTACTCTGTTGCTCCTTGCCTGTGTCGTGTGGCCATCTCCTTGATGGCTGCCTCTCCGCTGCCTCCGTATACCTTGTCCCCTCTCCCTGTGTCTCCATCTGTCTACGCTCCATGCAGGTTGACTCCACCGGTCTACCTCGGCATCGGCTCGCCATGTTCACCTGATCTCTACCCATGCCTGTGTGTTATGCCCTCCCCCTCTCCATGTACACCCTTTCCAACTCTGTTGTCGTGTGTCTCTGGGCAGTGAGATGCAGGTCCTTGACTCTTCCTCTGTGAAGTTCTCTTGCTTGCGCCCATCACGAAATCAGCAGTCTCGGCCGGCAGAGCTACTAAGGAGTTCGGTGCTTCTCGACAGGTGCTTTTGGCCGGGTGCTGCTGATTAGTTGCTTCTCAACGGGGGCTTCTGGACGGGTGCTCCTTGTGTGGTGCTATTGGATGGGTGCTTCTGAACGGGTATTCTTGGAGGTCTGCTTCTACCTTGACGCTCCTGGCTGGTGCTCGTGGGCAGTCTATCCGCATGCCTCTGGCAGTGTGCAAGAAGGTATCATTGGTGGTGGTGCACGTGTTGTTGCCTCTTGAGGGTGTGTTTTGTGTATCTACCACGGCATTTCCTCTCCCTTCTGGTAGATTACACTTGGATGCTCCTCCGGCGATGCTCTTCTTCTAGGTGGTACTGCTCCCGGCCGCTGGATTCGCCAGGATGCAGCGGCCATGCCGCTAGCCGCATCCGCCGTGTGGTGGATGTGACTAGTGGCATGGTGTTCAAGCCTATTTCTTTTGACACCCCCCCCGCTAACGCTGTCGTGTTAAAGTAGTTGAACCTGTGACTACTTAGTACACCTACTTTAGTCGTAGGTGACTTCCTGTTCCCACCTGCCCGTTCGGCCATCCATGTTAGGATTTACTTGTGATGTGCACTTGCCTGTATGCGCCCTATCAAGCCTGGTTCTGTTTTTTGCCCGAGCAGTATCTGTTGCAGCACCAACGCGGGTGCTGCAATAGATGCATGTGCTCCACAGTTATTCGTGCAGTGACAATTGTAGCACCAACGCGGCCATGTTTTGTGTCACCTTTCTCAAGGTGACATGGACGTGCTCCAAATGCACAGCCATGCTTGTTGTACTTTCGGAATGTTTCTGTGCCTGCTCGGCTATCGTGCCTCACGTTTTGCATAGTTATAGGGATTTGGAACAGCGTCAAGCTTGACGCCTCCGAGGTACATTCCGATAGGAGTGTCGCACCATAGCTCAGTTCAATTACTTCTTTACCTAAGTTTTCACTGTTATCCGCCTTGATCCCCTCTTTGTAACTAACTCTCTGCCTCGATCCCTCCCTCCCTCTCTCTCTCTCTCTCTCTCTCTCTCTCTCTTC
>SZWC01000810.1:308670-351051 GCA_023375785.1 Penium margaritaceum
AGCTCAGTTCAATTACTTCTTTACCTAAGTTTTCACTGTTATCCGCCTTGATCCCCTCTTTGTAACTAACTCTCTGCCTCGATCCCTCCCTCCCTCTCTCTCTCTCTCTCTCTCTCTCTCTCTCTTTCTCTCTCTCTCTCTCTCTCTCTCTCTCTCGTAGCTTCTGAGAGCTCCAGTCCCTCACAACTCTTGAGAGCCCCAAACCACCCATGCAACTAAGTGTCGCACTTCCCGCCTCATAAACCCAAGAGCCTCTACTCTAGGGTCTCCTCCCTCCTTGCCCACCCTCTCCTCTCTTCCCTCTCTCACTAGCTCCCTGCTTTGGCCCTGTTCAACAGTTATCCTTGTGTATGATAATCATTGAATTCATATCATGGAAGCCTCTTCTGCAGTAAAAATTTTTACGGACATAATGTGATTTATTACATATCAAAATTCGGTTCATAACACAAATAAATTTTTGTGTATGAATGTTCATCCCTTCACCATTGTTTTTTTTCTTGAAAGTCCATAAAAAACAATGCCGCTTCAAGTCCCTAGCCTTGCTACATTGCATATCTCCTTGTGTCCTTCACCCCTGCTCTGTGCTATTACAGTATCCACAGACAACATCCATGTGGCTTTTTCTTCTCCTCGTACTTGCTCTCTCTCTCTCTCTCTCTCTCTCTCTCTCTCTCTCTCTCTCTCTCTCTCTCTATCCTCTCTATCACTGTTCACCTCCTCCTCAACTCTCTCGCTTTGGTACCTTCCCTCACACCAAATCCTTCCCTCCCTACTTCCACCATCCTACCCTCTTCATGACCCTCTTCCACCTCCCCCAAAATCCCATCCCCCACTTCCACTTCTTTACCCTATATGTCTCTCCCAACTCCAACCTCTACTCGTTACCTTCTCTTCACTCCTTGCCTCACTTCCTCACTCCATGGAGGGTTGAAAACACCCCATTCTTTGGTTTAACATTATGTGTTGGCAATTATGATTTACATTCTACATTGTTGTACCAGAAAGTCATTTGTTTAATGAATAAACTGTATAATGTCTACAACATGATGCAGATAACAGATTCTAGAAAAGGAAATAATACTCCGAAAAACTTGAATAGTGGGGCCCAACAGGTTCCCTTTCGATGCATGGGATATCTTGAAACCCCCATTCAAACCCCTTGCAAATATTTTTAAAAAAGTCACAAACATCCTCTATGGAGGGGTTTGTGATGTTGGCATGTGTGCTTTTGCCCGACGCCTCCTTGTGCACAACACATAGAGATACTACTGCCCTATGCTCGACATGGATCGAGGTGGTGATGGTCGAGACCCGCAAACCTGGTGAGTTTTACCGGTGTGACGTGGAGACCCATTTCATCCATGTGTTATGTATGATGCATGAATGCGAGCAGGTGTGGTCGCGACCCGGACACCCGGACACTTGTTCCAGCCTCACGAGGATGTCTTGTTGCTCTGTACCCCTTGCATGATTTTTGGCACATGGGTATGTGATTAGCTTCTTGCATGGTCGCGACCTGGACATTTGGTGGGTTGCACCACTGTCACGAGGAGACCTTGTAATATGGTTGGTTTTACTAGAGAACGTTCCCTACCTCCACCCAGTCATCATTGTGGTGATGGCTGTGTCAGCTAGGGGGAGTGTTGGTTTGTGTGGCTTTCCACCCATCACGAGCGACGACCATGGTGATTACCCGTGTACTCCATACTGGTAGTATGGAGCAGCACAACTCTTGAGAACGATGACATAATCCTTGTTGCGGACCCAGCTAGCGCTGGAGCATCGAAGGGTGGTGGCTCCACCCAACAACAGATGCCAGACAGCTGCCACAACGTCCCGGGTGCTTGCCGGGGTGCTTTGCGGTTTTTCTACAGGTGCTAGAGTTTTCTCGGTGGTCTGGCTCTCGAGCCCGATTTGCATGTTTCACATTGTCTGTCCACCAATCAATGCCAGACTTGTGCGTGTGACCAGTCATAGCGTCTGACTCAAGATTTTTCATCTCTAGGTTCAGCTGGTGTTACATTTGGATGGTTTTGCGCAAGTTTATGGCCAACCAGTGGTTTTGGGCCGGTTTTGGGACAAACCAACACTGTCGCGTGCGACACCCGTCGTGCGCCGCAGCAGCTTTTCATGATGTATGCTTTTTAGTTATCATTTCTCTCTGCATGTGTTTTGTGTATGGAAGCACATTTGACACTCTGTTTGTGTCACCTAGCCAAATCCTTGCCAGTTTGCATCCGACCTGTTTTGACGCAGCGAGCTCATTGAGAGCTGATGCCCAATCAGTGGCAAGTGTACTAGGAAGCTTCCTAGCAATCTCATTTTGGTATCAGAGCGAATGGGCCACAGCTCGTATTTCCGGACAGCAAAGACACAGCAGCAGCCGCAGCAGTGAGTGGGAGCAGCGGCATCCACCCATAGCAGCTGCAGCATCAGATACTGGAGGGACCCACCATGACTACGTTGGATCAGAGCGATGAAGGCAAAGAAGGCATCGAAAGCAGGTGCAAGAAATACCAGCAAAAGCAACCGGCGTCAGGAAGTTCCTGTTGCACCAGCGGCTATGGGCATTAGCCGTAGTAGCAGAAGAAACAGGACCATCTGCAGCAGCAGTGGTGGAGGGTAGCAACCACACTATCAGTCGCAGTAGCAACGATATTGGCGAACATCAACAGCAGCAGCAGAGGAGGGAAGCAGCCATAGTAGAAGCCGCACCAGCAACGGCGGGTGCGAGCAGGTATAGCTCTGGCTGCGGCGAGCAGCTATAGCAGGAGTGATAGAGGACACCTGTCACACCAGCAACCGCATCAGCAGCGGTAGTGGTGAGCAGCTATAACAGCAGCGGCGTAGGACAACAATCTCAATAGCAGCTGTAGTAGCAGTGGCAGCTGCAAATAGCTACAACTGTAGCAGCTGCATGGCGACAAGCTGCTACAAGCAGGCTCTGCAACCATAGCAATAGCAACGCGCGCAGCTGTAGCAGTAGTAGTAGCGGTAGTGGTGGCGGGCACCCACAATAGCACGGCACGGTAACAGCAGTATTAGTGACGGCGGCGGCGGGTAGCTGCAGCGCACGGCCATAGTTTCTCACACCCGCAGTAGTAGCAGCAGCACCAGTAGCAGCGCGCGCAACAGTGGCAGCCGTGACGGCAGCAGCAACTGTTGCTTCTTTCTTGCAGTTCGAAGATTCCTTATAGCTTTGTGTTGCAAGCACGCTCACCCACAGGCAAGCTCGCCAAACAAGTTCATTCGAGGCAAGGGTCAAGCTAGACAACAAAAAAAAGAGGACAAGGAGGATCCTTGAGTGGGGCACTCAAGAATGACCCTCCGAAGGGATACTCCACAAGAAATGAGCGTTCGATGAACCAATTAAAAAGGGTCAGGGGAATTTGACCGCAATAGCAACAAAGAGGTGGCCGAGGGTCACAGCCGTCGGTTTGCAATGGCGACTGGTGTAGTAGCAGCGGCCGCAATCACAACTGCACCATCAGCAGCGTTACCACCCACTGGAAGTGTGGCAGGGACCACCGCCGTCGGTGTTGACGGCGAGCGTACGCAGCAGCACCAAAGGCAACTTGTGATCGCATCTTATGCTAGTCGTGTGATAGTAGCATATCAATTGCATAGCAGTCGCACAACAGCGCACCACTAGCGTGGTGGTCACCGCCCTTGTGACGGCGTTCGAGCACGTCTGAGCGACTATGCTTTGATCACCCATCTCCACCCTGCAGTCTTGTGCCAGCAAGAGCAAGTTCCCTATGCACTCATCCATGCCAAGCTTTGAAGATGAGCAAAATGGCATGGTAGGGAGCGCAGCTAGCGCTGTGGTTAGCACTGACACTCCATGTTTTGCAAGCAACCCGTCCACAGTGGCAATGGAACCGTATCTACAGCCATGGCACACGCCTAAGATGTCTAACGGCTTTGCTTATTACTATTGCGGAAATCGGCAGCATGGCTGGAGTCAGTGTCGCCAACGCCCTACCGGGTGGCGATGGCCGTAGATACAGTCCCCTCTTTCTTCTTCACCATACGACTCAGCGACATTGTCTGTCGATGCTACGGCACCCCTTAGTGGAGCTGTGTCGGTGTTGTACACCGAGCTTGAGCAGTGTGGGGAGGTGCAGTCGTCATGGAGGACACAACTCGAGCAGTAGCTGATGCACCAACAGCCGAGCCGGCCCCTGTGTTGAAGTGCTTATACTCTGCGCTTTGTGACCAAGAGGATGCAGTGGCACATGTGGAAAGGCACTTGTAGGATCGTACGCTTGAGCTGTGTGAAGCAAGAACATGTTGGAGCACCACAAACACCGCACGTCGTCGAGTAGTGGTAGTTGACGTCAAGGATGTGTACACGCGCCTGGAGTTTACTGAGTGGATGTTGCACGGTGTAGTGTGGAAACGGTCGGACTTGCGTCGAAAGTCGGAGGAGGTAACATCAGTGGATGTCTCATCAGCAGTGGCCCATGTAGGAGTTGTTACCGTGGTCGATACTGCTGACAGCCAAGAGGCATATGTGTCTGCGGCATCTGATGAGCCTACAACAGTCACCCTTACAGATGCACCTACCGTGGAGGATGCAGAGCGCGATGTTGACCTTTGGCTCATGGCTTCCCTAACCGGCATTGCCGAAACCATGGCAGTTCAAGCCGACGATAAAGCTAGACTCATCCGAGCTGCAGGTCACGTACCCGAGCGCCTGTGCTCCGCGGTCGACGAGCAGCGCGTATTCGTGGCTCGAGTGGAGGCACACGTGCAGGATGTTATGGCTGAACTCCGAGGGGCCAGCAGCCGTTACTACACTTTGGATATTCCAGCACGACGGGCTGTCGAGAAGTTTGTGGAGGATGTGCACGTATGTCTCAAGGCAGCTGAGTGGTGATGCACAATGGCAACGGGCAAACGTTTAGTAGTAGGTGGATGATTGGTTGCACACCAGGGGTTGGGAGGAGCCCCAGACATTGTACGCGCTCCCGATGACAGCGAGGATGTGGCAGAGGTAGTTTCACCGACGGATGCCAACGTCTGGTCAGCAGTCGATGGCCAAGTGACTAGTGTGTTTGCAGCAGCTGGTGCCTCCACAGTAGCACCTCCTACAGATGTAGACACTACAGATGCCGACGCGTTGTTTGGTGTCGATGCCTTGCCAGCAACTGGCAACCAGGCAAGAGATGATCTGAAGGGTGACGTATGTGACAAGACGGGGAGGCTGGAGGAGGCCGTGGCTCGTGCCGACGGGCACCCAATTGAAGTCCATTGTCACGTTGTTGGATATGGGGTGCCAAAAAAAAGTGACAAAAGTGGGTTGCAATAAGAATCATCAGGTCACAAAAGAAAATAGAGGATGTTTTTTTGGTTCTGTAGCACTTTACGGAACTCAATTCGGAGTCCGTTTGAGGGAGATATGGATTTTCAAGGTTTGGTGGCAATGGGTCCGGTTCAAGTGACGGCTCCTGCACTACCAGCACCAATGACAGCGACAGTTATTGGCCAGGGAGGTTTGGAGCGGCCTTCAAGGTAGAAAGGTGGCAGGAGGACCTTCAGGGAGCTTCAAGGAAGGTCCCCACCAAGATTATTGGTTGTGCACATGGCAGGGATGGTAATTCTCTTGTGTGAGAGTGTGACTGCCGCTCATCCCGCTAGGCTAGGAGTGTGCTAGGAGGTGAACTTTGACAGAGTGGTTCTTCCAGCTCCATGTGCCAANTTATTGGCCAGGGAGGTTTGGAGCGGCCTTCAAGGTAGAAAGGTGGCAGGAGGACCTTCAGGGAGCTTCAAGGAAGGTCCCCACCAAGATTATTGGTTGTGCACATGGCAGGGATGGTAATTCTCTTGTGTGAGAGTGAGACTGCTGCTCATCCCGCTAGGCTAGGAGTGTGCTAGGAGGTGAACTTTGACAGAGTGGTTCTTCCAGCTCCATGTGCCAAATGAGGCATACTTAGGCTTGTTAGAAAGCTGTGCTAATGTCCTTTCTTGTTCAAGAGTTGATTCAGACATTCGCATTCTTTGCAAACCTACATTTTCTTCCGTAATTTCTGTCTGTGCAACCTGCAACTCCCTCTCACAAACAGTTGGTCCTGCCTAGGCGGCTCTTGGTGAGCCTGATGGCCTCCCTGAGGGCTGCCCCAGTTTCCATCACAGGTTCATTCCGCGACTGACCGTCTGCATGCCACAGATGCAGCTGGCCACTCGGGAGCGGCAACAAAGCTCGACGAGTTGTACACGTGTCACCATGCTGCGGAGTCCGTGTGGCGGTGTGCGGCTCAGCAGCTCGCAGGCATAAAACAGTTGATGATGTTCGAGGAGGCCCTCAACACTACACCAATCAGAGCAATAGGTGATGATAGCAGTGATGACTACAATATCGAGGACGACGACGATAGTGTCGACGGCACCGTGGGGTGAGGCTACGTGCGCATATGTCCCATCATCATTGTTCTCATCCTTGCTGTTGCTATGCAGGTGTATGTGGCCATTGGGGAGCTGTGCTCCCTCCTCTGGGGGGATGTTATGCACAGCTATCAGCTTTGCTTGTGCTGTAGGGCTCTGCCACACAAGGGGAGTGTTGGCATGTGTGCCTTTTCCTGACGCCTCCTTGTGCATAGCACATAGAGATACTACTGCTCTATGGTTGACATGGATCGAGGTGGTGACGGTGGAGACCCGCATAACTGGTGAGTTGTATTGGTGTGACGTGGAGACCCATGGCCTCCATATGTTATGTATGCTCCATGCATGCAAGCAGGTGTGGTCGAGACCCGGACACCCGGAGACATGTTCCGGGGTCACGAGGATATCTTGGTGCTTTGTATCCCTTCCATGATGTTTGGCACATGTGTATGTGATAAGCTTCTTGTATGGTCCAGACTCGGACACTTGGTGGGTTGCACCACTGTCACGAGGAGGCCTTGTAATGTGGTTGGTTTTACTGGCGATCGTTCCCTACCTCCACTCAGTCATCATTGTGGTGACAGTTGTGTCTGCCAGGGGGAGTGTTCGTTTGTGTGGCTTTCCACCCTTCACGAGCGACGACCATGGTGATTACCCATGTACCCCATAGTGGTAGTATGGAGCAGCAATGCTAGAGAGCACGACAACATGATCCCTGTTGGAAACCCAGCTGGCGCTAGAGAAACGACGGGTGGTGGCTCCACCCAACAGCAGCTGCCAGACAGTTGTCACGACGTCCTGGGTGCTTGCTGGGGTGCTTTGTGATTTTTCAGCATGTGCTAGAGTTTTCTCGGTGGACTGGCTCTTTTGCATGTTTTGCATTGTCTTTCCACCAATCGATGCCGGACTTGTGCGTGTGACCAACTGTGACCAGTTGTAGCGTCCGGCTCAAGATTTTGCATCTCTAGGTTCAGACGGTGTTGCATTTGGATACATGTGCACAGGTTGATGGCCAAAACAGTGGTTTTGGGCCGGTTTTAGGACAAACTGATATTGTCGCATGCGTCACCCGTCGTGCGCCACGGCAGCTATTCATGTTTTATGCTTTCCAGTTGTAATTTCTGTCTGCATGTGGTTTTTCTATTGAAGTACATTTGACACTCTGTTTGTGTCGCCTAGCCAAACCCTTGCTGTTTTGCGTCCGACCTGTGTTGACGCCACGAGCTGACTGAGCCCTGACGCCCAGTCAGTAGCAAGCGCACTAGGAAGCTTCTTGGCAATCTCATTTTGGTAACCAACGATGATAGCATGTTGACAATGGATGCCCTGCGGCATCGATGTAGCGTGTTGTTTTGGGTATAGCATGTCTTTCTACATGCTCACTGGATATGGCGTGAATAAAGTGCAGAAAAGCTCGGAATTCAGATATGGGATGTTTAGTGTGCAAAGCATGGATATCTCATCTTTATGAAGAATTTTGTTGTTACATCGTCACTCCGTTAAACTGGAAACCAACGTTTGTCATTGCCATAAGGAAATTTTCTAGGATATTGCAACATCCGTACACTATCACATTCAATGCAAGATGTAACTAGGTATTTGAGGAAGATGTCTTCTTGAGTTCCTTGTCAGTGGTAGGACTTAGTTCTAGAGACTAAATTCTTTGATTTTAATTTAGAATTTCATGGAGAAAATTAGTCAAATAACATTTCCGTGCAGGACAGAATTCAGCCAGTCTTTATGATTATGATGGTCATTGCTTTTTACATGGCGCATATCTACTCTAATGTTTTTAGTTTTTTAAGAACAATAAGAGTGTGGCAAAGGGAGACGTGGAAAACATGAAAGGTCCATACTCAAGAAATTCTTCTGACCATTTACTCACCTTTGTATGCTCATTTTGATTTATACATGGACTACTCTTGATTTTCAATGACATGTTTGCTTCCGTATCTTTACTACACATAAAATTCTGCATGGAGACAAGTTGCAAGGAAATTTTCTGTGATTATCTTTAGCTCATTCACCAAAAAGGGGTACCACCCCTTGGTACATTCAGTGAATGCTGTTGTAGCCAAGGCTCATAAGGCTGATGTGGTTCATGAAACAGACGTGTTTTCAGTTGCTACTTTGCACACCTCATGTGGTTCCACATATGTGAGCCACAGCCGCACTCTTTTTGCAAGATATCCTTTGCCAAGTCAAGGGAGATAAGCTACCATTGTGCCCTCTATACTAAGTTCATCTGATGCTTCTTTCAATTTAAATCCACCAGTTTTCTCTAAATGTTATTGCATGCTAGGTTCCGTGATAAGTAGAAGGTGCCAACATGGCACCTTCTACTATGAAGACTATAATGCTGGTCCTATCAACTCTCAGATTGTTCCCTTATAGGAGATATCTCCCATGGGTCATTTATGTTTTATTAATTATGTACAATATCTAAAAAAATCTATCCTGGATCTTAAAATTTCACAGTCAAAGAGCCATGTTGAGTTATGCCATTTGCAACCTTTGCTAGCCTGATTCCTTTTTCAAACGTGGCTTCCAAGCAAAGTCATTTTATGGCACCATATCAACTGTTGTAGAACATTTTTTTCTCTCATGAATAGTATCATCTACTACTTGTCTGTGGACCCTACATCACACCCTGTAATCTTGGACACCCTCTCTGGCATAGTGAACAGTTTAGATGAATGGTTGTTTGAAATGGTAGTTTCCCTTTTTAAGCGGTCGGATTTCTGCAGTCTACTCTTGCTCATGGCAGTCATCAGGCTTTTTTTGTGTGTGGTCTGTTTTCCCTCAACTTCGTCCTTCTCCTCCCAAAATCCTTTGAAATATGACCTCAATTCCTTTTCATTCATATCTTTCAATGCACATTGCAGTTGCATGGTGGTGATTTCCATAGAATGTTGGGTTCATGAAAAGAAAGGTCTTTTTCCATAATCCAAAAAATTATGGTTTTGAGCCACCAACCCTTGAAACAAGCATTGCAAAACAAAATTGTTCATTATTTTTGCTAGGAAAGCCAAACTGGTAAGAGAGGTTTACTGGTTCGTTCCAACTATTCTTGAGGCCATCGATGTAGCAAAAGGGTTCATCTATGGGAATTGGTGGTAGAGATGTGTGGGGGAATCCGAGTGGTGCAGTCCCGACATTGGTCTGATCCGACTCTAGTGGTTCAGGTCTTCTGTTTTGGGCGAATCTGAGACTGAGCGTGTGCTTTCTGGTCGCCTCACGCTATCTGAGCAGGCACTTTTACAAAGGGAATAACGCAGTTTTGCATTAGTTTTTGTACATGGACATGATCAGACCATTTATAGGGCTAGTCATGAGCTCTCCATTGTACCAAAATGCGCGCAATTCAGCCAAGCATAGCCCAAGTTTCTCTTGCCAAAGCGCAGGTCTCACCCACCACAGAAAACGCCGAACACCTCCATGGTGCGCACACGCTGTGGCGCCTTCCTTCACGTGCAAAGCGCCTTTCCTATGGCACAGTCCTATTGCACGTGGTGCAGGGGTCCCTTGCACTGTTTTGATGCACCTCTCCCACTTTTGGGTCGAGTTTGGTGATTGGGTGTGACGAGGTTTGAAACTTGTCCGTGGACCTGCAGTCAAAGTTTTGACAAAGTGCCTGAGTAACAAAACGTACTATTGAGTTTTGGATGCCAGGAGTTTGGCTAAGTCCTCGGTAACAAACTGCACTGCAGCATCCGGTGGATTATCTACCAGACGCCTCTGCGACCTTCCAAACAAAAATCTCCAGATGGAACTTTTGTTACTCGGTCCGGTCGATTATCCACCGGAAGTTTACTTGCGGCCAGCTCCTAGAGCCGCCGCGCATGCCCCAAATTTGGAAGCTCATATCTCCCTCAGTACTTGTCAGATTCCGGTGAAACAACCATCGGATTCAGCAACTCGTCGAATTTTATGGGGAATCATTTATTTAATGATCCAAGCAATCCTCAAGCTGCTGGATCCACCGGCGAGGATTTTCCTCTCCCTGGCAGCTTGTCTGCGCCTCCCGGCATCGCACTTGGGTATGCAGAGGGACAACTTTTCAACAAAATGATCTTTGAAGATATGCTTATTCCGTGTTTCATGATATAGTGCCAATTCAGCCACTACATGTTACAAAAAGCTCTTGTTTTCTCTTCAGCATTTTCAAAGAGAAATGAGGATGCATACAAAATCCTCCAATGAGGAACATATAGATTTTTATTGATCTGATTGAGAAGTAGTGTACTTGTTGCTAATGATGCAAGACCGTTGTTGTAAGCCATCAGATGGGATCAACCACTTTTCTTATACAATGGGATGCATTTTTCATTTGACCATAGAATCGATACCCTGAATCAAAGACTGTGAAATGTTTTTTTTTCTCATTCAACTTGATTAAAAAAACATCCAAGTAAATCTTCAGAATCATGAACCACATCTGAAACACAATGTTTTTTTTACTACACAAGATTCAACAAGGGAAAAATAAACATGAGGTTTATGCACAAGTTGGTGCACTCATCGAAGAGGGAAAGGAAAAAGTTGAAGCTTGCTCGAGGGTTGGTTTTTCCTCTTATCAAGAAAAGCATATCTCAATGTAAAGTATAATAGCTTCTGCATCTTCATGGAAGTTATGCGGTATGGTTTGTTGCCTAGTCATATACACCATAACAAGCATAAAATAAGAATTGTGTTCTGTGTATGGATTTTCACCGAGTAATATAATGATGGCATGTAGAGGATTTGTACCATACATCTAATTGGTTGCCTACATGAAAGAAGAAAATGGAAGAAAAATAGTAAGGAAACTCCTTGAATCAATCCGAGTTCACTGATTTCAAGAAGTATGAAAATGAACCTTTCCATGACAATTCTGAATGCACAATTCTTTCGGTTTGATAATCTCTTAGAAGATGGTCATACATGGAAGTTTTTGGAGCAAGCAAGTCGTTGTTGAAGGTCACTTGCAAAATTGACATATCTTGCTACTCACAATGCCTATGAGTCTTGGCTCGACAGGTGTGGCACTGGCAAAGGATTTGATGAACCCATCACATCAATCAATCGACTAGCGCCATTGGTCCCATACCCTACAATGCATGTTCTTGCAAATTTACTTGGGTTTTTCTCCATCCTGAAATTATACACCTCCATTTCAAAACTTGTCATGATCAACTTTTGAAATTGATGGTTGCACTCAATTTCATAATTATATGTGAATGCCCTATGAAGCCCCAAGTGGCACAGATGCAAAAAAGACTTGTAGGTATTTTCATGTGTAAGTGAAGATATGATTTTTTTCAGCCCTTGGATACAACATTTCATGTAATCAAAAGTTTCACCAATTCTCAAGTAAAATATAGCAAATAAAGCACAAATTATTGATGAGGACACTTGATTATATTAGGAGAAGTTTCATCTAATGAAAAGTGTCAAATCAATCAAATCATACATACAACTACAAGAATGAGAAGAAGTTGCTCATCAATCATGTTTGAAGTTGCAATGTAACTGATCATGTTAACAAAACTTGATCAAAATTTAGAGAGTTTTTGGAATATGAAAGGGACATCATGAAAAACTCCAGTGACATGGAATGAAAACAGTAATAAGAAATCTAAAAAGGTACTTATTCAATGATTTTGTCAGACCTTGTAGAAACTCGTAAAAGATTACAGCATTAGGAATGAAATACCATGAGTGAAAACAGGATGATTTTGAGTCGGAAAATTGCCAAAGTTATGGTCTAAAATCCAAAGGATGGTTCATATTGTGCCATTCATGTATGGCTAGAAGTACCCATGTTTTCACTTTAGAGAAAAACGGGAAACATGGGTAACATGGGCATTCCTAAAGTTTTCATGTGCAATGATGAACTTTCATCTTTTCAATGTCCAATTCCAATTTTTGGGTGATATGGAGTACGTGGATCTTGGAGCATAATCAGAACTGTTTTGTGAATGAGATTATTACCAGTTCACAAATGTAGGGTTCATTTCCAAACTTTGGAATTAAAATACAGTTCATCAATTTCAAAGTAATGGTAAGTTTGTGTTTATGTGTGTGTGTGTTTTTTTTTTATTATCATTCTTTAGTGTATGTATACAACATGAAAACTACAAATGAGGCATGTTTGACATCTCAAACACTTCATAGGAATGACACACATGTAGTCATGATTTCATTGGTCGCATGAACTTACCTCGTCATTACTTGGATGAGTATCCTGCTAAGAAACTGGCATTACTGTTCATTACAATGTGATTCTGGCATTGTACAGAATTTCACCAAAAATGATTGAAGCATCATTTTTGAGACACGAATTAGCGGAGGAGGAGGAGGAGGAGGAGGAGGAGTGTTGAAATAGTATGCACCTTGTCCAATGCCTAGCTGGCTAGCTACACATACAGACAAGGCATGCACTGCTCTATGGAGTATGTCCCCTTGGTCTGTTCTGAGATGGTCCAGGAATGCACTGCCCATAATGGGTATGTCCCCTGTGGCTCATCATAGGAACCATACCTTTTTGGCTTGGTTGAATAGGCGCCGGAGTCTCAAACAAAAGGTCGCGGGTTCAAACCCCGCGACGGCCACAATTTTCTTTGTGGCCAAAACTGGGACAGGAAGCTTCTAGGAAGCTTACTAGAGCCTGCCTTGAGGATGACACTTGGCGGTCTAAGGACGCGCCAAGTAGGACTGTAGGTTGAGGTTGGCTCCAGTGGAGCCACTACAAGCAGAAGCTTTAGCAAAGCTCTGCAAGTATAAAAGCCTGTACCTTGCATGCATCCATTTACAGTTCTTGCCTTTGAGACTCCTCACAGAGTGTCCAACCAAAGGTAGACACTAAAGACCAACATGCGGACTTCGTGAGGTTGCAAACCAAACGAACCTAAAGTGTGGATCCCTCGTTCGAGGGTGATATGTTATCTTGGTTGCAATACCAAGAGCGGTTGGCGGCCTCCCATGTCGGGACCCGTTTTCTAGACCGTTGCTATCCGACGCGTTGACAAAGGGTTTATGGGCCCACACTTCTGGTTCTAAGGCACGCTTCCAAGACCGACTAGCACGTGGTCTTGTAGGCCGCACAGGTACAACAGGGACACGAAGATCGGACGGCTCCATCTGCTCCATCGGCTCCATCGGCTTCTTTAGGTAGGGTGCGCGCACGTGGCGGACTAGGGGACGAGGAACAGCTCTGCCCATGTTGGACAAGACACTTGAGCCCCAACGGGATTAAGCTCTACCCCTTTTTAGAAGGTGGTACGACCCCGAGTCCGTTCTCTCACGACGGCACCATCGCCTTAGGCGATCATCGATGGGAGGGGTATGCAACGGAACCAACTGCACCTTTGACAACGGTCGCAGTCAGCAGCCTCATCGGCCTCAACGAAGCAGAGTAGCAGCGAGGCAGAGAAGACGAGCAACCATAGGAAATGGCGGATCTGACTCAAGCCCGCCTTGAGGCGGGTACGTCCAAATTCACGGGGACAGGGTTTCCCTTGTGGAAATGGCAGTTTGAGATTGTCATGAACGTGCGTGACTACCTCGACATCCTAAAAGGGACCAAGACAGCACCCGCCGATGCGACGGAGACGACGCATGCGGCTGACCTTGCAGCATGGACGATGAAGAACAACATGGCTCTTGCCATTCTTGTGACGTCCATCAACGAGACTCAACACTCCGACATCACAGGATGCACGTTGGCTGCCGAGGCCTACGCAAAACTCGCACGCGTGCATCAATCGAATGCCCTAGCAAACTGACTCTTCATCTTCCAACGGTTGATGTCAATGAGGGTGAGCGAAGGAGAATCGATACCCGCATTTTTGCAGTCGTTCGACAACGTGCTGCAGGAGGTCCAGCAAATGGAATGGAATCTCGACTCCAACATGCGTGCCATGATCCTGCAAATGGCGCTGCCGGAAAGTTGGGGGTCCTTGATCACCGTATTTTGCGGTTGGAAGGAGGCAGATCTGATGTACGAGGCTGTCGCCGAACACGTTCGCAACGAGTCCATGCGACGCAGTGGCGCTGAGGCAAACATCTCAGCCTATGCCTCTTGCTTCGGTGGACAAAGTGCAAGCTCTTGCTCCAGTCAAGGCAACAACAGAAGCGGTGGCGGTGGAGGGAAAGGCAATGGTGGCGGGAAGAGTTCCAAGAAGCCCGACAACTGTCACAACTATGGCAAGGCTGGGCACTGGGCTAGGGACTGCCGTAGTCCCAAGAAAGAAGGCGCGAACAAAGGTGGAAAGGAGAAGAAGGAGCTCACCAACATGATGGCTAGGGGGCTGCCCATGAAGGGCGCAGTGATCCTTAGGCCCGGGGCATTTGCCCTTGACTCGGGCACCAACCACCACTCATCAAGAGAGAAGGGTGGATTTGTCTCCATGGCCGAATCTGTCATGCGCATCAAGTATGCAAACGGCGGCATCGTCCAAGCCATGGGTGAAGGGGACAAGGTGATCACGTTCAACGTGAATGGTGCGGAGAAGGCAGTCAACCTTCAAAAGGTGGTGTACATGCCCTCCTTCGCAGCCAACTTGTTGTCCGTCTCACAAATCACCGACAACAACATGACAGTGGTGTTCACCAACAAGGAAGCGGTGGCCCTAAAAAACGAGGACATCCAGATTCTGTACACCAAAGACGATCTCATGCTTCAAGTTCCAAGAGTCGACGGCCTCTACGTGCTTCAAACCAAAGTCACCAAGGCGTCGGATGAGGGACTTGCATGTGCCACCAAGACAGTGGCACCGGAGCTAGAGGATGCACCACCGGCGACTGCTGCGGCCGCCACATCAACCAAGGACACTGACGCTGAGCTGTGGCACCGGCGATTTGGCCATGTGGCCAATAGCACGCTGCAGAAGATGCAGGAGCAAGAGGTAGTCTGCGGAATGGAAGGGTGCACCATGAAGCATGGCGGAGGGTGTGCATTGTGTGAACCATGCCTCCAAGCGAAGGCAAAGAAGAAGCCGTTTGGGAGAGGAGGTCAACGAGCAGAGCACGTCTTGGAACTGATACATAGTGACGTGTGTGGACCCTTCCGCACACCTTCTAACAGAGGAAGCAAGTACTTCCTGACCTTCATTGATTACCACAGCCGCAAGTTGTGGATCTACTTCCTCAAAACAAAGGGAGAGGTCAAGGAGAAGCTCCTCGAGTTCGTCGCCATGGTGGAGCGGCAAACGTCCAAGAAGGTGAAGACGCTCCGAAGTGACAACGGGGGTGAGTACGAGGCATGCAAACCTTGGCTCAAGAATCATGGCATCCGCCACGAGCAAACCACCCCTTACAACCCCCAAAGCAACGGTGTGGCCGAGAGGATGAACCAGACCCTACTCGGCATGGTGCGAAGCATGCTCTTCGACGCCAAGCTCCCACCTCGCTTTTGGGCTGAAGCAGCAACAACGGCTTGCTACCTCTTGAACCTCACACCAGCGACCGCCTTGCAAAAGCGTGGAAAGGAGTAGGACAAGCAGCTGAAGACCCCACAAGAAGCATGGTCAGGAAAGAAACCCAACGCATCTCATCTGAAGGTGTTCGGGTCAACTGCATGGGTAAAAATCCAGACGGGAGAAGGTGGAGGCAAGCTTTACGCACGTTCTAGGAAGTGCATCATGGTTGGGTACGACACGTCACACAAAGCCTATCGGCTTTGGGACCAGGCAGTAGGCAAGCTCGTGAGGAGCTGCGATGTTGTGTTCGACGAACGCACCCTTGGAAAGGGAGAGCTGCTGGACCCGACCCTCGCTCCCAAAGCGGGAGAGTGGATAGTGTTGCTTGAGTCTGGAGACCAAGCACCTGACAACTGGCTTGCTTTGCCAACAGGTGGTGGGAATGGGAGAGTAGCTGCGGAGGATGATGCAGCATCTGACATGGACGCGGATACCGAGGCGTCCCAGGCTTCCGAGTCTGACTTGGAGTCTGACGACTCTTCTAACGACGACAACGACGACAAACCACCACCTGTGGAAGCACCAGCACCAAAGCAAGAAGCGGCACCACTACCCCGGCGCAGTTTGCGACCAAAGAGAGCACCTTTGCGGTATGACGATGATTGGATCGGCCTTAGCTGGTCGTGCATGGCTCAGGGAGAGCCATCCACAGTGGCGGAGGCGATGAATGGCCCAGATGCGGCCAAGTGGAAGGAGGCAGTGGATAGCGAGCTCGCGTCCATTGCCGAGAACGGCACGTTGGTGCTGGTGGATAGACCCGACAAGGCCCACGTGGTGGGATCCAAGTGGGTCCTCCGAGTGAAGAAGAAGCAAGATGGCAGCATCGACAAGTTCAAGGCAAGGGTAGTGGCTAAGGGGTTCTCTCAACGCCCGGGCTCCNAGTACGATGAGACGTTCGCGCCCGTCGTGACCTTTGCCTCCATCCGCTCTCTCCTTGGCATTGCAGCCGCAAAGAACTTGGAGATACACCAGATGGACGTCATGACAGCTTTCCTTTATGGGAAGCTTGACAAGGAAGTGCTGATGGAGGTGCTCGAAGGAGTCGAAGCTCCCAAGGGCAAGGTGTGCAAGTTGGTGAAAGCGCTCTACGGGCTGAAACAGGCCCCAAGGATGTGGTACAAAGAGATGGACGGTTTCATGACCGGCGTCTCCTTCGCGCATTGCCAGAATGACCTAAGCATGTACGTGCGCAATGATGGGAGAGGGTTGATGCTGGTTGCTCTGTACGTGGATGATCTGATCATCTGCTCGTCTTCGGTCGAGCTGCTGGATGAGTTGAAGTCTGACCTCAGCAAAAGGTTCAAGATGAAGGACATGGGTCCTCTCGAGTACTACTTCGGGATTGCCATCCATCGCAACCGAGTAGCAGGCACCATCGAGCTCAACCAAACCAAATACATTGGTGAGGTACTGAAGCGCTATCACATGGAAGACTGCAAACCTGTCAGCACCCCAATGACGACCGACACAAAGCTGAAGGCCTCCATGTCGCCAAGCAACAAATCAGAACAAAGGGAGATGCAAGACATCCCCTACCAGTCCGCCGTGGGTAGTATCATGTACGCCATGGTAGGGACTCGTCCGGACATCTGCTATGTTGTGGGACAAGTGAGCAGATTCATGGCCAACCCTGGGCCACAACATTGGCACGCAGTCAAACGCATCTTGCGCTACCTGCAGAAGACACGTCACATGGGCCTCGTCCTTGGAGGCCAAGAAGGAACAGACCCCCTTCGCCTGAAGTGCTACACCGACGCTGACTGGGGAGGAAATCTTGACGATAGGAAATCCACCTCTGGATACGTGTGCATCTTGAATGGCGCTGCCATCTCATGGGCCAGCAGGAAGCAGGATTGTGTTTCCGTATCCACCGTTGAGGCAGAGTACGTTGCTCTGTCTAAGGTGTGCAAGGAGATTCAATGGCTGCGCAGCCTGCTTCGTGAAATGACAGTGCCACAGAAGGATGCCACGGTCGTACACGTGGACAACATGAGCGCCATCTCGATGGCTGAAGACGAGATCATCTCCCGGCGAACAAAGCACATCGACATACGTTACCACTACTCATGTGACCTGGTCATGAAGAATGTGGTGGACTTGCAACACTGCGAAACAAAGAGCATGCTTGCTGACTGCATGACCAAGCCGCTGGAGAGCGACTTGCACTATGCAGACATTCGTGGATTCGGCATGAGGAGTGCGGCAGAGGAAGGGTGAGCCCCAAGGCATTGATGGAGCCCAGTAAGTGACAGATGGACAGAGGTGCAAGGGAGAGATTTGTTGACATAGTATGCACCTTGTCCACTGCCTAGCTGACTAGCTACACATACAGACAAGGCATGCACTGCTCTATGGAGTATTTCCCATTGGTCTGTTCTGAGATGGTCCAGGAATGCACTGCCCATAATGGGTATGTCCCCTGTGGCTCATCATAGGAACCATACCTTTTTGGCTTGGTTGAATAGGCGCCAGAGTCTCAAACGAAAGGTCGCGGGTTCAAACCTCGCGACGGCCACAATTTTCTTTGTGGCCAAAACTGGGACAGGAAGCTTCTAGGAAGCTTACTAGAGCCTGCCTTGAGGATGACACTTGGCGGTCTAAGGACGCGCCAAGTAGGACTGTAGGTTGAGGTTGGCTCCAGTGGAGCCACTACAAGCAGAAGCTTTAGCAAAGCTCTGCAAGTATAAAAGCCTGTACCTTGCATGCATCCATTTACAGTTCTTGCCTTTGAGACTCCTCACAGAGTGTCCAACCAAAGGTAGACACTAAAGACCAACATGCGGACTTCGTGAGGTTGCAAACCAAACGAACCTAAAGTGTGGATCCCTCGTTCGAGGGTGATATGTTATCTTGGTTGCAATACCAAGAGCGGTTGGCGGCCTCCCATGTCGGGACCCGTTTTCTAGACCGTTGCTATCCGGCGCATTGACAAAGGGTTATGGGCCCACACTTCTGGTTCTAAGGCACGCTTCCAAGACCGACTAGCGCGTGNAGAGAGAGAGAGAGAGAGAGAGAGAGAGAGAGAGAGGATTTTAAGTTTGGAACCGAATGCCCTTCAGTCTCACCCCAAACACTGAAAGTGCATAGACTAGTTATATGTACAAGTGCACATGTTTTTCATTGTTCATCGAGACATGTTATGCACATGTGAACAATGAACCTTCATGGAACAGGGGAGGCAAAAAATGGACTTGTGTACATTTATCTGGTACTTCCGTGCAACCTTTCATGCACCGTGTGATACACTCCCCCCATACACTCTGGTATAGTTGGCACTGGGGGGGGAGGGGGGCATGTGGGGTGGAATTGATTGGACGAGGAAGAAAACAAAATTTTCCATAGGTCAAAAGGCTTCAACAATGCCGGGAAGCGTCACTGACTTATTCAAACCAGAATATGTTCACTCAAGAAAGCTTGCGGTGTCCAATATGACAGGTTATAGACAAATGTAGTACTCTGTGTGTCTCCGCATATTTAGTTCATGAAACATAAGCGCAAAGTAGAAAAATCTAACAAAACTAAAGAGTTATTCCAATTCCTCCATGTTGATCAACCTGAAAAAGGGGATTTTTATGAATTCTCGTCTTTCCTTCTTACTTTTAAGGAAACTTCATAAACCATGTGTCATTCATGTCCTGCTCATGTAACCAGAGGAAACTTCCTCAAACCTTAGTCAAAGTAAGTAAGCCCTTTGCAAGAAGTTTGTGTAGAATTATATGAACACTCGTGTTTTGAAAGGTTCTTTGAAATTTCCAACGACCAGGTATAGCCAAAGGGAATTTTCTTTGTGGTCTCCCGTGTATGGTGAACTATTATGTGCACTGTTTGAGAAGTGTATGAATTTGGGGTGATTGGTTCTAAATGGAGCTCAAGTCCAACAAGCCTCCAGCAGGCAACTCAGGAAACGTCCATCCTGCTAAGAACTATCCAGGTTTATGAGCTCAACACCAACTCCTGTCATGTACTCAGCCCGTAGGCCCTTATGAAGCACTCCTATCCTGAACTCGACCCAAAGGCCATTAGGCAACTGCTATCCTGACCACAGTCCGCAGGCTCTTGAGCAACTCCTATCCTCCTAGCCTGGCTCTCTACTCTCGGTCAACGTAGCCCACGTCCACCAGCTTCATGTCTTCGTCGTTATCCCAGAGGACCCTCCTGACCCGTTCGACGTCTCCTGCCAGGGCCATTTCACGTGCCCACTCTGCCCCCTGTCGGCTGATCTACTGGGCCTGGGCGCGCTGGAGCACCACTTCCAGCCGCTGGTTGTAGTGGGCCCTCATTGGCACAGCCACCCAGGGGTTTCCCCCACCTACTGCATCTGGTGTTGCGTTGCCTTTGTGCAAGCCTTGAGTAGGATGTCTAGGCTAGCAAGAATGCCCCTAGCATCTGCATCGCCAGGAAGCAGAACCCCTGCTTGTCACGCTCTCCCCTCCACCTCTCATGCTTGCGTTCCTTCACGCGGACCGCCAGCTTGGAGGCGACCCCAGCTCTCTCCTCTGACCTGTCGCCCAAACTGGGCATCTAGGGTCTACAATCACCACATTGAGCACCCGGAGGTGTCTTGCCGCTGGGTCGAGGCACGTGATGTCGGGCCTTTCCTCCAGCAGCACCCCCTCTGGCTCCATAACCAACCCTCCCAGACTGATCTCCCTCATCATCGCAGCCAACTCCTGCACCAGTGCATAGTGGGCTACACATGGTGTCCCTCCAAGGGTGCACTGAAGTGCATGCTAAGGCGCACATGGTATCGCCCCCCAATCCTTGCAAGAGCACCAAGGCGTGTGGTGGAGGTGCGCAATCGGGAGGCCCAACCAGAACCGACAGTCCATCCTCCATTCGGCTTTCGACATGTACAGCCTGTCGGTCACTGCACAAGGATGGGTGATGAGCCAGTCCCCACTGTGGTCTCCCTGTATTGCGGCCAGTCTCTGTAACTGTGGCCGCCCCTCCTTACCCCCAGATTCGCCGCCACTTCTTGGCGTGGATACGTCAAGAAGTGGCGGTGGATCAGCTTCTTCTAGCGGGTGTCATAGAGGTCCGAGAACAACCTCTTAGGACTCCCACTCTTACCTTCTCCCTTACGGCTGCCGGCATCCCCCTCAGTACCCGCTCACGCAGCTATGCAAACCTCACTCCTGACCACCCTTCGCCTCTCCCTCTTCCCACTTCTCCTTCCTGCGGTCGCTCCTACTGCACCAACAGCTGTCGCACCGTCTGCTACTACTATAACCAACTGCATAGCCAGGGGGGGGGGCAAGTCTGCTGCTGGTGTTAGTCCCAGCCCCCCCCCCCCCCCCCCCCCCCCCTTGCCTGATGGACAGCTGGGCCTGTCGCTCTGCATGTGCCACAGTCAGTACCTCTTTCTCTCCCTTCGCCTCATCCAGCCCCAAGAGTCCCTTGAGGCACTGTTTCACCTTTTTGTTGAACCACCAGAGGCGTGCCGCCCACCACTCTAACGACGGCGAGAGACGGGTGATGTGCAGTAGTCGTTGTGTCGTGCACTCGTGCAGTATGCTGAACCCTGCCCACGCATCTAGTAGTTGCTGCAACACCCCCATTGTAGCCTCCACTGCCTACACTGCCTCATCCAACCGCCGTCAACAGGAGGACTCACGCCAAATCGGCACCCGTAGTACCATCATCCCCTCGACAATGCTTGGGATGCCTTCCAATCCCCTTGGCACCTCGCCCCCCTCATCTGGCATGTACAACTGACACTTTCGTGGCTGCACCTCCATCTTTGTTGTCGCCAACTCCCATGTCAGGGTCTTCATTTGACCCACCGGCCCCAGCAGGTATGCATTGTCCAAGTACGCCAGCACCCTCCCCTCCCGGGCCATTGCTGCCTGAGCTGCCTACAGAGCCTTCTGCTTTGTCAAAGCCTACAAGAATGGGCTGATGGGGTCCCCCTATTGGATCCCTCGCCTGGACTAGATGACACTTGGCTGCAACCCCTTCTGGAAGAGCAGGTCAGATGGCTCCCTGTAGAAGAGGGCCAGCCCTGGAACGAGCCTCGCAAACCCTCTGTCTGGTAGCGCCTCAAAAATTGCCGCTCACTCTACCATATTGTATGCATTCTGCACATCCAGGCTGATCAACCCCCAGTCTAGCTGGAGGTGCAACTGCTCTGAGATCGCATGGAATATCGTGTTTGATCCCACTTGTGTCCCCACTGCCTAGTGCAATGGTGCCACCGCCCTCTCCATCTCCGCTCTTTGAGAGCTTACCATCCATTGTGAGAGGAGGCATGGGATAGCCTCCCCTATCACAATTGGCCGCACCCCCCATCGGGTTTAGCCATTACAATGAGGCGCCTAGTCGCCAGGAACCGCCAGGCTGTTGGGTGGAGACGTCCCTAGCACAAGGACGCCAATAGCTGCACTAGGAGCCGGGTGAGCCTAGAATCCCCGGCCACGACCTGTCGTAGGTGGTCCAGCATTAAGCTTGATGGCCCCTTTGCTGACCTCCTGCTGCTATCCATTAGCAACCGTCGGATGATTTCAGCGTCTAGAAAACACGCCTCACAATTCCGCACCCCCTCTCATAGCTACTCCGGCATCAAATACTCTGCTGCAGGTTACTTTCTTCGAGGGCTGCAAACACCTCTACACTCGGCAAGGCCAGGTCCGTCGCGTCCAAGGCGTTGTACGCCTTGGATGTGCTGTCCCGGTGGTAGTTTTTCAGCGTCCTCTGTAGTCTCATTTCCTGGTATCGCCCTTGGCACCTACGTGGGGGCGGGGCCTGCCCAGCCCACCTCGCTAGCTGCACTGCCTCAGCAAAGAGCGGCTCCGACCCCCCTCGCTGAAACCTGGCTACCAAGTGTCCCACCCACTCCGTGTCACTGCCGCGGTGCTGTTGGGGCCAATTGCGGAGGATAAGACTGGGCCACGCCTGGAGGAGGAGAATTCCTGCTGCATCCTAGAGATGGGTGGTGCATCAAAGCAATGGTATGGTCATGGCCGTCTGGACAGGGTCCATGGCCTTTGCCGGGATGCGCGGATATACATGTTGTGTCAAGACTTTCGCACCAAACAGGCGTCCCCAATCAACTGTCTCCGCCCACCGTGACCTCCTCTCCCATTGCAACCTCCCCTCCTTGCCCTGACCGACCCCCTTCCCGCGCCTGTGTCCCTCCCCACCACCCTCCCACTACCCGTCTCCCTGTGTGCTCCTCTCCACCTCCACACCTTGTCCCTCACCTCAGTGGGGTTGAGGTCCCCCTCCTCCAATCCCCAGGAGACTCCGGCTTCCGATGTTGCTCCCCATCCCCCCCCCCCCACGCTCTTGTCGACCCCGCCTTTCCCTCCTCTCTGCCTATGCTCTCTATCGTGCGCCCCCCAAGTCATCCCCTACCTCCGCACCCTCCCCCTGCTCCCTACCTCCTCTCGTGATCCTGTCCTAGTGCCAGTCCCCTCTGGCACACCTGATCTAGTGCCAATGTCAGGCCCGTCTGGCACACATGATCTCGTGTCATCATTAGTCGAGTCTGGCAAACCTGAACCGTGCCAGCATCAGGTTCCCCTTAGTACACCTGAACCCGTGTTAGCGTCAGTTTCCTCTGGAAAATCTGCTCCAATCCTAGTGCCAGGCCCCTCTGGCACACCTGATCATGTGTCAGCATCAGTTCCCTCTTGTGTATCTGGTATAGTGCCTCTATCCATTTCCTCTGGCACACATGGTCCTGCACTGGTGAAAACATCTTTAGTTGTACGTGGCCAGGACTCACATGTCTCCTCTCCCATTCCTTATTACTCCACGGCCCCTGCAGCTATGGCCTTGCCGCTTGCTATGTAACCCAAGGTGAGCACGTCAGCATCCGGCTAATCTCGTAATCCCGGTGGTTGTTTCTGACCACTGGCCACTAGGGCACAACAGACAGCTGATTTGGTGCCAAGACGCCCAATTCGCAATGTTCATAGTGGCAAGCCTGGCACGAAGTCCCTTGGCCTGAGTGTCGAGGGAGAATACAGTGAGGTGCACTGAGCGTGCCCTATAGACCATGAGTTGATCTCCCGTGAGTTCTCAGTCACTTGCGATGTTGTAGCTAATCTTGTCGTGGTCAGGCTGAGTCCAAAGGTAGGAGTTCTGGCCACCAGTAGCTCTCCCTAAAGAGTGCCTAATGCATGCACATTGCAGGAGGCACTTTTGGCTGAGGACACAAAGCTAAAGCATACTGTCTGTGTTTAGAATCTGACAGCCATCCTTGAGCACGGTGTCGACGAGCTTGTCAACCTCTCGCCTGGGCAAAAGGATGTACAGGTCAAGAGGGTCTTTTGCAAGAAGGTAAAGCCTGACGGCTCAGTGGATCGCTACAAGGCCTGCTTGACTGCCAAGGGGTTCTCACAGGTCAAGGGTGTGGATTTCACTAACACATTCCACCCGTTTGCCGTATGACCACCACTCTTGCCTTGTTTGGGGTTGTTTCTCACCATCATTGGGAGCTACACCAGGTGGATGTGTAGAATGTGTTCTTTCATGGCACTGTAAAGGAGAAGATCTACATGGTCTAAGCTTTGAGGTCAGTGACAAGGCCTTGTACAGCCTGTAGTAGTCACCACGGTGTTGGAACCTGGAAATCGCTTGCACACTGACACGTGTAGTCTACGTGTAGAGTGATGCCTACCTGTCCCTCTTTTTTATCAAACAGTTGATATCTTCGTCGCCATCCTGGTCTATGTGCATGATCTCATTATCACGTTTTTCAATTGAGGTCATCATGGTGACCAAGGTAGTCCTTCAATCTACCTACAAGATCAAGGACCTTGGTCCTGTAACTATGTATGGAGATCATACGTGCTTATCAGAGGTAAACACTCTAACTACACCAAGCATGTTATGCCCGCGTATTAGGGGAGCGGTTTACAAACCTCCTTCATGCAGTTCACATAGCCTCCACCCCTATCACCTCTGAAAAGCAGGATTTCATGAATGTGGATGATCTAGTGTAGCTGATGGAGACAATGGATATGACCTTGTACTTGCACCTTTTTGGCTCTTTGATGTTTTTGGCGACGACCATACAACCAGATATCGCCTTTGCTGTCAACCTCCTTGCCTAGTTCTTGCAGCGTCCTCGAGAGAGAGCCTTTCACTCGGCTGTGTGATGATGGAAACGGGGGCAGCCCTCAGGGAGGTGATCAGGCTCACTAAGAGCCGCCTAGGCAGGAACAACTGTTTGTGAGAGGGAGTTGCAGATTGCACATACAGAAATCACGGAAGCGAATGTAGGTTTGCAGAGAATGTGATTGTTTGAATCAACTCTTGGAGAAAACTGAAAAAGCACATCATTATAGCTTTCCAAAAAGCCTTTATGTGCCTCATTTGGCTACGAGAGGACTGAGATACACTCTTTCAAAGTTAACCCTCTAGCGCACTTTCCTAGCCTAGCGGGATGAGCGGCAGTCACCTTGTCACACATGAGAATTATGTCTCACACAAACTGCACGACCAGTAATCATGGACTGCTCCTTCCTTGAAGTCTCTTGGAGGTCCTCCAGCAAGATTTTCTTCTTACAGGCCGCTCTCACCCGTCCTGGTCAATAATTCTGCCCCCTTTTCAGCTCAAAATGCTCAGGTTGTGACTTGAACCCGACCCATGATCTCCAAGCTTTGGAAATCCATATCTCACTCAAAAAGACTCCGAATTGAGTTCCATAAAGTGCGTTGGAACCTGTGAAACATCTTCTATGAATATTTCATACAAGATTATTTCTATCAAACAACCTTTTTTGTTACTTTCTGGTACCTTCATATCCATCATGTGAGTGGTGTCATATGAGGTTTCCACATCGTACCTCAAAATCAGCTTTTAACACCAGTATTTGGTTGTTGTTTACGGATACAAAGAAAACAAGTGGGCATGGATTTCCAATGGGTACAGTTAGACAGGCCGCCCATTCCTATTGGGTGTTACTCCAATGCTGTGGCATAGTGGTCAAGCAGGGCTACATTGCAGGTAGCTCCTTAGAGGCTCAATATATCACATAGTGGGCTAGGTTGCTGAGGTGGTGTGGCTGCAGCATATGCTTCAAAAGTTGCATAAGTTTATGCCTTACTTCATTTTGCATTGTGACAACAAGAGTGCTCTTGCCATTGTTGAGAACTTTAGTGTGTTTAAAACCAAGCACAAACTACATTACTGTTGAGAATCATTTTATGCATTATCTTGTGGAGCACAAGGTGCTCTCCTTCACCAACGTTGACACAGACATGCAGAGAGCTGACTTCCTGGCGAAGGGATTAGCGTGTGGAACATTCATGCTAGCCATTTTTCTTGTCGGGCTTCACTCATTGCCTGAGGGTTGGTGAGAGTGGGATGTGCAAGTATGGATTGTTGAGTATCTCCTTGCACAACTGTGTCAATCTTGCACATGTATGAACATGTGCACCATCATGTCATGGGAGAGTCTTATGATATGAGCCGTCCCCGCCTGTTTGTACACCATAGTATGGCCACTCAGTCGTGTCCATGCTTGTGCAAATCCCTGATGTAGACCTAGCTGGCATCGGAGCACCAAAAGATGATGATCCCACCCACAAGCAGTTGCCAAACAGTTACTACGATGTACCGGATGCTTACTGGGATGCTCTACAATTGCATGTCATTCTTGTTGCTTCCCTGACATACACGAGTCCCTAAAACTTGTGCATTGGCATTTTTTTCATTACATTTCTGGTCCACCGCGCGGTGACTTCTGGATGTTTATGCCGTTCGGCCAAGGGCATTTTTGCCAACTACCCTGACCTCCGGTGTTCTGTTCCATAAGTTTTTAACAGTTTTGACCACTTTCCAGAAGGTCGACAAAAGTTTGACGAACCATATCGATGTTAGGATAACGTTAGGTCAACTTCTCGACAACGCTCGACTTTCATAAAGAAGCGTCGCAATATTCTTGAATCCCCCCAAATTCTCGGCGGAGCTTCTCGAATCCACCACTCACTACGTGACCTTGCACGCGTCACTCGTCTCGAACGCCGAAGACCCAACTTATGCTTCATGCAGAGAATGAAGCATTAGTTGGGTCTTCGGCTTCATTCTCACAAGTATTTGGTGTGCATGAAGCATAAGCTTTATTCTCATAACAACTTTTGAGAATGAAGCTTATGATTCATACATAACAACCTGCTTACACTTGTTGCTTAACATTAATCATCCAGTTGTCCCGAACTCCCGAATCATCTTTTGTCTTGTACCTCATCCCTCTAAACCACCTAAATTCTGCTTGGTGTAACACTTGATATCAGAGCATAACGGCGCTGGAGGGGCAACCAATGCATTAAGTACCTAGCAATAACCTCGTACGATTCCTTGATGCATCTCCACCATTTAGAAGATCGCAGACTTCACAACGACAATGGTGAACAGAGCAAGTACACTAGGCGACGAGCAGCAGTTCCCAACGAGAACTCCGGCAATGGCATTTCAATAGTACGCAAAAAACGACGCTCTCTCACCAGGCAAATCAGACGGCAGCAACAACTTTCACAAGAAATGGTGCAACACCGACACACCCGACGACCAATCCGGTGACAAACCCCACGAGCTTTGCAAACCATTCGCCCACTTGGAACGACACCTCACACGATGGGAGGCACCAGCCGACAAGCGCGAATCAACAAAGAAATGTACCAGAAATTGTCGAGACTCAAGAGCCTAAACAACCACCTGCTCCAACAGCTCAACAAGGTGATGGAGGACCTTTGAGTTTCTTGTGCGCACAAAGCAGTGCTCACCTAAAGAAACTTGCAACTCTTGAGTGAACCCCAGATTTGACCGGCAATTCCCGGACCGTTCGATCCCACAAAATCCAAGGGACCGACGATCAGGATGTGGCTGGCGAGTTGAAAGGTGTACCTCACCGCTGCTAGGATCAACAACGACAAAAGAAAATTGACCTTGCGGCCTCTTTTTTGCGTAGCACAGCTTTGAGTTGGTGGTCTGATCTAAAAGCCATCTAGAGGCACCAAGAGAACGGCAGAGGTGCATGAACGACTCTCGCGTCGGCTCTCACATTGATGACCACATTTATAATACCTATCAAGCAAACAAAATCCGACGTGGCACGACTATGTTACGACACCAGAAACATGGAGGGACTTTGCACATGCTACCCTCGCTCGCTTTGGGGAGCTAAACGAGAAGTCTGACGTAAGGTACAGACTCCAACGTTTGCATCAAAAGTCCAACATAGTAGAGTACACTTGTCGTTTTCGCGGAATCGTCACCAGTAGCAACCTCGCCCCAGACAAACTATGCTTCTACTCTGACAATGGCCTTAAACAAGACATTGGAAAAGCAATCACCATTTCTGGCATCCAAGACAACCTTCTACAAATGATTACATTAGCCTACCACGTTCATAGCGTCCACTACAGTGCTTGGATGCATGAACTCAACGCCTGGCGACCCCAAGGCCGCAATCCTTATCATGGAGAAGGGAAATCACAATTGACGGAAACCTCGTCTTCGATGGAAATTGACACCATCAATTAGCGCAATCAATGGCTTTGAAGGACTTGTGGAGAACCAGGTCATATCTTGCGCAACTGCCAAAAGCGACAATAGCAAGCCAAAAAGGGGGGAAGTTGCAGAAAAAAGAGTGAAGATTCGGGAAACGGCTAAGGAAAGGACTAGATGATGAGGCTGCTTACTGGTCAAAGGAATTTGCGCCGACCGATCGCCCATCCGAGCGGTTTATATCACCGCAAAGGAGGGTTCCTGAGATCACAATATTCGACAAGGGGTAAAGGAAAACCAACTGGCGATACTACTAAGAGTGAAATCGTGGGGTTGTAAAAGTCGTAGAACGGTACTGGCACTACTGAACGAAGGAGCTCTGTTTATCTTCGTCAACAACAACATGGTTCAAAAGGGAGGTTTGCTGACCAAACCACGAGTGTTTGAAGGAAAAACCGTCGACGAACGACTACAGATCCGTCGACTTCCCGAACCACTCCATCTACAAATCAAATATCTGCAGGACGTAATGGTCTAAAAGACTTACCCAATGAGCGATCATAAATCATCCTCGAATGAGATTTCCTAGACTCGCATAATCTACAAGTCGAGAGGAGAAGCGGAGTATTATACGTCAACATTCATGGTAAAAAGTGACACTTGTCTCTGATCGAACGACCCATGACACAACGACGGTTATGGGAAGCAGCAAAGGTGGAAGCATTAGAGGAAGTTGCGGCAGCCACAAAACGCCGACCGATATCTCTGGGCGTGGCCAAATGATACCTGAAACACAGAGTCCAAGCATGGCTGGTCCACTTGGAAGCAGGGGAAACCAAAGAAATTGCAGCAGCCGAAGCAACATCAACGACCTCGACACCTGAGAAATTTTCAAGCGTACCAAAGGAGTTCGCGGAGCTTATCGGGGAGTTTGAAGGGGTTTTTCCCAGTAAAGTACCCCGAGAGTTACCACCACAACGCGACATGGACCATCAGATAGACCTGAAGCCGGGTAGTAGACCGACGTTAAGGGGGACCTATCAGCTTGGCGATCATGAGCTGACCAAACTCAAGAAGCACTTGGACAAGATGCTCGGTCAGGAGTTGATGAGACCCACCATGTCACCTTATGTAGCACCAGTCCTTTTCATGAAAAAGAAAACCAGAGAGATGCGGATGCGCATGGACTACCTAGCGTTGAACAACATTACCATCAAGAACCGTTACTCCCTCCCACGAGCAGATAAACTTTTAAATCAACTCCGAGGGGCAAGAACTTTCAACAAGATTGACCTATGCATCGGTTATCATCAGATCCGCGTGTCTGATAAGGACGTCAAGATGGCATTCTACACCAGATAATGGCACTTTGATTTCACTTTGATGTCGTTTGGACTCACGAATGCCTCCGGAACATTTATTGCGACAATGATCAACAATTTTCACCCGTACCTCGACGATTTTTTTGTCATGTATACCGAAGACATCAATGTGTGTCGGTGCATCCCGGAGGAGCACAATGGACATCCCTAAAAAGCTCTCGAAGTTCTATAGAGAAAGAAAGTTTTCACAAAACTCTAGAACTACGACTTTGGTCACCATTCGATCCACTTTTTTTGCCACATCATCGGCGGCGGGCACATCACCATGGACCTGAAAAAAGTGGATGCAGTCTCTAGTTGGCCGAAACCCACAAATACTTTGGAAATCTAGGTGTTTTTTGGCTTTTGCAACTTCTATCGTCGATCAGCAAAGGACTACGTTCGAGTGTCAGCACCTCTCTCTAATCTCACCCGGAAAATCACCGAGTGGAATTGGAAGGTTAGCAAACAAGAATCCTTTAACTCTTTGAGAAACGCTCTGACCTCAACGCCAGCCCTTCATTTGCTGATCTAACAATGGACTACATCATGGCCACCGATACGTCCGATCGAGCCATCAGAGCATTCTTCTCCAAGACAACGGCGGTGGAGAGCATTGCTCGCATACATGTCCGGAAAACTACGAGGACCGGAAATGAACCACAAGGTACAAGAGATGGAGATGCTCGTACTCTTCCATGCGTTCAAGACATGGTGGTACAACTTGGAATGCCGGCGATGCATCATTCGCACCAACCATCACGCCACAAAAAATCTCAAGACCCAGCCAAATCTACGTCGTCAACAAGCTCGATGGTGGAGTTCCTCAAGTCCAACTTCGACAACGAGATCAAGTACCGGCCTACAAAAACAAATCCGGTAGATGCTCTAAGTCGGAGACCTGATTTAATGGCTGAGATCAGCACACTACTATTCAAACGAGACCTAAACCTTGTGAGGTTGTATGCAAAGGGTTGCAAGGAGTTCAACGGATAGGACAAATCCAAGTTCTGGATCAACAACCCAACTGACAACGGTGATTCACTCGTCATGTTTTTGTTCCTCCAAACAAGAAAATACGGTGGATACTATTAGAGGAGTGCAACGACACCGGTCCAGGTGGACACTTCCGCAAGGACAAGATGCTTAAAAAACTGGTCAAATATTACTAGTGGGACAAGATGCACATTGACGTGGCGGCCTCCTGCAAATTGTGCGACACCAGTCAGAGACAAAAATCTCGTCGCACGCGACCACTTGATCTACTCCAAATCCTACCCATTCCGACATAATCGTGGGCTGGCATCAGCATGCATTTTGTAGCAAGACTAACATCATATCCCTGGGGGGTGCCCCAGGGATATGATGTTATCCTCATCGTGGTGGAAAGATTTTCCAAGATATCACATTTTTCCTGACAACAACCGCTGTCACCACAAAAGGAATGGCACATCTCTCTTTGTATCTGATCGTATGGATGCACATCGTGCCACGTACCATCATCGGCGATCGAGACGGCCGCTTCACCAGCCGTTTTTGGCACGAACTAATGATGCATTGTGATTGTCATATCCAGTTATCAGCGACAATCCATCCTCACAGTGATGGGCAAACCGAGCGAACCAATCAGAAACTCAAACAACTTCTTCGAACTTTATGCAAGCCACACGACAATAATTGGATAGCAAAACTGTCAACCGCCGAACTCACACACAACTCCGCCACTTCCACCACAAGTGGTAAAATACCTTTCAAAGTGGTGTACGACAAACGTCCCGCCACACCGACTGGATTACAAAGTATAAAAAAACACATCCCCGCGGTTGACATTCACCACCGAAACTTTGCAATCATCTGGCAGCAAAAACAGTAAACCCTCGCAAAGACGCAAGCAGCCATGAAGCGGGCAGTGGAACGACATTGCAGTGATGACGTGTTTAGTGCTGGCGATCATGTCCTCCTTAGCTTGATGACTATTCAACTTTGAGGAAAGGACTCCACGAAGCTCAAACCCCAATCATTGGTACCATTTGAGATCCATAATGTGCTAATCCCAATCGTCGCTCGACTCTGCCTACCCGCCAACATTGCAATTCATCTTGTCTTCCATACCAGCAAGCTCAAGCACTACCGGGACCCAAGCACGGACTTCCTAGGCAGAAAAGACGCTCCTCCATCTCATGTACAAACGGACGGGGATACAAAGTATGTGATCAAACATATCCTCGAACATCCACAGAGTGGAAAAACTATCCAGTATCTGGTAAAATGGCACGACTACGACGGCGCGCACAATAGCTAGGAGCCCAACGACAACCTCTGGGACATCGATCGTCTGATCGACTGTTACTTTTGCCGCCACCGGGCTAAGTCTGCCAGCGCACCAGGACGTCATGGCTACAAGGGGGGGAAGTGTTACATCCCTGGCGTACACGAGTCCCTAAAACTTGCGCATCGGGATTGTTGTTGTTGCATTCATGGCCCACCCAGCGGCGACTTCTGGATTTTTATGCCGTTTGGCCGAGGGTATTTTGGACAAATACACAGACCTCCAGTGTTCCCTTCCAGATGTTTCTGACAACTTCGACCACCTTTCAAAAAGGTAGACAAGAGTGTCGCGAATCATAACGATGTTTTGATATCATTCAGTCAAATTCTTGACGACACTCGACTGTTACAAAGAAGCATCACAATACTCTCCAAGCCCGTTGACTTCTTGGTGGAGCTTCTCAAATCCACCACTCACGACACAGCCTTGCACGCATTGCTCGGCTCGAACGCTGAAGACCGGACTTATGCTTCATCGTCATTCTCAGCATTGTACACATGTGCTCGATGCACCCAACACATGTCATCAAAGTACAATTGCTCCTTATCATTAACTATCCAGCTGTCCCAAACTCTAGCATCTGAGAAAATGTGTGGAAGCTTCCTAGCGATATTGCCGCTGACTAGGCGTCAGTGCCTGGTCAGACGGTGACGACAATTACAAGTCGTGCACAGAACGGCAAGGGTCTGACTAGGGGACACAAGGCAAAGTGTCAGAATGCTTCAATAGCATTTGCCAATAGAAATGACAAATGACAGGTCCATGGCATAAGTACCTGCCGCGGCGCACGGCAGGTGTCGCACGCGGCGGTGCAAGGTCTGTCCTAAAACCGACCCAAAACCACTGTTTTGGCCGTAACTCTGTGCAGACAAGTCAGAACGCTACGCTGTCTGAACCTACACGTACAGAATCTCTAGCTCCGGACGCTACGACTGGTCACATGCATGCATCCGGCAACAAACAGTGGACATACAATGCAAAGACATGCAAATCAGGCCCACGGCCAGTCCACCGATGAAATCCTACAAGTTGCAGAAAAACTGCAGAAGGTCCCAGACAGGATCCAGGACTCTGTGGCGACCGTCCATCAGCTCCGAGCAGGTAGTCCACCCCCAGACGACACCCCGGTGCCACCTGGGTCCGCATCAGGGATCGACACGAACATGGACACGGCCGAGTGGTCACAATGAACTGTACAGGTTGACAGGAACGTCACAAATCACAACACTCCCCCATGACCCGATGGTACGCATGTCCATACACGTGCAGCACTGAAACGAGTGCAACAACGAGTGCAAGAACAGTCGTGAAACAGACACAGACACACCCCGTACTCAACCACTCTCAGGCAAGGAGCAAAGCCCCATGGAACGAATGGCCACCAAAAATGTCTCGCGCGCCAGTGCCTTCGTCAAGAAGTCAGCACGCTGCATGTCAATGCCGACCAATATGACGGAGATCACGTGTCGCTCCACCAGATCACGCACGAAATGATGATCAACCACAATGTGCTTTGTACGGGCTTGAAAGACTCCACAGTCCTCCGCAATGGCAAGAGCACTCTGGTTGTCACAACGAAGCACAATGGCAGGCACTGACTGACCCAGCTCAAGGAACAGGCGCTGCAACCACACTGCCTCAGCAGCACCTGCACCCAAAGCAACATACTCTGCCTCCAATAAGCTACGTGCAATGCAACCCTACTTCCCACTGCGCCAGGAAACAGTGGTACCACCAAGTAGGAACATGTAACCGGTGCGACTGCATCCATATGGGCTCCAAGCCCAGTCTCTGTCGGTGTAGCCGTCAAGAACCACCGAGCACTGTCGGCGAAACCAGAGTCTAAGGTATGATGTGGAAACCACGTATCGCACCACTCGCGCAGCCGCATGGAGGGCTCTAGCATGTGGAGCCTGTGAAACCTGTGCAAGGAGGTTGACGACAAAAGCGATGTCGGGACGTGTGGTCGTGGCCAGGTACATCAGAGATCCGATGAGGCGGAGGTACAAGGTCTCATCCACTGTCTCCCCCAGCTGTGTGGGATCGTCCACCTTCAAGGCGTCCTGCCCGTCAGGTGTGAAAGGTGTGGAGGCCGTTGGCACTGCGCCAAGGAGGTCATTGAAGCGCTCCCCCACAACACGTGCATATCAGGACTGATGCAATAGAAGCGTCCGACGTCTGCAGTCTCGTACAATCTCCATGCCAAGAAACACTGCTGCAGGACCAAGGTCCAGCATCCTATAGGCAGTCTAGAGGACCACGTTGGCCTCCTTCACGGCCTCCATGGAGGGAGAAGCGATGAGGAGGTCGTCCACATAGACCAGGATGGCACTGAACCGCTCAGGCGCCTGTCGAATGAAAAGAGAGGGATCTGCCTCACTCTGTACATACCCTGCATGAGTCAGAGTGCATGTGATCCCCCGGTTCTAGCACCAAGGAGACTACTTGTGTCCGTACAAGGACTTTTGCAAGCGCCATACCTTGTCACCGTCCTCAAAGCCTGGTGGTTGAGCCCCGTAAATCTCCTCATCCAGAGAGCCATGGAGGAATGCATTGTTTACATCCATCTGGTATAGTTCCCAGTCATGCTGAGCCACCACACCAAACAGAGCGCGAGCTGAGGTAATGCGGCCGACAAGGGCAGAGGTGTCAGTGTAGTCAACGCTCTCGATTTGAGAGTACCGCTTGACGACCAAGCGAGCCTTGTGCCATTCCAGTGAGTCATCTGGCTTCACCTTCTTGCGAAAGACCCACTTGACCTGAATCGCCTTCCTCCCAGGTGGAAGGTCGACTATCTCGTAAACTCCGTGCTCTCCGATGGCATGAAGCTTATCCTCGCAGGCGGCATGCTAGGCGTCAGCATCCTCTGATGAAAGGGCGTCCCTCAGTGTGCCCGGATCAGGCACCAACGAGGGAGGGCTATGAGTGGCGAGTGCACACACCTCAGAACTGGGTCTGACAACCACAAGGTCAGCTGCTACATCACAAGCAGTACGGAACTCGCGAGTGACAAGATCGTGCCCTACAAGACACGCTGGATGTACCTCTGTGTGATCTATACGGACACTCAAGTCGAGGGCCTTTGTGCCGGGATCGCCACTCGCAACGCTGCGAGTGGAGCGCCTGGGTGCAGGACCTGACACTCGCTGGGCTATGGAGCCCAGCGGTCGAAGATGACCACCGGGCTCACGCGAGAAGCCTGGGCTCGAAGGGCTGACCGCAGGCTCAGAGACAAGCACGACCACATCCGGTGAGGACTGAGGCACAAGGGCAGGTGATGCAATGGGAGGAGAGGCTGGTGAACTAACAAAAGACGTAGGACTGAGAGTGGCAACAGGACCACCCATAGAGACAGGAGTACCGGTGGACAGAGGGACATCATTATGGGTGTATGTTGAGCGCAAGGGCATAGGAGAGAAGACAGGCTGGACGGGAGAGGTCTCAGGGCCGATAGCGATGATCACCGGGTCATCAAGAGCCGGAGACCGAGAAGTGGCGGAGGCTCGAACGGACACATCAGCCGGACGAGAGGTGCTCATAGGCTCAGACTCCCCCATCCGTTGAGAAACTTCACACGTAGGAACGTGTGTGACAGAAATCGACACAATCGAGGTCAGATCGCGGTAGGTGAGAGAATCCAAGAAGAGCGTGTCGTGGGACTCAACAATGTGATGACGGGCGGGGTCCCAAAAACGCCAAGCCTTCGACCGCGGGGAGATACCAACAAAGGCACACAAGCAACCCCGTGGAGATACCTTGGACCTCTGCTGATCCTCCATACACAACACAGAAGCCACTAAGCCCCAGACACGAGCAAGACGCAGATCAGCATGGTGGCCATACCATAGCTCATACGGTGTAACGTGGTCCGGAAGAGGACCATGCCGGAGGCGGTTCCAGACCCACGTCATGTAGGCGAATCCCTCAAAGGCGAAGGGTTCCGAGAGACCGCACTCAGATCGCATAGAACAAACCGCATCCTCCATGGTGCGGTTCCAGCGCTCAGAGACACCGTTCTGCTGAGGAGAGGTAGGAGCAGAGACCTGGTGAAAAATCCCGCGCTCTGCAAAGAAACTGTCCATTTCGCCAAGAAACTCGCCGCCGCGATCCGAGCGGAAGGTGTGCAGTGAGTGGCGAGAATGACGCTCAGCCATCACTAGCCAGAGACGAATCGCGAAAGCGACATCCCTCTTTTGGCGTAGGCTGTAGACCTACCACATCCGGGTGAAGTCATCCGTCAGGGTGAGAACACATCGGCCTCGATCGGATAAGGAATCGACAGGGAGAGGACCGTGAAGGTCTGAATGGACCAGTTCGAGGGGACGAAGGGCTCGAGAACGGGAGTCAGGATGGGTGCAGCGATGCATCTTACCATGAGCGCAGAACAGACAATCGGTCTTGGGCAGCTTCACGAAAGATGCCACATCAAGACCGAGGGCGGGTTGTGTCCTAATGAGCTTCGACACAGTGTCGGAGCCCACATGAATTACACGTCGATGCAACAGGCGCTGGTGCTCAGCAGACGGGACACCACTGAAAAACACACGAGCAGGAGGGGAAGGGGACCAAGGAGAAGAAGAGATCCAAGGAATACAATATAGATCATCCACAATAGAGGCACGAAGAACAGCAGTGCGATTATCGAGAGCAGTCACTATCGCGGAGTCGGCAGTGTGCTCCACAGAAAGTCCCATCGAAGTGCAGGCACACACAGAGAGCAAGCTGAGCTCAATTTCAGGCACAAAAAGCATGTCGGAGAGATACAAGGGGCCAGATGGACCATCGAAGCACACAACCCCAACACCCTGGACTGGCAGGGACTAACTAGAGCCTGTGCGAATGGAGCGAACAGATGCCACAGGACTGAGGACAACAAAGTCACTACGACGACATGTCATGTTGTGAGTGGCACCTGAATCGATGATCCAAGTGCCACTCGAATCACAACTGGAGGACGTCACAGTGCAACGGGCAATGGAACACTCGGTTGCAAGTGGACGCTCGGCAACAGAGGAGGGAGAACGACGAAGGGCGCACAGGTGAGACTCAGAAATCCAATCTGTACTGTCAGGCCCATCATCATCACATGCCAACTGTGCTCCCCCATACGAGTCATCACGAGAGACAAGAACAGACAAGCAAACAGTCTATGAACCACCCGGCTGTGACAACACACTCGTACCTCCCTGAGAGCGAAGCACCAAGAGCTGACGGAGCTCGGCAATGGTGCGGTCACGGGGATCCGGGTCTCCGCTGCTCGCCGGTGGGGAAGCGGGAACTGCTACTGTCATGGTCACCGTGCGACCAGAGGCTGTGCTGCTCGACGCAGACCGTTGTGCGTGTCGGCAGCCGGCTGCCGACATCAGCTTTTCCTCCAGGTGACATGTCACCTAGAGGAAAAGCTGATGCGCCCAAGTGAGGTGGAGAAGGGCTCGAGCGCGGCGTCGTTGTACCTCCTCAAGATGTCAGCGTGCTCAAGACAAACTCCAATCATGAGCGTGCGAAGCACCCACAACTGTGTCCCTCCTGCGGTCCCAAGGCGCGTGTTGATGCGCATGGCGCGCCGCCACTAAGCGGTTGCGGGCTCGGCAGGTCCCTGATGAAGGGAGTGGAAGGCGCGGATGTGAGCCACGTGGGTGGCATGCGTCTCTGCAGCAAATAGGGACAATGACAGCTCCTAGCCCCAACGTGGGTCAGCACCCGCGCCTGTGCCGGCCTCTCCAAGGAAGGGGCAAAAGTCCACGACAGTCTCGCGAGGCATGGCGTAAATGAGTCCGCGCTTCGCCCAAGCCGCTTTCAGCACCTGAGCACGGTCTGTAACCTGGTATCGACTGTGGTAGTAGGGCCAAATCCCCTCTAAAGTGGCCCAGACCTGGAACAGAGTCTCCCAGCAGTCAAAGCCGTCCTCGCTGACATATCGTGGGGGCGGTGTCTCGAAGTCCTTAGGTTGCCGCTCCGTAGGGAGAGCAACCACAGGATCATCCTCCAAAGGATCAAGAAGTGCCGGGTCATGTCCTGCCGCTCACCTCGGTGTAGATGCTGACTGCTGTGTAGAACGTGTGACACCGCCGACTTCCCGGGAGGTGTGCTGTGGGGCCGAGGACTGACTCCGAAGAAGATCAGTGAGCGTGCGGATGGCATCGGTCTGCTACTGATGTAGGAGACGTGTCTCATCCTGCTGACTCCGCAGGTCGGCAATGGTCTGCGAGCGTGGGCTCATGACCCCGGAGGAGGAGGAAGAAGGATCTAGTAGTCCTTTGCCCTTGTCACCAGTCTGAGCCACGTCAGCACTGAGTATGGGGCCGAACATAAAAAATGCTCCGAACGAGAAACCGAAAGCATTTCTCGAGGAGCTGAAACATTAAAAAAATTGACGTTTTGACCCCAAAATTGATGACGTCAGCACAGCCGATGATGACGTCAGCGTCTCTTACGTTAGTGGAAAAACGCTAGCGTTTATTCGCTAGCATATTTTACGCCAGTGATTTTGTTAATTTTTTTGGAAGGTCACGTGAACTCTGCGTGACTTGTGGGGGTGACCTCGTCATCCCCTGCTCGCGACTGCGTAGGGGCTGCGCAGTTTCTGCGCAGCAGAAATTGTGCTACACCTGCAATGCTGATGCTGCGCTGCTGAAATGCTACTGTTGAACTGTTGTTGTTTCTGCTGCTGTTGCTTTGCTGCTACTACATTGCACTCGCTACAGCAGCTGCAATGCTGCTGCGCTGTTGCTCCTTTTGCTGCTGGTACTGGGCTTTTACTACTGCTCGCGGCTGCTGATGCCGCCGCTGCTACAAGTTGCTACCGCCGTTGCGCACTGTCAGTGCTCGCAGACGCCACCGCAAGCTACTGCTGCGAGCTGCTACTCCTTTTTTTATGTACGGACTGGCAGCCTGACACAGCTGCTGCTGCCACCCGGTGCTACTGCTACTCCTGCTGCTTCTTGTGCTAGAAAATGCCGCAGCTCACCCGATGTAGTGGTGGGGACTGAGTGATGATGTCGTTGAAAATGACTGGAATGAGTCCCAGGATACGGCGGTGGCGGTGACTCTCACTACTGCTGCCGCTGGTGCATCTCTCTGGCGTAGCTCAGCGCGAGGGGTCTCGCTGCTCTGATACCATGAGAAAATGCGTGGAAGCTTCCTAGCGATATTGCCACTGACTAGGCGTCAGTGCCTGGTCAGACGGTGACGACAGTCACAAGTCGTGCACACAACGGCAAGGGTCTGGCTAGGGGGCACAAGGCAAATTGTCAGAAAGCTTCAATAGCATTTGAAGAGAGAAATGACAAATGACAGGTCCATGGCATAAGTACCTGCCGCGGCGCACGGCGGGTGTCGCACGCGGCAGTGCAAGGTCTGTCCTAAAACCGGTCCAAAACCACTGTCTGGCCGTAACTCTGCGTAGACAAGTCAGAACGCTACGCCGTCTGAACCCACACGTGCAGAATCTCAAGCCGGACGCTACAACTGGTCACATGCATGCATCCGGCAACAAACAGCGGACAGACAATGCAAAGACATGCAAATCGGGCCCACGGCAAGTCCACCAATTAAACTCCTACATGCTGCAGAAAAACTGCAGAAGGTCCCAGACAGCATCCAGGACTCTGGGGCTGTTGGTTTGTGTGGCTTCCACCCGTCACGACCGACACCGCTGGTTTACCGATATACCCACATTCTGGGTATATGGTAGAGGAGGGCGTGACAACATGACAGGCCTCCGGACTGAACCGAGACTTCTCGAGCACCTACGACAACGCTGGCGAGACGCGGTCGATGCGTTCCGGTAGCCATGTGGGCTTGTCAAGAGGTAGGAGAGTTTTCTCGGTGGGTTAAGACCGGCGCACCCGGTGGACTGTACCAGTGCGACGAGGAGACCCGATGGCTGTTGTGGGGCTTCCGATGTTCGGAAAGTCGTCTGTGATGTCTGGACGTTGATTCTAACGTTTTTTGCAATGCTCATATTTTCTCGGTGGTCAAGACCCGGGCACTCGGAGAGCTGTTCCGGTGCTTTGAGGAGACCACCTTTGTTGTTGTCATGGTGTATGCACTGTGTTCTCCCTGTTGACTCACTTGGGTTTAGCAGGGGTGACGGGGCCCGCTGCGGCTAGCTGCCGGCGCACCTATGTAAGCCCGCTAGGGGCTCATTTTTAAACTCTCCTTGTTCTTTTACATTCAGCGTTCCAGACTTAGCCAAATTCTTGCCGTCTTGCATCGCACTCACACACAGAGCTCATGTTTGTTTTTGTATGGGCCTACATACCCTAAAGTATTTCCAATTGGGGCGACCGTCGATCAGCTCCGAGCAAGTAGTCTACCGCCAGACTACGCCCCACTGCCACCTGGGTCCGCATCAGGGATCTGCACGAGCATGGACACGGCCGAGTGGTGACAATAAACTGTACAGGTTGACAGGAACGTCACAAATCACAAGAGCATCGTCTTTTGTCCCGCATCTCAAACCTGTGAACCACTAACGTTCTGCTCGGCATAAAGACTCTGACGACTAAGATTGCTTCTAAATCAGATCGAACGGGTGCACGGCGTGCCACACACCATCTTCTGCGAGAGAGACGGCCGCTTCACTGGTTATTTTTGGCAGAAACTCATGACGTGTAATGGCAGTCGGATGAAGCCATCTTTGACGTTCCATAGACAACTATGGGCACACGGAGGGACCGATTAGATACACAAAAAACTCCTCAGAAATTCTTGTGAGCTGCATGACACTATCCGGACTGCAAAACTGACGACCGTCGAACTCTTGTACGACTCCGCAACCTCCATTGCAATCGGTTAACTTCCATTTGAGATGGCTTAGAGCAAACATCCCGCCGCATCGACACAATTACAAAGCTAAAGTGAAATTCTCGCGATTGACAACCATCGCTGGGACCTCTCTAGACACCTAGAGGAAACACTCTAGACCCTTGCAAAGATGCGAGCAAACATGAAAGGAATAACAAACTGACATCGTAGGGATGATGTTGTCAGCCCTAGCGATTGCGTCTTGTTGAGTTGAGTGAAATTCAAACATCATGGACTTCGTGAAGCTCAAACGCAGATGGTTGGGTCCGTTTGAGATAAAGCGGATACAAACTCCGGTTGTTGGTCGACTTTGCCTACCAAACAATATGGCAATCCACTGAGTCTTCCACGCCAACGAACTCAAGAACTAGTGGGACCCTAGCGAGAAATTCTTCAGCCGAGACATCACTTCGTCTCCAATCCAAGTGGACTTGGATACGTAATAGGGCAAACTTGTCCGAGGCGATGACCTGACCAGTCGTCACTATATTCCGCGACGACGTAGACATGAGGGCATGGCGAGAGCCTACTTTGATTTGCTACCAATCAAAGATGTGACGGTCAGCGATGACCACAGGATTAATCCGCCGGTAAATCGCGTCAGCGCCATGCTCCGACCTGACAAAAAACTCTCACCTCGTAGGGCGTCCGAACGGCAAAATTTCGAGGGGCGAAATTTCCCTAAGACCAGAACAACATGCACTATGTTCAAAGCATGCGAAATCCGGCAGATGACCATCGAAAACGCACAAACAAACAGAGCCTTCGCGGTCGAGGTCTCAGTTCGAGCTCCACCAATAAACAATAAACAAACAACTGCGAAATTCAAAAAACGTGGACGGCCAGTGTTGGTTTGTGTGGCTTCCACCCGTCACGACCGACACTGCTAGTTTACCGATACACCCACATTTGGGGTATATGACAGAGGAGGGCATGACGACACGACGTGAGAAACTGCTAGGAAGCTTCCTAGCCTTGCTGCTGCTGACGTGGCGACACTGTCCAGTCAGCTGACGCACTAGCAAGCAGGCAGGTGCAAGAAACAGCAAGGATCAGGCTAGGGAGACGCGCAAAGTCTCCTAAGCTTCAATAGCTTAGTAAATGCAGAGAGAAATGACAACTGACAGGTCCAGGGCATAAATACCTGCCGCGGCGCACGGCGGGTGTCGCACGCGGCAGTCCAAGAGCTGTCCTAAAACCGGCCCAAAACCACTGTTTTGGCCGTAACTCTGCGCACACATGTCAGAATCCTACGCCGTCTGAACCTAGACGTGCAGAATCAAAAGACGCACGCAACGACTGGTCACATGCATGCATCCATCGACGGACAGCGAGTATATAATGCAAAAACATGCAAATGGGCCTCATGCCCAGTCCGCCGAAAGGCGCCTGCAAGACGTAGAAGTCACAGCAAGGAGTCCCGGTGACATCTGGGGCTCTGGAACAGTGGTCGGTCAGCTCCGGACGGGTAGTCCGCCGCCTGTCGTCGCGCCGGTGTCACCAGGGCCGCCTGCCTCAGGGATCTGCACGAGTATGGACACGGCCGAGTGGTCACAGTAAACTGTACAGGAACGG
>SZWC01000811.1:2671-58099 GCA_023375785.1 Penium margaritaceum
GGCTGCGGCGCATGGCCTCATTTTGCATGTACTCGGACACTGCCGTGTACGTCAGGTCATCCTCCTTCCAGCCGCCCATGACGGTGATCATTGGGCTCCAGCTCTCCGGTAGCGCCATGAGGAGGATCATGGCTTGCATGTTTTCGTCAAGGTCCCAGTTCATCTTGCGAGCTTCACCGAGGCCTTCAAACTCCTATAGGAAATCAAGGATTGATTCGCCCTCATTCACCTGCATGGTGATCAGCCATTGTAGGATGAATAACTTGTTCATGAGGGAGGTGGATTGGTGCACGCGCTTGAGCTTGTTGTAAGCTTCGAAAGCCAGCCTGTACACGGCAATGATAGGAACATATTTCTTGGCTATCGCATTGCTGAGAAATGACATGACAATATCATTTCGATCCATCCATCCCTCATGCTCAGATGTGCCTTCCACGAGAACTTGCTCCTCTCCCTTCAGTATCCTGATGAAGTTGCGCAACTTCATCGCCAGCTGGAAGTGCCATCTCCAAAGGGGGAAGTCAATCCCCTCAAAAATGGGGATTCCTCCCAAGGGTCCAAGACCTTGCGGTAGTGACGTAGCACTCACATTTGCTCCAGTGGTGTGCCCTGTGGTAGCCACTGTTGAGTTTGAGGACTGCCCTGCGGCAGCCCCCACTCCTCCTCATTGGTCAACCATTTTTGTTGCCGTTATCTGCTTCCCATGTCTCTGCTGTGTTGAGGCCGATGTAGGCTGATGTTAGCTGATGTCTGCTACCGGTTTTACGATGAAGATCCGTTGCTTACCCCTCCAGCCGATGTTCACCTGCACACAGGAAGGTGTTTGTTTCTAGTTGATAACTAGTGTTCCCAACCCATTATTTCCCCCCTCTGCCCATTTGTGACTCGTGTTTTGAGTTTTCAATGTTGACCACACACCGTGAAATCTTTTTGGTCATGGTTAGTGACATATTCCTACTTTGGTTTGTCAATATACATGGTTACCACGCTGTGTCACTGCGTATTGAAGGTCTTTGTGCTTCCTAGTTGATACCTAGTGTTTCCAAACCATTCTTACCCCCTCTGACTATCTGTGACTCGTTTTGTGAGCTGTCAACATTGACCACATGAAGTGAAACTTTTCGGTCATGGTCAGTGACATATGCATACTTTGGATGGTCACTGTGCATTGTGGCCACACTGTATCACTACATATGGAAGGCATTTGTACTTGCTAGTCAATAACTAGCATTCACAAACCATTATTGTCCACTCTGACCATTTGTGACTCATGTTATGAGTTGTCACAGTTCACCACACATAGTGGCATTCTTTGGTCATGGTTAGTAACATATTCCTACTTTGGTTGGTCATCGTGCATGGTATCCACACCGTGCCACAACTTATTCAAGGCCCTTGTGCTTGTTGGTTGATACCTGGTGTTCCCAAACCATTGTTTCCCCCTCTGACCATTTGTGACTCGTATTATGAACTGTCAACGTTGACCACACACAGCGGATTTCTTTGGTCAAAGGTAGTACATATGCCTTCTTTGGTCGGTCGTTGTGCATGGTAGCCACACCGCGCTACTACTGATTCAAGGTTGTTGTACTTGCTAGTTGAAAACTGATAATCCCAGACCATTGCTTCCCCCTCTGACCGTTTGTGACTCGTGTTATGGTTGGTGAACTCTGACCACCCATATTGAAAATATTTGGTCATGGTCAGTGACATATTCCTAGTTTGGTTGTTTGGTGTACATAGTAGCCACACCGTGCGACTACGTGTTGAATTTCTTCATCCTTTCTAGTCAATACATAGGGTTCCCAAACCATTGTCTCTCCCTCTGACCATTTGTGACTCGTGTTATGAGTTGTCCACTATGAGCGGTCAACATTAACTTCTTCGGTCATAGTCAGTGAAATATGCATCATTTCATTGGTCACTGTGCACGTTAGCCACACTGCGCCACTACTTGTTGAAGGTATTTGTTCTTGCTATTTGATAACTCGTGTTCCCAACCCATTTTTTCACCCTTTGACCAGTTGTGACTCGAGTTATGAGTTTTCAACGTTGACCACCCGTATTGAAATTCTGTGGTCATGGTCTGTGACATATTCTTATTCTAATTTGTCACTGTACATGGTTACCACAATGTGTTACTACGTATAGAAGGTGTTTATGCTGTCTAATTGATAGACATTGTTCCTAAAATGTTGTTACCCCTCTCCAACTATCTGTGACTCGTGTTGTGAGTTGTCTACGTTGACCACATGAAGTGAAATTCTTTGCTCATGGTCAGTGACATATGCATACTTTGGTTGATCACTGTGCATGGTAGCCACACTGTGCCACTACATATTAAGGGTATTTGTACTTGCTAGTCGATAACTAGTAATCACAAACCATTATCTTCCACTCTGACCATTTGTGACTCGTGTCATGAGTTGTCAACGTTTACCACACATAGTGATGTTATTTGATCATGGGAAGTGACATATGCCTACTTTGGTTAGTCATCGTGCATGGTATCCACACCGTGCCACAACGTAATGAAGGTCCTTGTGCTTGCTAGTCGATACCTGGTGTTCCCGAACCATTGTTTCCCCCCTCTGACCATTTGTGACTCTTACTATGAGTTGTCAACCTTGACCACACCCATCGGATTTCTATGGTCAAAGGCACTACATGTGCCTACTTTGGTCGGTCATCGTGCATGGTAGCCACACCGTGCTACTACTGATTGAAGGTCGTTGTACTTGCTTGTTGACAACTGATGTTCCCATACCATTGAAATTCTTTGGTCATGGTCAATGACATATGCCTTGTTTCGTTGTTTGGTGTGCATAGTAGCCACACCATGCCACTACATATTGAAATTCTTTGTCCTTTCTAGTTCATACATAGGGTTCCCAAACCATTGTCTCTCTTCTGACCATTTGTGACGTATGCCTTATTTTCTTGGTCATCGTGCATGGTATCCACACCGTGCCACAACTTATTGAAGGTCCTTGTGCTTGCTTGTTGATACCTGTAATCCCAGACCATTGTTTCCCCCTCTGACCATTTGTGACTTGTATTATGAGTTGTCAACGTTCACCACACAGAGCAGGTTTCTTTGACCAAAGGCAGTACATATGCCTACTTTGGTCGGTCATTGTGCATGGTAGCCACCCCGGGCAACTACTCATTGAAGGTCGTTGTACTTGCTAGTTGAGAACTGATATTCCCAGACCATTGTTTCCCCTCTGACCGTTTTTGACTTGTGTTATGATTGGTGAACGTTGACCACCAATATTGAAATTCTTTGGACATGGTCAGTGACATATGCCTAGTTTGGTTATTTGGTGTGCATAGAAGCCACACCGTGCCACTACGTAATGAAGTTCACTGTCCTTTCTAGTCAATAAAGAGGGTCCCCAAACCATTGTCTCCCCCTCTAACCATTTGTGACTCGTGTTATGAGTTGTGAATATTGACCACACATAGTGGACTTCTTTGTTTATAGTCAGTGACAAGTGCATCCTTTGATTTGTCACTGTGCACACTAGCCACACCGTGTAACTACTTGTTGAAGGTCTTTGAACTTGCTAGTTGATAACTAGTGTTCCTAAGCCATTGTTTCCCCCTTTGGCCATTTGTGACTCGTGTTATGAGTTTCCAACGTTGACCACCCATATTGAAATTCTTTGGTCATGGTCAGTTACATATGCCTAGTTTGGTTTGTCACAGTACATGGTTACCACGCCGTGTCACTACATATTGAAGGTCTTTGTGCTTTCTAGTTGATAGCTAGTCTTCCCAAACCATTGTTATCCCCCTCTGACTATCTGTGACTCGTGTTGTGAGTTGTCAACGCTCACCACATGAAGTGAAATTCTGTGGTCATGGTCAGTGACATATGGATACATTGGTTGGTCACTTTGCACGGTAGCCACACTGTGCCACTACATATTGAATGTATATTTACTTGCTAGTCGATACTTAGTATTCACAGACCAGTATCTTCCACTATGACCACTTGTGGCTCATGTTATGAGTTGTCAACGTTTACCACACATAGTGACACTATTTGGTCATGGTCAGTGACATATGCCTACTTTGGTTGGTCATTCTGCATGGTATCCACACCGTGCCACAACTTATTGAAGGTCCTTGTGCTTGCTAGTTGATACCTGGTGTTCCCAAACAATTGTTTCCCCCTCTGACCATTTGTAACTCGTATTATGAGTTGTCAACGTTGAGCACACACAGCGGATTTCTTGGCCAAAGGCAGTACATATGCTTACTTTGGTCGGTCATTTTGCATGGTAGCCACACGGTGCTGCTACTTATTGAAGGTCGTTATACTTCCTAGTTGAGAACTGATATTCCCAGACCATTGTGTCCCCCTTTGATAGTTTGTGACTCGTGTTATGGTTGGTGAACGTTGACCGCCTATATCAAAATTCTTTGGTCATGGTCAGTGACATATGCCTAGATTGGTTGTTTGGTGTGCATAGTAGCCACACCGTGCCGCTATGTATTGAAGTTCTTTGTCATTTCTAGTCAATACATAGGGTTCCCAAACTATTGTCTCTTCCTCTGACCATTTGGGACTTGTGTTATGAGTTGTCAATGTTGACCACACATAGTGGACTTCTTCGGTCACAGGCAGCGACGTATGCATCCGTTGGTTGGTCACTTTGCATGCTAGCTACACTGTGCCACTACTTCTTCAATGTCTTTGTACTTGCTAGTTGATAACTAGTGTTCACAGCCCATTGTTTCCCCCTCTGACCATTGGTGACTCGTGGTATGATTTTTCAACGTTGACCACACACTGTCAAATTCCTTTGGTCATGGTTAGTGGCATATACCTAGTTTGGTTTCTCGTTGTACATGGTTACCTCGTTGTGTCAATACGTATTGAAGGTCTTCGTGCTTTATAATTGATAGCTAGTTTTCCCAAACCATTGTTACCCCCATCTGACTATCTCTGAGTCGTGTTGTGAGTTGTCAACGTTGACCACATGCAGTGACATTCTTTGGCCGTGGTCAGTGACAAATGCATACTTTGGTTTGTCATTGTGCATGGTACCATACTCTGCCCCTACATATTGAAGGGTTTTGTAATTTCTAGTCAGTAACTAGTATAAACAAACCATTATCTTCCACTCTAACAATTTGTGACTCGAGTTATGAGTTGTCTGAGTTTACCAGACATAGTGACATTATTAATCATGGTCTGTGACTTATGCCTACTTTGGTTGGTCATCGTGCATGGTATCAACACCGTGCCACAACGTATTAAAGGTCCTCGTGCTTGCTAGTTGGTATCTAGTATTCCAAAACCATTGTTTCCCCCTCTGATCATTTGTGACTCGTATTATGAGTTGTCAACGTTGACCCCACACAGTGGATTTCTTTGGTCAAAGGTAGTACACATGCCTACGTTGGTCGGTCATTGTGCATGGTAGCAACACCGTGCTACTACTGATTGAAGGTCGTTGTACTTGCTATTTGAGGACTGATATTCCGAGACCATTGTTTCCCCCTCCAACCGTTTGTGACTCGTGTTATGGTTGGTGAACGTTGACCACCCATATTGAAACTCTTTGGTCATGGTCAGTGACATATGCCTAGTTTGGTTGTTTTGTGTGCACAGTAGCCACACCGTGCCACTGGGTATTGAAGTTGTTCGTCCTTTCTAGTTCATACACAGGGTTCTCGAACCATTGTCTTTCTCTCTAACCATTTGTGACTCGTGTTATGAGTTGTCAATGTTGACCACACATAGTGGACTTCTTCGGTCGTAGATAGTAACGTATGTGTCCTTTGGTTGGTCACTGTGCACGCTAGCCACACTGTGCAACCACTTGTTGAAGGTCTTTGTACTTGCTAGTTGATAACTAGTGTTCCCAACCCATTGTTTCCCCATCTGACCATTTGTGACTCGTGACATGAGTTTTCAACGTTGACCACACACTGTGATCTTGTGTTGGTCATGGTTAGTGACATATGCCTAGTTTTGTTTGTCACTGTACATGGTTACCATGCCGTGTCACTACGCATTAAAGGTCTTTGTGCTTTCTAGTTGATAGCTAGTCTTCCCATACCATTGTTATCCCTTCCAACTATCTATGACTTGTGTTGTGAGTTGTCAATGTTGACCACATAAAGCGAAATTCTTTTGTCATGGTCAGTCACATGTGCATACTTTGGTTGGTCACTGTGCATGGTAGCCACACTGTGCCACTACTTGTTGAAGGTCTTTGTACTTGCTAGTTGACAACTAGTGTTTCCAGCCCATTGGTCCCCCTTATGATCATTTGTGACTCGTGTTATGAGTTTTCAACGTTGACCACACACTGTGAAATTCTTTTGGTCATGGTTAATGACATATGCCTACTTTGGTTTTGTCACTGTACATGGTTACCACACCGTGTCACTACGTATTGAAGGGTTTTGAGCTTTCTAGTTCATAGCTAATCTTTCCAAACCATTGTTACTCCCTCTGATTATTTGTGACTCGTGTTGTGAGTTGTAAACATTCACCACATGAAGTGAAATTCATTGGTCATGCGCAATGACATATGCATACTTTTGTTGGTCACTGTGCATTGTAGCCACACTGTGCCCCTACATACTTTTAGTATTTGTACTTGCTAGTGGATCACTAGTATCTACAAATCATTATCTTCCACTCTGACCATTTGTGACTCGTGTTATGAGTTGGCAAAGTTTACCACACATATTGACATTCTTTGGTCAGGATCAGTGACATATGCTTACTTTGGTTAGTCATCGTGCATGGTATCCAAACTGTGCCACAACATACTGAAAGTTCTTGTGCTTGCTAGTTGATACCTGGTGTTCACAAACCATTGTTTCCCCCTCTGATCATTTGTTACTCATACTATGAGCTGTCAACGTTGACCACACGCAGCGGATTTCTTTGGTCAAAGGCAGTGTACATGCCTACTTTGGTCGGTCATTGTGCATGATAGCCACACCGCGCTACTACTGATTGAAGGTTGTTGTACTTGCTACTTTAGAACTGGTATTCCCAGACCTTTGTTTCCCCCTCTGACCGTTTGTCACTCGTGTTATGGTTGGTGAACGTTGACCACCCATATTGAAATTCTTTTGCCATGGTCAGTGACATATGGCTAGTTTGGTTGTTTGGTGTGCATAATAGCCACATTGTGCCACGACGTGTTGAAGTTTTTTGTCCTTTCTAGTCAATACATAGGGTTCCCAAACCATTGTGTCTCCCGCTGACCATTTGTGACTCGTGTTATGAGTTGTCAATGTTGACCACACATGGTGGACTTCTTTGGTCATAGTCAGTGACGTATGCATCTTTTAGTTGATCATTGTGCACGCTAGCCACACCTTCCCACTACTTGTCGAAGGTCTTTGTACTTGCTAGAAGATACACGGTGTTTCGAAACCATTGTTTCCCCCCTCTGACCATTTGTGATCGTGTTATGGGTTGTGTACGTTGAGCACCCATATTGAAATTCTTTGGTCATGGTCAGTGACATATGCCTAGTTTGGTTTGTCACTATACATGGTTACCACACCGTGTCACTGTGTATTGAAGGTCTTTGTGCTTTCTAGTTGCTGACTAGTCTTCCCAAACCATTGTTACCCCACTCTGACTATCTGTGACTCGTGTTGTGAGGTGTCAACGTTGACCACATGAAGTGAAATTCTTTGGTCATGGTCAGTGACATATGCCTACTTTGGTTTTTCACTGTGCATGGTAGCCACACTGTGCAACCACATACTTAAGGTATTTGTACTTGCTAGTCAATGTCTAGTATTCATAAACCATTATCTTCCACCCTGACCATTTGTGACTCGTGTTATGAGTTGTCAAAGTTTACCACACATAGTGACATTCGTTGGTCATGGTCCGTGACATATGCCTACTTTGGTTGGTCATCGTGCATGGTATCCACACCGTGCCACAACTTATTGAAGTTCCTTGTGCTTGCTAGTTAATACCTGGTGTTCCCAAACCATTGTTTCCCCTCTGACCATTTCTGACTCGTATTATGAGTAGTCAACGTTGACCACAAACAGCGGATTTCTTTGGTCGAAGGCAGTGCATACGCCTTATTTGGTCGGTCATTGTGCATGGTAGCTACACTGTGCTACTACTGATTGAAGGTCATACTTGCTACTTGAGAACTGATATTCCCACACCATTGTTTCCCCCTCTGACCGTTGTTGACTCGTGTTATGGTTGGTGAACGTTTACCACCCATATTGAAATTCTTTGGTCATGGTCAGTGACATATGCCTGGTTTGGTTGTTTAGTGTGCATAGTAGCCACACCCTGCCACTACGTATTGAAGTTCTTTTCTAGGTGCTACATAGGGCTCTAAAACCATTGTCTTTGCCTCTGACCATCTGTGACTTGTGTTATGTGCTGTCAATGTTGACCACACATAGTGGACTTATTCGGTCATAGTGAGTGACGTATGCATCCTTTGATTGGTCATTGTGCACTCAAGCCACACCGTGCCACTACTTGTTGAAGGTCTTTGTACTTGCTAGTTGATAACTAGTGTTCCAAACCAGTGCTTCCCCCTCTGACCATTTGTGACTAGTGTTATGAGTTTTCAACGTTGACAACACTCTGTAAAATTCTTTTGGTCATTGTCGATGACGTATGCCTACTGCGGTTGGTCATTATACATGGTTACTTTGCCGTGTCACTACGTATTGAAGGTCTTTATGCTTTCTAGTTGATAGCTAGTGTTCCCAAACCTTTGTTACCCCTCTGATTATCTCTGATTTGTGTTGTGATTTGTCAACATTGACCTCATGAATTGAAATTCTCTGGTCATGGTCAGAGACATATGCCTACTTTGGTTGGTGAATGTACATTGTAGCCACACTGTGCCACTACACATGGAAGGTATTTGTAGTTGCTAGTTGATAACTAGTATTTACAAACCATTATCTTCCACTCTGACCGTTTGTGACTTGTGTTATTAGTTGTCAAAGTTGACCACACATAATGACATTCTTTGGTCATGGTCAGTGACATATGCTTGTTTTGGTTGGTCATCATGCATGGCATCCACACCTTGCCACAAGATGATACCTGGTGCATGGTATCCACCTAGATGATACCTGGTGTTTTCAAAACATTGTTTCCACCTGTGACCATTTGTGACTCGTATTATGAGTTGTCAACGTTGACCACACACAACGGATTTCTTTGGTCAAAGGCAGTACATGTGCCTAATTTAGTCGGTCATTGTGCATGGTAGCCACACCGTGCTACTACTGATGGAAAGTCGTTGTACTTGCTAGTTGATAACTGATACTCCCAGACCATTGTTTCCTCCTCTGACCGTTTGTGACTCATGTTATGGTTGGTGAACGTTGACCACCCATGTTGAAATTCTTTGGTCATGGTCAGTGACATATGCCTAGTTTGGTTGTTTTGTGTGTATAGTAGCCACACTGTGCCACTACTTATTGAAGTTCTTTGTCCTTTCTAGTCGATACACAGGGTTCCCAAACCATTATCTCTCCCTCTGACCATTTGCGACTCGTGTTATGAGTTGTCAATGTTAACGACACAAAGTGGACTTCTTCGGTTAAAGCAAGTGACGTATGCATCCTTTGGTTGGTCACTGTGCACGTTAGCCATACCGTACCACTACTTGTTGAAGGTCTTTGTACTTGTTAGTTGATAACTAGTGTTCCCAGCCCATTGTTTCCCCCTCTGACCATTTGTGACTCGTGTTATGAGTTTTGAGCGTTGACCACACTGTGAAATTGTTTAGCTCATGGCTAGTGACATATGCCTGCTTTGGGTTGTCACTGTACATGGTTACTGTGCCGTGTCACTACGTATTGAAGGTCGTTGTGCTTTCTAGTTGATGGCTAGTCTTCCCAAACCATATTGTGACTCGTGTTGTGAGTTGTCAACGTTGAGTATATGAAGTGAAGTTCTTTGGTCATGGTCAGTGACATATGCATACTTTGGTTGGTCACTGTGCATTGTAGCCACACTGTGCAACTACATATTGAAGGTATCTGTTCTTGATAGTCAATAACTAGTATTCACAAACCATTGTCTTCCACTCTGACCATTGGTGACTCGTGTTATAAGTTGTCAAAATCGACCACACATGGTGACACTCTTCGGTCATGGTCAGTGACATATGCCTTCTTTGGTTGGTCATCGTGCATGGTATCCACAGCGTGCCACAACCTATTGAAGGTCCTTGTGCTTGCTTATTGATACCTAGTGTTCCCAAACCATTGTTTTCCCCTCTGTCCATTTGTGACCGTTGACCACTCACAGCAGATTTCTTCAGTCAAAGATAATACATATGCCTCTTTGGTCGGTCATTGTGCATGGTAGCCATACCGTACTGCTACTGATTGAAGGTCGTTGTAGTTGCTAGTTGAGAACTGGTATTCCCAGACCATTGCTTCCCCTTCTGACCGGTTGTGACTCCTGCTATGGTTGGTGAACGTTGACTACCTATTTGAAATTCTTTGGTCATGGTCAGTGACATATGCCTAGTTTGGTTGTTTGGTTTTCATAGTAGCCACACCGTGCCACTACGTATTGAATTTATTTCTCCTTTCCAGTTGATACATATGGTTCTGAAACCATTGTCTCTCCCTCTGACCATTTGTGACTCATGTTAAGAGTTGTCGATGTTGACCACACATAATGGACTTCTTCGGTCATAGTCAGTGACGTATGCATCCTTTGGTTGGTCACTGTGCCCGCTAACCACACCGTGCCACTACTTGTTGAAGGTCTTTGTTCTTGCTAGTTGATAACTAGTGTTCCCAACCCACTGTTTCCCCTTCTGAACATTTGTGACTCGTGCTATAAGTTTTCAACGATGACCACACACTGTGAAATTCTTTTGGTCATGGTTAGTGACATATGCCTACTTTGGTTTGTCACTCTACATGGTTACCACAACGTGTCACTACGTATTGAAGGACTTTGTGCTTCGTACTTGATAGCTAGTCTTCGCAAACCATTGTTACCCCCTTTGACTATCTGTGACTGGTGTTGTGAGTTGTGAACATTGACCACATGAAGTGAAAATCTTTAGTCATGGTCAGTAACATATGCATACGTTGCTTGGTCAGTGTACATTGTAGCCACACTGCGCCACTACATATGGAAGGTATTTGTACTTGCTAGTCGATAACTAGTATTCACAAAACATTATCTTCCACTAAGACCATTTGTGACTTGTGCTATGAGTTTTCGAAGTTTACCACACATAGTGACATTCTTTGGCCATGGTCAGTGACACATGCCTACTTTGGTTGGTCATCATGCATGGTATCCACACCGTCCCACAACTTATTGAAGGTCCTTGTGCTTGCTAGTTGATACCTGGTGTTCCCAAAGTACGTTTTTCCCCTCTAACCATTTGTGACTCGTATTGTGAGTTGTCAACGTTGACCACACATAACGGATTTCTTTGGTCAAATGCAATGCATATGCCTACTTTAGTCGGTCATTGTGCATGGTAGCCACACCGTGCTACTATTGATTGAAGGTCGTTGTACTTAATAGTTCAGAACTAACATTCCCAGACCATGTTTTACCACTCAGACCGTTTATGACTTGTGTTATGGTTGGTGAACGTTGACCACCCATATTGAAATGCTTGGGTCATGGTCAGTGACATGTGCCTAGTTTGGTTGTTTTGTATGCATAGTAGCCACACAGTACCACTATGTGTTGAAGTTCTTTGTCCTTTCTAGTCAATACATAGGGTCCCCAAACCATTGTCTCTCCCTTAGACCATTTGTGACTCGTGTTACGAGTTGTCAACATTGACCACACATAGTAGACTTCTTCGGTCATAGTCAGTGACGTATGCATCCTTTGGTTGGTCACTGAGCACGATAGCCACAACGTGTCACTACTTGTTGGAGGTCTACGTACTTGCTAGTTGATAACTAGAGTTCCCAGCCCATTTTTTCCCCCTTTGACCATTTGTGACTCGTGTTATGAGTTTTCAATGTTGAGCACACACTGTGAAATTCTTTTGGTCATGGTTAGTGACATATGCCTACTTTGGTTTGTCACTGTACATGGTTTCCACACCGTGTCACTACGTTTTGAAGGTCTCTGTGCTTTCTAGTTGATAGATAGTCTTCCTAAAACCATTGTTACCCCCTCTCACTATTCATGACTTGTGTTGTGAGTTGTCCACATTCACCACATTCCCAGACCATTGTTTCCCCCTCTGACCGTTTGTAACTCGTGTGATGGTTGGTGAACTTTGACCACCCATATTGAAATTAGTTCCTCGTGGTCAGTGACATAAGCCAGGTTTGGTTGTTTGGTGTGCACAGTAGCCACACCGTGCCACTACGTATTGAAGTTCTTTGTCCTTTCTAGTCGATACATAGGGTTCCCAAACCATTGTTTCTCCATCTGACCTTTTGTGACTCGTGCTATGAGTTGTCAATGTTGACCACACATCCTGGGCTTCTTCGGTCATAGTCAGTGACGTATGCATCCTTTGGTTTGTCACTGTGCACGCTAGCCACACCGTGTCACTTGTTTTTGAGGGTCTATGTACTTGCTAGTTGATAACTAGTGTTCCCAACCCATGGTTTCCCCCTCTGACAATTTGTGACTCGTGTTATGAGTTTTCAACATTGACCACACACTGTGAATTGTTTTGGTCATGGTTAGGGACATATGCCTACTTTGGTTTGTCACTGTACATGGTTACCATGCCGTGTCACTACGTATTGAAGGTATTTGTGCTTTCTTGTTGATAGCTAGTGTTCCCAGACCATTGTTACCCTCCTCTGACTATCTATAACTCGTGTTGTGAGTTGTCAACAATGACCACATGAAGTGAAATTCGTTGGACATGATCAGTGACATATGCATGCTTTGGTTGGTCATCGTGCACGGTATCCACGCTGTGCCACAGCTTATTGAAGGTCCTTGTGCTTGCTATTTGATACCTGGTGTTCCCAAACCATTGTTTCCCCTTCTGATCAGTTGTTACTCGTTTTATGAGTTGTCAATGTTGACCACACACAGCAGATTGTTTTGGTCAAAGGCAGTACATATGCCTACTTTGGTCGGTCTGTGTGCATGGTAGCCACACCGTGCTACTACTGATTGAAGGTCGTTGCACTTGCTTGTTGAGAACTGACCATGGTTTCCCCCTTTGACCGTTTGTGACTCGTGTTATGGTTGGTGAACGTTGACCACCCATATTGAAATTCTTTGGTCATGGTCAGTGACATATGCCTGGTTTGGTTGTTTGGTGTGCGCAGAAGCCACACGGTGATACTACGAATTAAAGTTCTTTGTCCTTTCTAGTCGATACATAGAATTCCAAAACCATTGCTTCTCCATCTGACTATTTGTGACTCGTGTTATGAGTTGTCAATGTTGACCACACCTAGTGGGCTTCTTTCGTCATAGTCAGTGACGTATGCATCCTTTGGTTTGTCATTGTGCACGCTAGCCACATCGTGCCACTACTTGTTGAGGGTCATTGTACTTGCTAGTTGATAACTAGTGTTCCCAACCCATTGTTTCCCCGTCTGACCATTTGTGACTCGCGTTATGAGTTTTCAACGTTGACCACACACTCTGAAATTGTTTTGGTGATGGTTAGTGACATATGCCTATTTTCGTTTGTCATTGTACATGGTTACCATGCAGTGTCACTATGTATTGAAGGTCTTTGTGCTCTCTAGTTGATAGCTAGTCTTCCCAGCCCATTGTTACTCCCTCTGACTATTGGTGACTCATGTTTTGAGCTGTCAACATTCACCACATGTAGTGAAATTCTTTGGTCCTGGTCAGTGACATATGCATACTTTGGTTGTGCATTGTAGCCACACTGTAGCACTATGTATTGAAGGTATTTCAACTTGCTAGTTGATAATTAGTATTCACAAACCATTATGGTCCACTTTGACCATTTTTTACTCGTGTTATGAGTTGTCAACGTTTACCACACATAGTGACATTCTTTGGTCATAGTCAGTGACATATGCCTACTTTGGTTGGTCTTCGTGCATGGTACCCACACGGTGCCACAAATTATTGAAGGTCCTTGTGCTTGCTAGTTGATGCCTGTTGTGCCCAAACCGTTGTTTCCCCCTCTGACAATTTGTGACTCGTATTATGAGTTGTCAACGTTGACCACACACCGCGGATTGCTTTGGTCAATGGCAGTACGTAGCAACACCGTGCTACTACTGATTGAAGGTTGTACTTGCTAGTTGAGATCTGATATTCCCAAACCATTGTTTCCCCCTCTGACCATTTGTGACTCATGTTTTGGTTGGTGAACGTTGGCCACCCATACTGGTATTCTTTGGTCATGGTCAGAGACATCTGTCTAGTCTGGTTGTTTGGTGTGCATAGTAGCCACACCGTGCCACTACGTATTGATGTTCTTCGTCCTTTCTAGTCACTACGTAGGGTTCCCAAACTATTGTCTCTCCCTCTGACCATTTGTGACTCGTGTTATGAGTTGTCAATGATGACCACACAAAGTGGACTTCTTCGCTCATAGTCAGTGGCACATACATCGTTGTATTGGTCACTATGCACGCTAACCACACCGTGCCACAACTTGTTGAAGGTCTTTGTACTTGCTAGTTGATAACTAGTGTTCCCAACCCATTGTTTCCCCCTATGACCATTTGTGACTCGCGTTATGAGTTTTCAACGTTGATCACACACTGTGAAATTGTTTTGGTCATGGTTAGTGACATATGCCTACTTTTGTTTGTCACTGTACATGGTTACCACGCCGTGTCACTACGTATTGAAGGTTTTTGTGCTTTCTAGTTGATAGCTAGTCTTCCCAAACTATTGTTACCCCCTCTGACTATCTGTGACTCGTGTTGTGAGTTGTTAACATTGACCACATGAAGTGAAATTCTTTGGTCATGGTCAGTGACATATGCATAATTTGTTTGGTCATTGTGCATTGTAGCCACACTGTGCCACTACATATTGAAGGTATCTGCACTTGCTAGTCGATAACTAGTATCCACAATCCATTACCTTCCACTTTGACCATTTGTGACTCGTGTTATGAGTTTCAACGTTTGCCACACATAGTGACATTCTTTAGTCTTGGTCAGTGACATATGCCTACTTTGGTTGGTCATCGTGCATGGCATCCACACCGTGCCACACCTTATTGAAGGTCCTTGTGCTTGCTAGTTGATACCTTGTGCTCCCAAACCATTCTTTCCCCCTCGGACCATTTGTGACTCGTATTATGCGTTGTCAACGTTGACCGCACACAGCGGATTTCTTTGGTCAAAGGCAGTAGATATGCCTACTTTGGTCGGTCATCGTGCATGGTAGCCACACTGTGCTACTATTGATTGAAGGTTGTTGTACTTGCTAGTTGAGAACTGATATTCCCAGACCTTTGTTTCCCCATCTGACCATTTGTGACTCGTGTTATGGTTGGTGAACGTTGACCACCCATATTGAATTTATTTGGTCATGGTAAGTGACATATGCCTAGGTTGGCGATTGGTGTGCATAGTAGCCACACTGTGCCACTACAGATTGAAGTCCTTTGTTCTTTCTAGTCGATACATAGGGTTCCCAAACCATTGTCTCTCCCTCTGACCATTTGTGACTCCTGTTCTAAGTTCTCAACGTTGACCACACATAGTGGACTTCTTAAATCATAGTTAGTGACGTATGCATCCTTTGGTTGGTCATTGTGCATGCTAGCCATACCATGCCACTACTTGTTGAAGGTCTTTGTACTTGCCAGTTGATAACCAGTGTTCCCAACCCATTGTTTCCCCCTCTGACCATTTGTGACTTATGTTATGAGTTTTCACGTTGACCACACACTTCAAAGTTCTTTTCATCATGTTTAGTGACATATGCCTACTTTCGTTTGTCACTGTACATGGTTACCGTGCCGTGACACTACGTATTGAAGGTCTTTGTGCTTTCTAGCTGATAGCTATTGTTTCCAAACCATTGTTACTCCCTCTGACTATCGATGAATCGTGTTGTGAGTTGTCAACGTTGACCACATGAAGTGAAATTCTTTGGTCATGGTCAGTGACATATGCATGCTTTGGTTGGTCACTGTGCATTGTAGCCACACTGTGCCACTATACATTGAAGGTACTTGAACTTGCTAGTCGATAGCTCGTATTCACAAACCATTATCGTCAACTTTGACTATTTGTGACTCGTGTTCTGAGTTGTCAACGTTTACCACACATAGTGACATTCCTTGGTCATATTCAGTGACATATGCCTACTTTGGTTGGTCATCGTGCATGGTACCCACACTGTGCCACAACTTATTGAAGGTCTTTGTGCTTGCTAGTTGATACCTGGTGTGCCTAACCATTTTTTCCCCCTCTGACCATTTGTGGCGCGTATTATGAGTTGTCAACGTTGACCACTTACAGCAGATCGCTTTGCTCAGTCATCATGCATGGTAGCCACAGCGTGCTACTACTGATTGAAGGTCATTGTACTTCCTAGTTGAGAAATGATATTGCGAGACCATTGTTTCCCCCTCTGACCATTTGTGACTCATGTTATGGTTGCTGAACGTTGACCACCTATACTGAAATTCTTTGGTCATGGTCAGTGACATCTGCCAAGTATGGTTGTTTGGTGTGCATAGTAGCCACACCGTGCCACTACGTATTTGAGTTTTGTGTCCTTTCTATTCGATACATGGGGATCCAAAACCATTGTCTCTCCCTCTCACCATTTCTGACTCGTGTTATGAGTTGTCAATGATGACCGCACAAAGTGGACTTCTTCGGTCATAGTCAGTGACGTATGCATCATTTGGTTGGTCACTGTGCACGCTAGCAACACCGTGGAACTACTTGTTGAAGGTAGTTGTGCTTGCTAGTTGGTAACGAGTGTTCCCAACCCATTGTTCCGCCTTTGACCATTTGTGACTTGTGTTCTGAGTTTTCAACATTGACCACACACTGTGAAATTCTTTTCGTCATGGTTAGTGACACATGCCTACATTGGATTGCCACTGTACATGGTTACCACACTGTGTCACTACGTATTGAAGGTCTTTGTGCTTTCTAGTTGATAGCTAGTGTTCCTAAACCGTTGTTGCCCTTCTCTGACTATCTGTGACTCGTGTTGTGAGTTGTCAGCGTTGACCACATGAAGTCAAATTCTTTGATCATGGTCTGTGACATATGCATACTTTGGTTGGTCACTGTGCATGGTAGCCACAGTGTGCCACTACATATTGAAGGTATTTGTACTTGCTAGTCGATAACTAGTAATCACAAACCACTATCTTCCACTCTGACCATTTGTGACCCCTGTTATGAGTTGTCAAAGTTTATCACACATTGTGACATACCTTGGTCATGCAGAGTGACATATGCCTACTTTGGTTGGTCATCGTGCATGGTATCCACACCGTGCAATAACTTATTGAAGGTCCTTGTGCTTGCTCGCTGATACCTGGTGTTGCCAAACCATTGTTTCCCCCTCTGACCATTTGCGACTCGTATGATGAGTTGTCAACGTTGACCACACACAGCGGATTCCTTTGCTCACAGGCAATACATATGCCTTCTTTGGTCCGTCGTTGTGCACGGTAGCCACACCGTGCTACTACTGATTGAAGGTCGTTGTACTTGCTAGTCAAGAACTGGTATTCCCAGACCATTGTTTCCCCCCTGACCGTTTGTGACTTGTCTTTTGGTATGTGAACGTTGATCACCCATATTGAAATTTTTTTGTCATGGTCAGTGACATATGCCCAGTTTGGTTTTTTGGTGTGCATAGTAGCCACACCGTGCCACTACGTATTGAAGTTCTTTGTCCTTTCTAGTCAATACGTACGGTTCCCAAACCATTGTCTCTCCCTCTGACCATTTGCGACTCGTGTTATGAGTTGTCAATCCTGACCACACATAGTGGACGTCTTGGGTTGTTGTCTGTGACGTATGCATCCTTGGATTGGTCACTCTCCACTCTAGCCACACCGTGCTACTACTTGTTGAAGGTCTTTGTACTTGCTAGTTGATAACTAGTGTTCCCAGCCAATTGTTTTCCCCTCTGACCAGTTGTGACTCGTGTTATGAGTTTTCATCATTGACCACACACTGTGGAATCCTTTTTGTCATGGTTAGTGACACATGCCTACTTTGATTTGTCACAGTACATGGTTACCACGTAGTGTCACTACATGTTTAAGGTCTTTGTGCTTTCTAGTTGATAGCTAGTCTTCCCAACCCATTGTTACCCCATCTGACTATGTGTGACTCGTGTTGTAAGTTGTCAGCATTGACCACATGAAGTGCAAATCTTTGGTCATGGTCAGTGACATGCATGTTTTGGTTGGTCACTGTGCATTGTAGCCACACTGTGGCACTACATATTGAAGGTACTTGTACTTGTTAGTTGATAACTAGCATTCACAAACCATTGTCTTCCACTCTGAATATTTGTGAAATGTGTTAGGAGTTCTTTTGTCATGGTCAGTGACCTATGCCTACTTTGGTTGGTCATCGTGCATGGTATCCACAACGTGCCACGACTTATTGAAGGTCCTTGTGCTTGCTAGTTCATACCTGGTGTTCCCAAACCATTGTTTCCCCCTCTGACCCTTTGTGACTCGTCTTATGGGTTGTCAACGTTGACCACACACAGCGGATTTCTTTGGTCAAAGGCAGTACATATGCCTACTTTGGTCGGCCATTGTGCATGGTAGCCACACAGTGTTGTTACTGATTGAAGGTCGTTGTACTTGCTAGTTTAGAACTGATATTCCCATACCATTGCTTTCCCCTCTGACAACTTGTGACTCGTGTTATGGTTGGTGAACGTTGACCACCCATATTGAAATTCTTTGGTCATGGTCAGTGACATATGCCTAGTTTGGTTGTTTGGTGTGCATAGTAGCCACACCGTGCCACTACGTACTGAAGTTCTTTGTCCTTTCGAGTCGATACACAGGGATCCCAAACCATTGTCTCTCCCTCTGACCATTTTTTACTTGTGTTATGAGTTGTCAATGTTGACCACACATAGTGGACTTCTTCGGTCATATTCAGTGATGTATGCATCCTTTGATTGGTCACTGTGCACGCTAGCCACACCGTGCCACTACTTGTTGAAGGTCTTTGTACTTGCTAGTTGATAACTAATGTTCCCAACCCATTCTTCCACCCTGGGACCATTTGTGACTAGTGTTTGGAGTTTTCAACATTGACTACACACTGTGAAATTCTTTTGGTCATGGTTCGTGACATATGCCTACATTGGTTGGTCATTGTACATGGTTACCATACTGTGTCACTACATATTGAAGGTTTTTATGCTCTCTAGTTGACAGCTAGTGTTCCCAAGCCATTGTTACCCCCGCTGACAATCTGTGATTCGTCTTCTGAGTTGTGAACATTAACCAAATGATGTGAAATTCTTTGGTCATGGTCAGTGACATATGCCTACTTTGGTTGGTCAATGTGCATTGTAGCCACCTTGTGCCACAACATATGGAAGGTATTTGTACTTGCTAGTAGATAACTAGTATTCACAAACCATTATCTTCCACTCTAACCGTTTGTAACTCGTGTTATGAGTTGTCAAAGTTTACCACACATAGAGACATTCTTTGGTCATGGTCAGTGACATATGCCTATTTTGGTTGGTCATCGTGCATGGTATCCACACTGTGCCACAACGTATTGAAGGTCCTTGTGCTTGCTAGTTGATACCTGGTGTTCCCAAACCATTCTTTCCCCCTGTGACCATTTGTGACTCGTTTTATGAGTTGTCAATGTTGACCACACACAGTGGAATTCTTTGGTCAAAGGCAGTACATATGCCTACTTTGGTCGGCCGTTGTGTATGGTAGCCACACCGTGCTACCACTGATTGAAGGTCATTGTACTTGCTAGTTTACAACTGATATTCCTAGACCATTGTTTCCCCTTTTGACCGTTTGTGACTCGTGTTATGGTTGGTGAATGTTGACCACCCATATTGAAATTATTTGGTCATCTTCAGTGACATAACCTACTGCGCTTGGATTTCGACGACCGAGATGAGCCATAATTTTTTCGGCGAAAAAAAAAATCAATTTTGAATTAATATGGTGTATCCACTTTTTCGACGTAAAACAGGGTAGGCATACTTTGATTTCAACGATTCATTCAGGTCATTTTTCGGATTTCGTCGAAGTTTGCATTTACAAACCGCTCGATCGTTCGAATTCCCGCTTTCGCGCATTCGAACGGTCGAGCGGTTGACTGGTTGAGTCACCGTCGGCTTCCCCGGCTGGCTACTCGACGGCGAGAGTTGACCGCCACTCGCGAAAACGGGAAGAAAAAAACATGTTGAGCCTAACATTATGAAAACTATAGCTGAACCCGGGAACCAAAAAGTGACCCACACACTTTCAACTCAATGAGTGACTCGCATAATTAGATTAGTGACACTTAAAATTCAACTAAAAAAACCATTTTCGACAAATTTCAACCACTGTCAAAACAGTTAATATCGAAATCAAAGAGCAGTAGGGTATGCCTAGTTTGGTTGTTTTGTGTGCAGAGTAGCCACACCGTGCCACTACGTATTGAAGTTCTTTGTGCTTTTTTGTCGATACAGAGGGTTCCCAAACCATTGTCTCTCCCTGTGACCATTTGTGACTCGTGTTATGAGTTGTCAATGTTGACCACATATTGTGGACTTCTTCGGTCATAGTCCGTGACTTATGCATCCTTTGATTGGTCAGTGTGCATGCTAGCCACACCGTACCCCTACTTGTTGAAGGTCTTTGTACTTGCTATTTGATAACTAGTATTTCCAATCCATTGCTCCCCCTCTGACCATTTGTGGCTCGTGTTATGAGTTTTCGACGTTGACCGCACACTGTGAAATTCTTTTGGTCATGGTCGGGTACATATGCCTACTTTGGTTGGTCATTATACATAGTTACCATGCTGTGTCACTACGCACTGAAGGTCTGTGTGCTTTCTAGTTGATAGCTAGTCTTCCCAAACCATTGTTACCCCCTCAGACTATATGTGACTCGTGTTGTGAGTTGTCAGCATTGACCGCATGAAGTGAAATTCTTTGGTCATGGTCAGTGACATATGCATACTTTGGTTGGTCACTGTGCATTGTAACCACACTGTGCCACTACACATTGAAGGTATTTGTACTTGCTAGTTGATAACTAGTATTCACAAACCATTATCTTCCACTCTAACCATTTGTGACTCATGTTATGAGTTGTCAAAGTTTACCACACATAGTGACATTCTTTGGTCATCGTCAGTGACATATTCCTACTTTGGTTGGGCATCGAGCATGGTATCTACACCGTGCCACAACTTATTGAAGGTCCTTCTGCTTGCTAGTTGATACCTGGTGTTCCCAACCAGTTATGGTGTGACTCGTGTTTTGGTTGTTGAATGTTGACCACCCATATTGAAATTATTTGGTCTTGGTCAGTGACATATGCCTAGTTTGGTTGTTTGGTGTGCAGAGTAGTCACACCGTGCCACTACGTATTGAAGTTGTTTCTCCTTTATATTCAATACATAGGCTTCCCAAACCATTGTCTCTCCATGTGACCATTTGTGACTCGTGTTATGAGTTGTCAATGTTGACCACACATAGTGGACTTCTTCGGTCATAGCCAGTGACGTATGCATCCTTTGATTTTTCACTGTTCACGCTAGCCACACCGTGCCACTACTTGTTGAAGGTTTCTGTGCTTGCTAGTTGATAACTCGTATCCCCAACCCGTTGTGTCCCCGTCCGACCATTTGTGAATTGAGTTTTCAACATTGACCAAACTGTGAAATTCTTTTGGTCATGGTCAGTGATATATGCCTACTTTGGTTGGTCATTGTACATGGTTACCTCGCCGTGTTGCTACATATTGAAGGTCTTTGTGCTTTATGGTTGATAGCTCGTCTTCCTAAACCATTGTTACCCCTTCCGACTATCTATGACTTGTGTTGTGAGTTGTCAACGTTGACCACATGAAGTGAAATTCTGTGGTCGTTGTGAGTGACATTTGCAGACTTTGGTTGGGCACTGTGTAATGTAGCCACACTGTGCCACTGCATATTGAAGGTATTTGTTCTTGCTAGTCAATAACTAGTATTCACAAGCATTTACCACACATAGTGACATTATTTGGTCATGGTCAGTGACATATGCCTACTTTGGTTGGTCAACGTGCATGGTTTCGACACCGTGCCACAGCTTTTTGAAGGGCCTTGTGCTTGCTAGTTGATACCTGGTGTTCCCAAACCTTTGTTTTCCCCCTATAATCATTTGTGACTCGTATTATGAGTTGTCAGCATTGACCACACAGCGGATTTCTTTGGTCAAAGGCAGTACATATGCCTTCTTTGGTTGGTCATTGTGCATGGTAGCCACACCGTGCTACTACTGATTGAAGGTCGTTGTACTTGCTAGTTGAGAAATGATATTCCCAGACCATTGTTTCCCCCTCTGACTGTTTGTGACTCGTGTTATGGTTGGTGAATGTTGACTACCCATATTGAAATTCCTTGGTCATGGTCAGTGACATATGCCTAGTTTGGTTGTTTGGTGTGCACAGTAGCCACACTATGCCACTACGTATTGAAGTTGTTTGTCCTTTCCAGTCGATACATAGGGTTCCCAAACCATTGTCTCTCCCTCTGACCATTTGTGACTCTTGTCATGAGTTGTCAATGTTGACCACACATAGTGGACTTCTTTGGTCATAGTCAGTGACGTATGCATCCTTTGGTTGGTTGCTGTGCACGCTAGCCACACTGTGCCACTACTTGTTGAAGGTCTTTGTACTTGCTAGTTGATAACTAGTGTTCCCAGCCCATTGTTTCCCCCTCTGATCATTTATGGCTCGTGTTCTGAGTCTTCAACATTGCCCACACTGTGAAGTTTTTTTGGTCCTGGTTAGTGACATATGCCTACTTTGGTTTGTTACTGTACATGGTTACCACGCCGTGGCACTACGTATTGAAGGTCTTTGTGTTTTCTAGTTGATATCGTCTTCCAAAACCATTTTTACCCCTCATGACTATCTGTGACTTGTGTTGTGAATTGTCAACATTGACCACATGAAGTGAAATTCTTTGGTCATGGTGAGTGACATGAACACTGTGCCACTACATATTGAAGGTATTTGTACTTGCTAGTCGATAACTAGTATTCACAAACCATTACCTTGCACTCTGACCATTTGCGACTTGTGTTATGAGTTGTCAAAGTTTACTACACATAATGATGTTTTTTTGTCATGGTCAATGACATATGCCTACTTTGGTTTCTCATTGTGCATGGTATCAGCGCCGTGGCACAACGTATTGAAGGTCCTTGTGCATGCTAGCTCATACCTGGTGTTCCCAAACCATTGTTTCCCCCTCTAACCATTTGTGACTCGTATTATGAGTTGTCAACTTTGACCACCCACAGCGGATTTCTTTGGTAAAAGGTAGTACATATGCCAACTTTGGTCGGTCATTGTGCATGGTAGTCACACCGTGCTACTACTTATTGAAGGTCGTTGCACTTGCTTGTTGAGAAGTGATATTCCCAGACCATTGTTTCCCCCTCTGACCGTTTGTGACTCGTGTTATGGTTGGTGAACGCTGACCACCCATATTAAAGTTATGTGGTCATGGTCAGTGACATATGCCTAGTTTAGTTATTTGATGTGCACAGTAGCCACACCATGCCACTACGTATTGAAGTTCTTTGTCCTTTGTAGTGAACATATAGGGTTCCCAAACCATTGTATCTTTCTCTGACCATTTGTGACTCGTGGTATGAGTTGTCAATGTTGACCACACGTGGTGGGCTTCTTCAGTCATAGTAAGTGACGTATGCATCGTATGGTTGGTCACTGTGCACGCTAGCCACACCGTGCCACTACTTGTTGAATGTCTTTGTACTTGCTGGTTGATACCCCCTCTCACTATCTGTGACTCGTGTTGTGAGTTGTCAAAGTTGACTGCATGAAGTGAAATTCTTAGGTCATGGCCAGTGACATATGCATACTTTGGTTTTTCACTGTGCATGGTAGCCACACTGTGCCACAACATATTGAATGTATTTTTACTTGCTAGTCAATAACCAGCATTCAAAAACGATTATCTTCCACTCTGACCATTTGTGACTTGTGTTATGAGTTGTCAAAGTTTACCACACATAGTGACATTATTGGGTCATGGTCAATGACGCATGCCTACTTTGGTTGCTCATTGTGCATGGTATCCACACCGTGCCACAACTTATTGAAGGTCCTTGTGCTTGCTAGTTGATACCTGGTGTTCCCTAACCAGTGTTTCCTCCTCTGACCATTTGTGACTCGTATAATGAGTTGTCAACATTGACCAAACACAACGGATTTCTTTGGTCAGAGGCAGTACATATGCGTACTTTGGTCGGTCATTGTGCGAGGTAGCCACACTGTGCTACTACTGATTGAAGGTCGTTATACTTGCTGGTTGAGAACTGATATTCCTGGATTATTATTCTGACCGTTTGTGACTCGTGTTATGGTTTTTTTAACTTTGACCACCCATATTGAAATTCTTTGGTGATGGCCAATGACACATGCCTAGTTTGGTCGTTTAGTGTGCACAGTAGCCACACCGTGCCACTACGTATTGAAGTTCTTTGTCCTTTCTAGTTGATACGTAGGGTTCCCAAACCATTGTCTCTCCCTTTGACCATTTGTGACTCGTGTTATAACTTGTCAATCTTGACCACACATAGTGGTCTTCTTTGGTCATAGTCAGTGACGCATGCATCCTTTCGTTGGTCACTGTGCACGCTAGGCACACCATGCCCCTACTTGTTGAATGTCTTTGTACGTTTTAGTTGATAACTAGTTTTCCCAACCCATTGGTTCCCCATGTGACCATTTGTAACTCGTGTTATGATTTTTCAACGTTGACCACACACTGTGAAATTCTTTTGGTCATGGTTAGTGACAAATGACTAGTTTGGATTGACACTATACATGGTTACCATACCGTGTCACTATGTATTAACGGTCTTTGTGCTTTCTAGTTGATAGCTAGTCTTCCCAAACCATTGTTACCCCCTCTGACTATCTAGGACTCGTGTTGTGAGTTCTCAAAGTTGACCACATGAAGTCAAATTCTTTGGTCATGGTCAGTGACATATGCATACTTTGGTTTTTCACTATGCATGATAGCCACACTGTGCCATTACATATTGAAGGTATTTTTACTTGCTAGTCGATAACTAGTATTCGTGAACCATTATCTTCCACTCTGACCATTTGTGACTCAGGTTCTGAGTTGTCAAAGGTTACCATTCATAGTGACATTCTTTAGTCATGGTCAGTGACATATGCCTACTCTGGTTTGTCATCGTGCATTGTATCTACACCGTGCCACAACTTTTGGAAGGTCGTTTTGCTTGCTAGTTTGTACCTGGTGTTCCCAAACAATTGTTTCCCCCTCTGACCATTTGTGACTTGTATTATGAGTTGTCAACGTTGACCACACACCGCGGATTTCTTTGGTCAAAGGCACTACATATGCCTAATTTGGTCAGTCATTGTGCACGGTAGCCACACCGTGCTACTACTGATTGAAGGTCGTTGTACTTGCTAGTTGAGAACTGATATTCCCTGACCATTGCTTCCCCCTCTGACTGTTCTGACTGGTGTCATGGTTGGTGAACGTTGACCACCCATATTGAAAATAGCTGGTCATGGCCAGTGACATATGCCTAGTTTGGTTGTTTGGAGTGCATAGTATACACATCATGCCACATAGGGTTCCCAACCCATTATCTCTCCCTCTGACCATTTGTAACTCGTGTTATGAGTTATAAATGTTGACCACACATAGTGGACTTCTTCGGTCATACTCAGTGACGTGTGCATCCTTTGGTTGGTCACTGTGCACGCTAGCCACACCGTACCACTACTTGTTGAATGTTTTTGTACTTGCTAGTTCATAACTAGTGTTTCCAACCCATTTTTTTCCCCTCTGACTAGCTGTGACTCGTGTTATGAGTTTTCAACGTTGACCACACACTGTGAAGTTATTTTGGTCATGATTAGTGACATATGCCTAGTTTGGCTTGTCACTTTACATGGTTACCACGCCGTGTCACTACGTATTGAAGGTCTTTGTGCTTTCTAGTTGATAGCTAGTGTTCCAAAACCATAGTTAACCCCCTCTGACTATCTGTGACTTGTGTTGTGAGTTGTCAACGTTGACCACATGAAGTGGAATTCTTTGGTCATGGTCAGTGACATATGCATACTTTGGGTTTTCACTGTGCATGGTAGCCACACAATGCCACTACATATTGAAGGTATTTCTACTTCCTAGTCAAAAACCAGTATTCACAAACCATTATCTTCCACTCTGACCATTTCTGACTTGTGTTATGAGTTGTTAAAGCTTACCACACATAGTGACATGATTTGGTCATGGTCAATGACATGTGCCTATTTTGGTTGGTCATCGTGCATGGTATCCACACTGTGCCATAACGTATTGAAGATCCTTGTGCTTGCTAGTTGATACCTGGTGTTCCCAAACCATTGTTTCCCCCTCGAACCATTTGTGACTCGTTTTATAAGTTCTCAACGTTGACCACACACAGCGGATGTCTTTGGTTAAAGGCACTACATATGCCTACTTTGGTCGGTCATTGTGCATGGTACCCACACTGTGTTACTACTGATTGAAGGTCATTGTACTTGCTAGTTGAGAACTGATATTCCAAGACCATTGTGTCAACCGGCCTGAGGCAAATGGACTACAAAACAGGGCCGACACAATAGCACATGCCGTCCCCTCCTAGCATTTCAGCTATGAGAAGACATCACCCTCAGGATCATGGTTCTACACTGAGTACTTCCTAGGCCATCACTTGCTAGCAACTGTGTCCACTAAACACTTGGTCACTTTCACGCGAGGTGCTAGTCAAAGACTAACTCTTGGGTCTTAGACCAACCAGTGTCTTCTTTATACTATTCCTTAGTTGGATAACTCTGTGAGGATCATTTAAGGTCAGGTTGTGTTATTAGAATGAGGAATGAGCCTGGTACATATAGTCCTAGGCCTGGCTTCTAAGGTGTGTGGGTAGTGGCACTTTTGGGGTGGTCACTCCACACCACCTCACCAGCCCGCCAATTGGCGCATCCACTGTCCGCCAAGTGGCGCACTCTCCTCGTGCATGGAGAAATGTCTAAGAAACTTCCCCTGTGCTGGAAGGTCACAAACCTCTTGCGCACTTTAAGACTCGATTCCAAGACCTGTTGTTCCGTTGTCCAGCATGCTATCCGTTGCACTACACTTCTGGTGTCTCGCTTGGACCTGCACCATGAACAAGGTTTGGGGGACTTACTCAAAGGGACCAGTGCATGCCCAACTTGTCCGTCAAGCCATAGCAGTGGCCATGGGGCATAGAACAACAATAATCTCCCCGTTGCACCTTAGGCCACCTGCTGTGGTAATTTTCTTTGGCTCATCTGTAGCTGTAGGTTGTGTTTGTGCACATCAACTTTCTTGGTCTTTAGTTCTCATCTCTTGCATCCACCATGTCGACTCCTCGAGCACCTGCAACATGCAAGTCGCTGTCTAGCGGGTTTTTCAAGAAGTCCGCAAGCATTTTCTTGGTTGCGACGTACTTCAGTTCTACGACACCCTTGGCGACAAGGTCACGTGAGTTGTGGTACCGAATATAAATGTGCTTTGTACGCCGGGAGATCATGTCGTCCTCTGCCATAGCGACGGCACTTTGGTTGTCGATGCGGATGACCGTTGCTTCCTTTTGCGGTGTCTTGATCTTATCAACCAAACTGCAAAGCCACTGCGCCTCGTTGCACACTTCGGAGAGTGCAATGTACTCCGCCTCAGCAGTAGAAAGCGAGACGCAGTCTTGCTTCCTGCTTTCTCACGAGACCGCACCACCGTTAAGGCAGACAAATCCTGAGGTGGACTTCCTATCATCAATCCGTCCTCCCCAGTCTGTGTCACTATAGCATGTCAGTCACAGAAAGTCTGATCCTTCTGGACCTCCAAACCAAAGTCCGACGTGCCGAGACGTTTTGAGGTAGCAAAAAACTCGCTTCACAGCTTGCCAATGTTCTGGCCCAGGGCTGGCCACAAACCTGCTCACCTGACCCACCCCATAAGCAATGTCAGGTCGCGTTCCCACCATCGCGTACATGAGGCTCCGAACGATGGACTGGTACGGAATGGGTTGCATCTCCCGCCGGTCTGCCTCGTTGCTTGGTGACATGGAGGGGGAGAGCTTGTAGTCGGAGGACATGGGTGTGCTGACGGGTTTTCAGTCCTCCATGTTGTAGCGGTTCAAGACGTCCATGATGTACTTGCTCTGCTTGAGCTCGATGGTGAATGCTTTGCGGTTGTGGTGAACAGCAATCCCAAGGTAGCACTCGAGAGGTCCCATGTCCTTCATCTTAAACTTGCTGGCAAGATTTTTCTTGAGGTCCGTAAGGTCCTCCTGCGAGGAAGAACACATGATGAGATCGTCCTCGTACAACGCCATGAGCAGCAAGCCACGTTCCTCCTCCCGCACGTAGACGCTGGGGTCACTCTTGCAATGTGGAAAGGAGATATCAGCCATGAAGCTGTCCATCTCCTGGTACCAGATCCGTGGAGCCTGTTTCAGCCCGTACAACGCATTCACCAGCTTGCACACCTTACCCTTGGGTGCTTTGACACCTTCTGGTACCTCCATTAGCACCTCCTTGTCGAGCTTTCCATAAAGGAAAGCTGTCTTCACATCCATCAGGTGGATCTCAATGTCTTTGGCGGCACCGACGGCAAGCAGGGACGTGATTGAGGCAAACGTGACAACCGGTGTGAATGTCTCATTGTACTCAGACCCTGCGCACTGTGAGAATCCTTTCCCCACAACCCTTGCCTTGTACTTGTCAATGCTATCATCTTCCTTCCGCTTCAGCCTGAGCACCCTCTTTGAGCCCACCACATGAGCGGTAGCGGGTCTGTCCACAAGCACCCATGTGCCATTTTCTTCGATGGAAGCAAGCTCTCTGTCCACCGCCTCCTTCCACTTGGCCGCATCGGGCCTTGCCAGCGCCTCAGCCACAGTGAGCCGCTCTCCCTGAGCCAAACAGGACCAGCTCAGTCCAGTCCAGCCTCTGATGTGAGCGTTGTACTTTGGAGTTTGTTTCCTTTATCGTGTGCTGCGACGTTGCATTGCTGGTGGATCTTCGCAATGCTGTTGCTCCTGTGCTGCTGGCTGCCCTGAAGTTCAGTTTTCTTCTTTTGAAGAGTCACTGGCCTCTGAGCTGTTTTCAGAGGCCTCGGACGTCTCTGGCTGTGTGTCAGAGCTCACCGCTGCATCAGCCTGTACAGCCACCCTGCCTGCCACGCCACTGTTCTCCACGTCCTGCTGTACTGGCACCACGTGCCAATGTTTGGGAGCTTGATGTCATGAATCCAGCAGCACCAACCACTCTCCCTGTTTTGGAGCTTGCGTGGGATCAAGCATCCCTTCCTTGCCTGGTTTCCTTTCATCAAAGGTTACGTCCTTGCTGGTGATGAGTTTTTTTCCTGCCAGGACCCACGCGCGGTAGGTCTTGTGGGCCGTCTCATAGCCCACCATAACGCACTTTCGCGCTCTTGCATCCAGCTTGCCGGCACCCTCACCCGCCTGGACCTTTACCCATGCGGTGCAGCCAAATGCTTTCAGGTGTGCAACGTCTGGCTTCTTCCCTGACCAAACTTCTTGTGGCGTCATCTGTTGCTTTCCCTTCTTCTTTCCGCGCCTGCCTAGAGCAGCCGCAGGAGTCAGGTTGACAAGATAGCATGCCGTTCTTGCCGCTTCAACCCAGAACCACGGTGGAAGATTTGCATCAAAGAGCATGCTACGCACCATGCCGAGGATGGTCTGATTCATCCGTTCGGCAATACCATTGCTCTACGGCGAATAAGGCCTTGTGGGCTGGTGGTTGATACCATGATGCCGCAACCAGCCTTTGCATGCCTTGTACTCTCCGCCATTGTCGCTTCGCATCGCTTTGACTTTCTTTTAGGTCTGTCTCTCCACCATGGCAACAAACTCGTGCAGCTTTTCTCTGGCCTCTCCCTTTGCTTTGAGGAAGACAATCCACACCTTGCGGCTGTGGTCTTCTATGAAGGTCAGAAAATACTTGCTACCACCGTTTGACGTCGTGCAAAAGGGTCCGCACACGTCGGTGTGAATCAGGTCAAGGGCTGATTCTACACGGAAACCATTGCGCTCAAAGTGCGTTTTCTTGGTCTTGCCTTGGAGGCAAGGTTCACACAGGCTGCCACACCCAACCACATCTTTCTTGCAACCATCCATGCCATGGACCAGTTGTTGTTGCTCGATGACTTGGAGCGTGCTGCTTGTAACATTCCCAAAGCATCTATGCCACAGATCAGCATCTTTGTCTTTTGCGGCAGAGGATGTTTTTTCAGTTTTTGTTGGTGTGCTCTCCTGCGCCGGTGTCGAGACCACTGCCTCCGCTGCACCCGCATGACCCTCATTATTCAAGCTCTTTGCTGCTGTTGTCCGTTGGCCAAAGCAGGCTGATATTTGATCTTCATGTTGTACCGTTGCAGGAGGAGAGCCCACTTGGCCAAGATACCCTTGTGGTTCTGTGTGGTAAGGAGCCACTGCAGGGCCTCATGATCAGTCACGACTGTGAACGGTTTCCCATTTATAATGTAGTTGCAAAAATGCTGGAGAGCCCAAAGGACTGCCAGGCACTCGCCCTTCACCAGGGGTACTTCCGATCACCATCTGTGAGTGCACGGCTGGCGTACACAATAACCTGTTGGACGGCCTCTTGGATTGTCTACGATAGAACCGCACCAAGACCGTCCCGCAACCAGTCAGTGGTGATGGAAAAGGGGAGATTGAAGTCAGGAAATTCCAGCATGGGCGCGGTCACCAGCCGATGCTTGATCTCTGCCCATGCCGCGACACACTCCGGGCTCCATTCGAAGGGGACGTCTTGGTGTGTAAGCTACTGCAGGGGGCGGATGATGTGTGCATGATCGCGGAAGAACTTGTGGTAAGAGGATACGAAGCCAAGGAAGATCTTAACTTGCACCGCAGTTGTGGGCTGTTGCCATTCCTGGACTGCAGCTATCTTTTCTGTGTCCGTCTTGGTGCCATCAGCACTCATCACGAACCCCAGGAATTCCATTTCCGCAGCACCGATGGAGCACTTTGCAGCTTTCAACTTCAGGTTGGCAGCGCGGAGGGCGGAGAACGCAGCAGTGAGGAGAAAAGTTCCGCAAAGCTGTGGACGGCGACCATGATGTTGTCAATGTAACAGCTCACGTTGGGGATACCGCGGAGGGTGGAGTCCATGACGCGTTGGAAGGTTGCACTGGCATTGCGGAGGCCGAAGGGCATGCGAGTGAAGGTATAGAGTCCATCCGGGGTGACAAAATCAGTCTTGGCAATGGTATCCCGATGCATGGGCAATGTATGGAAAGCTGCCTTGATGTCGAGCTTTGCAAACCATCCGTGGCCTTGCTGTCGCTCCTGGATGTCAACGACCAGAGGCATGACATAGGCGTCTTCCTCTATGATCCGGTTGAGGTCGCGGAAGTTTACGCATTATATCTTGGATCTATCACACTTGCCAACAATGACTAGGTTACGTGCCAGGTGCTCACGATGGGGACGATCACTCCTTGCGCTTTTGTTTCCGCAAGACCCTCGGTGATAATTTGCTCCTAGTCCGGGAGTATGCGACGAACCTTTTGCTTGGTGGGGGAAGCTATTCCGATGGAGATGACATGGAAAGCATCAACTGCCCCGAGGTCCGTTAGTGATCCGGCGAAGATGTCCGCAAAAGAGTCCAGCAGATCACGGAAGTCCTATTTCTGCGGAGGAGAGAGACGAGGGTGCAGGATGTGGTCCCACGAAGGGGGCGGCGGCGGAGAATGGGTGTGGATGGGGCATAATTCCCCTTCCTCCTCAAATGACACGCTTTTGCCAAATACTTGTTCCCCTTGCAGCCATAGTCCAAGAAGATTGTTCCGCTCGCCTGGTGTTGCCGAGTCCATGGTCAGCTGTTGCCATTCCACGGCCAGCACGAGCTCAGCATCCAGCGTGGCTCCCTCGGGGGCGGGAGCTTGCTGGGGACGAGTCTGTGAATCAACTTGTGCAGCATCAGAAAGGGAGAAGGGCACGCCGCCGGCAACGGGCACAGTCGCCCGGTCCCCGACGGTGATCAAGGCATACTCTTTGGAGCCGATCGCGGACAAGAGTTGCATGACGCCAAGGGAGAACAGCAGGTTGGCCTGTCGCAAAAGGAGGTAGTCCATTCCAAGGAGGACGTCATAGGTTTGGGACTGGGTACCCTGGACGTCCACTGGCTCGTGGAGGGAGCCCACTTGTAAGGGGAGGCCTTGTATTTCTCTATCCCTGTAGTCCATTCCTCCGGCGGAGTTGCTGAATAACCGCGGCGTGGGGAGGATGCGATCCGCCCATCCGACCACACACAGGACGCGGAGGGCAACCGTGGTATGGGTGGTCCCGGTGTCTATGATTGCCAGGAGTGTCCGCCCACACATCCACACCACACAACAGGCGACCTCGTAGTGTTGATCGTCATGGCGTGGTGGTTCCAGGGGTTGCGATGCTCAGCCCCATTTGAGTTCCTCAGTGTTCAAGGTAGGTGATGCTTCTGCTAGAATGTGTCGTGTGTTTTGGGTGCCATGCGCTGGTGTGGTACATGTGAGGAAGATGCCAAGAGCTTGGAGACGGTGGTTGGCTCTAGTAAACTCCTCTATGAGCCGCGGAGCCAGCTCAAGATGGAGACGATGGAAGTCAAAGAAGTTCACGGATACAATGGGGGTGGTGAAGAGCTTTTCCACAGGGTCCGTGGGGTATGCCATAATGATGGGGGCAGTCCGAGGAGCAGACGGGGTAGTTGTGACAGCTGGATTCTCTGCTTCTACGGGATCCGCGGTGCGGGACTTCTCAGGGGGTCGCATAGAATGGGTTGCAACGTCATCCTGCAGCCGGGCCTCTACGGCCTCTGCCTTCCGCCGTAGGTCACTCTGTACTTGCGCGGCTTCCTTCAGGTCACATCCACGGATTTCTAGCCAACGAGCTCATGTGATGAGGTTCGTCTCCTCAAGGGTGGGTACTACCTCTGTAGTCTCATCCTCTGCCATGGGCAAACCCAACTTGACATTACGGGCACCGGCTGCAGGGTGTGGTGGCGGGTTCGGCAAGATTCCCTGGCCTGGTCCTTGACCCGCCTGAGCTTGCCCAGGAGGGGGCGGACTGGCTTGCTGCTGCTGTTGCTGTTGTTGCTGCTGCTGTTAACCGGGCCATTGCTGGTTGTAGTACTGGTGCCATTGCTGGACCATGGGATCTGTTTGGACGGTTTCTTGGCGCGGAGCTACTTGGCGGCAACGAGGGCAATCTTGGGCATTGTGCTTCAGGCTCTAGTAGGTGTAGCAAGCCTTAGGTTTCTGAGGTGGAGACTGGCTTTGTGGGGCGGGCGGTGCGTGGGTCTCTCCATCCTGATGCTGGCGAGTAGACTGCTGACGAGTGGGTATAGCCGTAGCGTCTTGCACCGCGTTGTGGAGAGAGCAGTAGCGATTAGCAATCATGAGACTGCTGACTTCGTCAGGGAGCGCGCAGATCCGATTCTGTAGGAGGACCCACAGCGGAAGGCCTTCTCCTTACGGGTTCTTGGCCACAAAAACCCAGGTGAGGAACTGATCCGCGGAATCTACGGATGTCGTTGTCCTTGCGCATGACCTCCTTCTCAATCTTCCATAGGGCCTCCTCTTTCCTCAGGTGCTTGAAGCATTCAATGAGAGCGTTGCCAAAGTCTTCAAAGGATGGGAAGGGTGCGCGTGCATTGTACCAGTCGGCCGCAACTGCAGCTCCTTGGAGGTGTAGTTTTGCAATGGTGAGGCAGAGATCAGGTCGGATCCGACCAAATGCTAGCGTAGAGTGTGATTTGCTTCAGCCATATCCAGGGATCCTCCTCAGGGGCGTTTTTGAAGGTGTCCAGCCGCAGCAGATTTGCAGGCTTGGAGCGGATGTACTGCAGTTGAGGTATAGTACTGCGGTTAGTGGTCAACGCAGTCACAACAGTTGGAGAGGGATGATTGGCTGGCTGGGCCGCGCAGTATCCCGCATGATAAATCTGCATTGAAAGCTGCCCCGCGCGCATGTGAGAGCCTGGGTGCATGTGTGACTGATGCATGTACCAGGAAGAAGGAGTTGGCAGTGAGGTGGTGTAAGGTGGTGTAAGGTGTGGAGAACAACGTCGTCCCAAGGGGCGAGGCCGGAGGTTCCTTTGCCTGCGGTGCCATCAGCAAAGACATCCAATAGGCCTGCATTGTGGGGACTGCAGCAGCACTGGTAACCGCGGCTGGTGCCACCGGAAGAGGATGGGCCATTGTCCTTGTAGGGTGCTGGCCCCCCATCATCTGTGGCAGCAGTGAGTGCGAGTGTTACTGTGGCGCCAGCGGGGGTTGCGGCATCAGTGGTGGCACCTGAATAGTCGCACTAGCTCCATTGGTTCTGGGTAGCTGCCGTGGATGAAGCTGCTAGTAGGCTGGTGTGGAGTACTGGGGAGGTGGTGGTGCGCCTTGGGGTAGCGGTGGCTGCGGGCCTGACATGAAAGGTTGCCGACTCACTCCTGCTTGTGTGATGCTCATCAGTTGCTGCTCCAGATTTGGCCATGGGTGTGAAACTGTTGCTGAGGGTTGCATCGACGTCATGCCCCCATGTGGCTGCTGCTAGTGCATCAATGGCTGGACCCCATGAGGCTGAGTTGTGACTCCCCCTTGGACGATGCCCCTAAAAGACTGCATTCCGTGTGGTGGATGCGGTGCCATCAAAGGGTGGTGCATCGCGGTCCCCGCCTGTGTCAACGCCGTCACCTGTTGCGGTTGGTAGCTGGTCTACTGCATGCTTATCGCGGGCATCATGGTCCTTGCCAGTGCGACATCCATCAGTGCCTGTGGTGGGTTTATCTACTACAGTGGTGCGGCCATTGCTGGAGGTCCCGTTGCACGCGGCTGCGCCGTGGTCCCTGCCTGTGCTGCTTCCCCGCATGGCGGCAGCTGATACACAGGTGGCTGGGTCATTCCTGCCGCTACGATGACCACAGCATTGTTCCGGCGAACAGAGGCACCTGGGTAGCCTGCTGTTGGCGCGTTGGTTGTACGAAATCCTGGGCCAGACGGGGTGCCGATGGTCCCACTTGCGTGTTTTTCATGTTTTGTTGCTACAGGCGCATCGGCGTCTGCTGTACGCCTAGTATCAAGGTTTGTGCCAGTCCATCCGCTTGCCCCAGTTTGACCAGCTCTGGTGGTGGATTCATCCCCAACTGTTCCTCCTGCGTGGAAGCCGTGCTCCCCACTGGGATGGTGTCGATCCGCGGCTGCTGCTGGGCCACTAGCTGCTGCTTGCCCAGCGTGGAGTATTCCTGGGACCCAGGTTGTTGTCCCTGTTAGCTACTGAGCTAACCACCTCCGGCAGAGAAGCTGCAAAACCAAAAAAGCTCACAAAGGTTTTTACACCTTCTTCCTTTGCAGGTATGTGTTGTGCACCCCAAACTTTATCAGGCATACACTTCACCTTCAAGAGTACTAACGCCTTAGCATTACATCTCAAGAAGAGCTCAAGTCGTCAATATGCAAGAGAGCATCATGCAAGGGTTAATTGATCAGCATGCAAGACAAGTCCTTTTATAGCTCTCTGTCCAGTCCTAGAACTCAAAAGCACATTCCTAAGAAGTGGCTTGACCCTGCCACATCACCAAGAGACTTGCGCTGTGGGCTTGACACATAAGCATCCTTGTGCCAAGGTGATTGATCAGCCGTGTTGCTTCCCAGAAGCAATGGACTTTCTTTCTTGCAAGCTTCTAAAGCAACCAAGATGTGCATGGAGCCAGGATCGAGCTCATGACCTCTCACTTGGCCAAATCAACAAAATGGCCAAGTTAACCACTCACCTACATGGTGTACTCACAGGTCATATCTCACATGAGACAGAGCATAGTTGAGTCACCCTAGAACAAATCCAGGGTTCATACCTCCACAAGGGGCAGAGCATTCCTGATCTGTCGTAGAAGACTGAACAAGGGGCAAACATATTCAACAAATCTCTCCCTTGCACCTTGCGTCAGTTTCCATCATCATTCTTCACCACTTGCGTTGACCATGCCAATACCTTGCCTGCCCGCCTGGTGGAGATCCTTGTCCAATGGCTTTGTAAGCATGTCAGCCCGGTTCAGCTTGGTGCCGACATACTCCAGCTCCACTGTTTGCTTGTAGACCAAGTCCCGAGCATAGTGGTAGCNGAAGCCACTGCACCTCTTTACACACCTCAGCCAATGCAATGTACTCAGCTTCAGCTATTGACAGAGAGACACACTCCTGCTTGCGACTCGCCCAACTGACAGCACCTCCATTTAGCATACACACAAAGCCGGAGGTGGATTTTCTGTCGTCGATATTGCCTCCCCAGTCAGCGTCGGTGTAGCACATGAGATGGAGTGACGCGGATCCAACGATGCCTCCAAACTGGAGTCCCATGTGTCGCGTCCCCTTAAGGTAGCGCATGATGCGCTTCATAGCCTGCCAGTGTAGTGGACCAGGATTGGCCACAAACCGGCTCACCTGCCCAACAGCATGGGCTATATCTGGCCGGGTGGTAACCATGGCATACATCAGACTGCCCACTGCAGACAGATATGGGATGCCCAGCATGTCAGTTCTCTCCGCTTCGTTGGATGGGGACATGGAGGTGGAGAGCTTGCACTCGGAGCTCATGGGTGTGCTGGCAGGCTTGCAATCTGCCATGTCGTATCGTTTGAGGATGGAGTCGATGTACTTTGTCTGGTTCAGGCTGATGGTACCTGCGGCTCTATCACGCTTGATGGCAATGCCAAGGTAGAAGTTAAGAGGACCCATGTCCTTCATCTTGAACCTGCTACTCAGCTGCCCCTTGAGATCGTCTAGCAGCTGCGTCGAAGAAGAGCACAGAATCAGGTCATCGACGTACAAGGCGACCAACATAGTCCCTTTAACGCTCTCATGCACGTACATACTAGGGTCGTTGTCGCAGTGCATGAAGGACTCCTTGGCCATGAATGTATCCATCTCTTGGTACCAAAGTCTTGGCGCTTGTTTTAGCCCATAGAGCGCCTTCACCAGCCTGCACACCTTGCCCTCGGGCGCATCAACCCCCTCAGGAACCTCCATCAGTACTTCCTTGTCAAGTTTGCCGTAAAGGAAGGCTGTCTTGACATCCATCTGGTGGACCTCCATGTTCTTGGCAGCAGCAATGGCGAGCATTGACCGGATGGAGGCAAACGTCACAACGGGAGCAAAGGTCTCATCGTACTCTGCGCCAGGCCGTTGAGAGAACCCCTTTGCTACCACCCGTGCCTTGTACTTGTCTATCTTACCATCCTGTTTCCTTTTTACTTTCAGCACCCACTTGGAACCCACAACATGAGCGCCGGCAGGTCTGTCCACCAGTACCCATGTCCCATTCTCCTCGATGGAGCTGAGTTCACTGCGAATTGCTTCATCCCACTCAGCTTTGTCAGGCCGCGCGAGTGCCTCTGCGACAGACGTTTGCTCCTCTTGAACCATGAACGAATAGTTGAAGCCTGTCCATTCACCCCTATCTGCATCGTAATGCTGCCGAGGAACTTTCAGACGTGAACTGCTCCTTGGACCTGCTTGCTGTTGCTGTTGATGTAGAGGCTGGAGGTTTGCTTTGTCGTCGATGGGGGGTGAGGTATCCTCCTCATGGTCTGGAGGATCATATACGTCAGACTCGGAGGCTGATTCCTCCAAGTCATCTTCATGAGCTTCTCTCCCTGTTGTAGTACCCAGTCCATGCCATTGTGCTGGTGCTTCGTCTCCCTCCTCAAGAAGAGTGAGCCATTCTCCCTGTTTTGGAGTGCTCTCAAGTTCAAGAATCTCTCCCTTACTCACTGAACGTTCGTGGAAATCCACGTCTTTACTGCGGATGACCTTCTTATTTCCTAGGTCCCACATTCTATAAGCTCTGTGGGCGGTGTCATAACCGATGAAAATACACTTTTGTGCTCTTGCATCGAGCTTTCCAGGACCCTCACCCGCCTGGACCTTGGCAAAGCCGGTGCAACCGAACACCTTGAGATGGGAGGCATCCGGCTTCCTACCCGACCATGCTTCTTGAGGTGTCTTCAGCTGCTATGTCTGCTTCTTCTTGCCTCTCCTTCGCACAGCTACTGCAGGTGTGAGGTTCACAAGATACGTAGCCGTACGTGCTGCTTCAGCCCAGAATCTAGGAGGCAGCTTGGCGTCAAAGAGCATGCACCTTGTCATGCCAAGGAGGGTCTGATTCATCCTCTCTGCTACGCCGTTGCTTTGAGGTGAGTAGGGAGTAGTTTTCTAGTGTTCAATGCCCTGTGCCTTGAGCCACTCCCTGCAGGCTTCGTACTCCCTCCCACTGTCCGTCCTGAATTCCTTCACCTTCCTTCCACTCTGTCGCTTGACCATAGCAACAAAGGCTTGCAGATTCTCCTTCACCTCACTTTTCTTTTTGAGAAAGTATATCCAGACCTTGCGGCTGTTGTCGTCGATGCATGTGAGGAAATATCTGCTGCCTCCATTGGACGGTATGCGAAAGGGACCACACACGTCACAGTGGATGAGGTCAAGGGTGTGAGAGCATGCGTACCATTACGCTTTAAAGTTTTCTTCTTGGCCTTTCNTGCGAATTGCTTCATCCCACTCAGCTTTGTCAGGCCGCGCGAGTGCCTCTGCAACAGACGTTGGCTCCTCTTGAACCATGAACGAATAGTTGAAGCCTGTCCATTCACCCCTATCTGCATCGTAATGCTGCCGAGGAACTTTCAGACGTGAACTGCTTCTTGGACCTTCTTGCTGTTGCTGTTGATGTAGAGGCTGGAGGTTTGTTTTGTCGTCGATGGGGGGAGAGGTATCCTCCTCATGGTCTGGAGGATCAGATACGTCGGACTCGGAGGCTGATCCCTCCAAGTCATCTTCATCAGCTTCTCTCCCTGTTGTAGTACCCAGCCCATGCCATTGTGCTGGTGCTTCGTCTCCCTCCTCAAGAAGAGTGAGCCACTCTCCCTGTTTTGGAGTGTTCTTAAGTTCAAGAAGCTCTCCCTTACTTACTGAACGTTCGTTGAAATCCACATCTTTGCTGCGGATGACCTTCTTAGCTCCTAGGTCCCACATTCTATAAGCTCTGTGGGCGGTGTCATAGCCGATGAAAATACACTTTCGTGCTCTTGCATCGAGCTTTCCAGGACCCTCACCCGCCTGGACCTTGGCAAAGCCGGTGCAACCGAACACCTTGAGATGGGAGGCGTCCGGCTTCTTGCCCGACCATGCTTCTTGAGGTGTCTTCAGCTTCTGTGTCTGCTTCTTCTTGCCTCTCCTTCGCAGAGCTGCTGCAGGTGTGAGGTTCACAAGATACGTAGCCGTGCGTGCTGCTTCAGCCCAGAACCTAGGAGGCAGCTTGGCGTCAAAGAGCATGCACCTTGTCATGCCAAGGAGGGTCTGATNACAAAGGCTTGCAGATTCTCCTTCACCTCACTTTTCTTTTTGAGAAAGTATATCCAGACCTTGCGGCTGTTGTCGTCGATGCATGTGAGGAAATATCTGCTGCCTCCATTGGACGGTATGCGAAAGGGACCACACACGTCACAGTGGATGAGGTCAAGGGTGTGAGAGCATGCGTACCATTACGCTTTAAAGTTTTCTTCTTGGCCTTTCCTTGAAGGCATGGCTCACACAAGATCCCAGCTCCCTCCGCCTCATCACCTAGCTCCATCCCACGCACTAGCTCCTGCTTATCCATGAGTACCAATGTGCGATGAGCCACGTGCCCAAAGCGCCTGTGCCACAGGTTCTCTGACAATGTAAACTGGCTAGAATGAACAGCCTCGGTGGCTGCATTTGCTTCTGGTTTTGTTGTCGAATCTTCCGGTGCCACTGCTTCCGCTGGTCCAACATGTCATTCGTCATCAGAGTCTGCATTGTTGCTCTCCTCATCATCACTCCCGGCCAAAGATTCAGCCGTTGATGTTGTCTTGGTTTGCAAGACGTAGAGTCCATCAACGCGAGGGACCTGTGCAACAACCTTCTTGGCAGGGTAGGAAATGCTGATGTCCTTGGTAGGGACTATCACTGCTTCCTTCTCTATAAAAACAACTGTCATGCCATGGTCAGTTATCTTAGAGACGGAGAGCAGGTTGGCTGTGAAGGAGGGCAAGTAGACTACCCCCTCTAGCTTGAGGTCGGAGTCCGCACCGTTGACACCCACTGTGACCAGCTTGTCACCAATCCCCTCAGCTGCCTCAACCTTGCCGTTGGTAACTCTGAAGTTTTTGTTGCATGGAGCAAGAGAGATGAAGTCTCTCTTCTCATAGGTGGTGTGCTCGTTTGTACCCGAGTCAAGGTCGTAAGCTCCTGGCCTGAGTATCGCCCTCCCTTTGTTGGAGGCACACTCGGCCATCAAGCTTGTGGGATCCTTCCCACCATGTCCCCCTCGCCATTCATCCTCGTCTCCTCCCTCCTTCTTGGGTGCCCGGCACTCCCGAGCCCAGTGTCCAGCCTTACCACAGTTATGGCAGTTTCCTTGACGCTTTGGATCCCTTCCACTAGTGCCGTTATTTCCCTTGTATCCAGAGGAGGAGGTATTACGAAAGGCACCGCTGCTTTGTGAGGCAAAGGCAGCCATGTTTGCTTCACTACTGCTGCGACGCATGGCTTCATTCCATACATACTCCGATACGGTGGTGTAGGATACTTGCTCTTCCGTCCACCCTCCAATCACTGTGATCATCGGACCCCAGCTCTCCGGCAGCGTCATCAGAAAAATCATGGCCTGCATGTCCGATTTCAGGTCCCACCCCATGCCGTTGGCTTGTTGCAAGAGAGTCTCAAACTTCTGCATAAAGACGGAGACATCCTCCCCTTCACCAAGCCTCATACTGATGAGGTTTTGTAGAATGAAGAGACGGTTGGCAAGTGAGGAGGGCTGAAACACCTTGCCCAGTTTGGCGTATGCCGCGGCTGCCACTGTACAACCGCTGATGTGTGAGAGGACTGAGGGTTGTATGGAGGACACGAGAACGGCAAGAGCCTTCTTGTTGAGCTTGACCCTTGCCACAAGGTCAGCACCCTCCTCCTTTGGTGCTGGGATACTTCCGTCAAAATATCCTAGCAAGTCTCTATCATCCATGATGATCTCAAACTGCCACTTCCACAGAGCAAACTCCTCTCCATCAAACTTGAGGATGGGAGAATGATTCCCTGGTTCCCCTGTCCCTGCCATCCCTACACCTACAACTGCTACAGTTGCTGCACCTGTTGTTGATGCCGATGCACCTGTGTTTGAGGCCGTTGTAGGCTGTTGGTGAGAAGAGGCAACTGCTGGCCCTATTCACGTTGGCCGATGCAAGCAGATGTAGGCTGATGTAGGCTGATGTCAGCTCCCAAGGCAGAAAGGTGCAGATGTGTTGCATTCCCCTCCGGCTGATGATTGACCTGCAAACAGAGAGGATGGGTGAGAGCGAAGGCGCTCTCACTGCTTGTGACATTGGCGGTTGCGTGCGTGAAACTTCTCTAACCAGAGGAGTGGGCCCATAACCCTTTGTTAGCTACTGAGCTAACCACCTCCGGTAGAGAAGCCGCGAAACCAAAAAAACTCACAAAGGTTTTTACACCTTCTTCCTTTGCAGGTATGTGTCGTGCACCCCAAACTTAATCAGGCATACACTTCACCTTCAAGAGTACTAACGCCTTAGCATTACATCTCAAGAAGAGCTCAAGTCGTCAATACGCAAGAGAGCATCAAGCAAGGGTTAATTGATCAGCATGCAAGACAAGTCCTTTTATAGCTCTCTGTCTAGTCCTAGAACTCAAAAGCACATTCCTAAGAAGTGGCTTGACCCTGCCACATCACCAAGAGACTTGCGCTATGGGCTTGACACATAAGCATCCTTGTGCCAAGGTGATTGATCAGCCGTGTTGCTTCCCTAAAGCAATGGACTTTCTTTCTTGGAAGCTTCTAAAACAACCAAGATGTGCATGGGGCCACGATCGAGCCCATGACCTCTCACTTGGCCAAATCAACAAAATGGCCAAGATAACCACTCACCTACATGGTGTACTCACAGGTCATATCTCACATGAGACAGAGCATAGCTGAGTCACCCTACAACAAATCCAGGGGTCATACCTCCACAAGGGGCAGAGCATTCCTGATCCGTCGTACAAGACTGAACAAGGGGCAAACATATTCAACAGTCCCAAGGTTACACCACCTCGAGTGGATGATGCATCACAGGTGATGAGTGCTGCAACAAAGGGTTGGCTGTTCTCGCGGCCTGCTCCCCGCCGCAGTGTCGGCTCACCAGTCCGTGGTAGGCTCCGAGTTCTCCACCAGCAGAGGGCTGCTCCAATGATGGTGGGGTATCGGAGAACCACTGCGGTGCCAGGACCACAGCCTCCTGCCCCTCCGATCCGTGCTGGGACTGGCTGGATCCGCGGTTGCCATGATTAGAGATAGTCTCCACTTCCACATGCTCACCCAGGGCGTCCATGATATGACGCCAGTGCAGCTCTTCCAGCCACACGGCCACCCGATGGTATTGAGCGAGCAGATCGGAGCCTGATGAGGAGCTGACTGGGGTGCGAAACAGCACAAAAGAGGAGTTCCGGCTGCCTGCGTAGATGATGGCTTGTCGCGGCAGGAAGCACCGCACTGATGACTGCCGCTGTCATTGCCTGAGATCCTCATACACAAAGCTTTGCGTCGTCATCAATGACTGATCTGAAGGATGCGTGCAGTTCCGGTGAGCAAATAGCAAGTAACCGTCCACACTCACTGCACCATGACACTGATACCCCCAATTTTGCCGCGTCCCTAACTTCCTTCGTGCCTGCTCTGCTCCTCGCTATCCGCGGACTCTGCACAACCACAGCGCTAGCTGCTTGTCTGTGCTTGCTTAGCTACAGATCTACGGTCATGACCCCGACCAATGAACGATTCCACAGATTGCAGATCTGAGCTTACACGTGGGATCCTCATCGGTAAGTGACACTCTGCGGTCCACTTCCCGCCACACGCGAGCCGCCACCTCGTGGCTTCCAGCTCCTCTCCGCGGAACCTCGTTCTGCAGCCGTGTACAGGCAAGGACATGGCTAGCACTTCACTTCAACTCGGGTTTTGGTCACTCACGCACTTGATCTCGCAGTCCGCGCCTATGACATGAGAGGGAACACAAAGCAGGGACGCGGAATGCGGAAGTACAGATGGGAGCGGCAAATGTCTTTGATAATCAGGAACACAGTACATGATCTAGCGGAGTATCCAGTCGAGAGAAATCCGGAGTTAAGAACAACTTGTACTACTACTGCCTAGGCCTTATCTAGTTGGGACTCCGCATGTCGTTTCTACAGGCCGGCGGTCTCATCCCTCACATATCATCCTCTTTCCCCCTACTTGGACTCCACGCGGTGCGGTTACACACCGTGGGTCTCGTCCTCACACTCAGGGAACATCATCTATATTCCTACGTCTTCTTCTTCATCTGCGGCTTGTACATGTGGTCTTCGTGTTTTTCCTTGAACATTTTTTTTCCACGGTGCGTCCTCAGATACTCTCCCCGTGATTAAGGCGCTGATTTCCATGCTGATTGGTTGTTACTTCCCTGGTTGCCTTGTCTGCCTGCTGTCCTACCTGTCTCTGCTTGATTTCCTCTGTGATTGCTTCCCCTTCCGCGGTTCGTCCGCTGTTCCTTTCCCACCCCGGATCCCCCCACTGCTTCTTCTTGCCCTTTCAGAGCTTCTGCCACAAGTTCTTGAGATGGCTAAGGGGCTGCCACCGGAGATGACAATGTCAACCTGCGGCATACGCTCAACATGTGACCCATCCGCATTGCTGTTAGACTCCGCGCTACCCCATGCTCGACCACGCATACCGCGGGAGCCAGCGTTCCTTGCGCAGCTTCCATCATGCCCTAGATGCTTTGGCACGGATTGACCTCCTCACAAATCTGTGGTAGGAGTTTGTCTGACAACATGGTGTTCCCAAACCATTCTTTGATAACACCAGGTGGTTAACGTTGACCACACACAGTGGATTTCTTTGGTCAAAGGTAGTACATATGCCTACTTTGGTCGGTCATTGTGTATGGTAGCCACACCGTGCTACTACCGATTGAAGGTCGTTTTACTTGCTAGTTGAGAACTGATATTCCCAATCCATTGTTTCCCCCTCTGACCATTTGTGACTCGTGTTATGGTTGGTGAACAATGACCACCCGTGTTTAAATTTGTTGGTCATGGCCAGAGACATATGCCTACTTTGGTTGTTTGGTGTGCATAGTAGCCAGACCGTGCCACAACGCATTGAAGTTCTTTGTCCTTTCTAGTCAATAGATAGGGTTCCCAAACCGTTGTCTCTCCCTCTGACCATTTGTGACTCGTGATTAAGTTGTTAATGTTGAAAACACATAGTGGACTTCTTCGGTCATAGTCAGTGACGTATGCATCCTTTGTCAACGTTGGTCGCTGTGCCCGCTAGCCACACCGTGCCACTACTCGTTGAAGGTCTTTGTACTTGCTAGTTGATAACTAGTGTTCCCAACCCATTGTTTCCCCCTTTGACCATTTGTGACTCATGTTATGAGTTTTCAACATTGACCACAAACTGTGAAGTTCGTTTGGTCATGGTCAGTGACATAGGCCTAGTTTGGATTGTCACTGTACATGGTAACCACGCCGTGTCACTACGTTTTGAAGGTCTTTGTGCTTTCTAGTTGATAGCTAGTCTTCCAAAACCATTATTACACCCGTCTCACTATCTGTGACTTGTGTTGTGAGTTGTCAACGTTGACCACATGAAGTGAAATTCTTTGGTCATGGTCAGTGACATTTGCATACTTTGTTTTTTCACTGTGCATGGTAGCCACACAGTGCCACTACATATTGAAGGTAGTTGTACTTGCTAGTCGATAAGTAGTATTCACAAACCATTATCTTCCACTCTGACCATTTGTGACTCGTGTTATGAGTTGTCAAAGATTACCACACATGGTGACATGATTTGGTCATGGTCAGTGACATATGCCTACTTTGGTTGGTCATTGTGCATGGTATCCACAAGGTGCCACAACTCATTGAAGGTCCTTGTGCTTGCTAGTTGATACCTGCTCTTCCTAAGCCAGTGTTTCCCCCTCTGACCATTTGTGACTTGTATTATGAGTTGTCAACGTTGACCACACACAGCGGATTTTATTGGTCAAAGGCAGTACATATGCCTACGTTGGTCGGTCATTATGCATGGCAGCCGAACCGTACTACTACTGATTGAAGGTCGTTAAACTTGCAAGTTGATGACTGCTATTCCCAGACCATTGTTTCCCCCTCAGACCATTTTTGACTCGTGTTATGGTTGGTGAACGTTGACCACCCATATTGAAATAATTTGGTCAGGATGAGTGACATATGCCTAGTTTGGTTGTTTGGTGTGCATAGTAGCCACACAGTGCCATTACGTATTGAAGTTCTTTGTCCTTTCTAGTCGATACACAGGGTTCCCAAATCATTATCTCTCCATCAGATCATTTTTGACTCATGTTATGAGTTGTCAATGATGACCACACATAGTGGACTTCTTCTGTCATAGTCAGAGATGTATGCATCCTTGTATTGGTCACCGTGCACTCTAGCCACATCGTGCCACTACTTGTTGACGGTTTTTGTACTTGCTAGTTGTTAACTAGTGTTCCCAACCCATTGTTTCCCCCTCAAACCATTTGTGACTCGTGTTATGAGTTTTCAACGTTGACCACACACTGTGCAATTCTTTTGGTCATGTTCGGTGACATATGCCTACTTTGGTTCGTCATTGTACATGGTTACCATGTCGTGTCACTATACATTGAAGGTATTTGTGCTTTCTAGTTGATAGCTAGTCTTCCCAAACTATTGTTTCCCCCTCTGACTATTTGTGACTTGTGTTGTGACATGTCAACGTTGACCACATGAAGTGAAATTCTTTTGTCATGGTTAGTGACATATGCATACTTTGGGTTTTCATTGTGCATTGTAGCCACACTTTGCCACTACATGTTGAAGGTATTTGTACTTGCGAGTCGATAACTACTATTCGCAAACCATTATCTTCCACTCTGACCATTTGTCACTCCTGTTATGAGTTGTCAAAGTATAGCAAACATAGTGATATTATTTGGTCATGGTCAATGACATATGCCTACTTTGGTTGGTCATCGTGCATGGTATCCACACTGTGCCATAACGTATTGAAGGTCCTTGTGCTTGCTAGTTGATACCTGGTGTTCCCAAACCATTGTTTCCCCCTCTGACCATTTGTGACTGGTGTTATGAGCTTTCAACGTTGACCACACACAGCAGATTTCTTTGGTCAAAGGCAGTACATATGCCTACTTTGGTCGGTCATTGTGCATGGCAGCCAAACTATACTACTACAGATTGAAGGACATTGTACTTGCTAGTTGAGAACTGATATTCCAAGACCATTGTGTCAACCGGCATGATGCAAACGGAGTAGAAAAGAGGGCTGTCACAATAGCACCTGCCGTCCGCTCCTAGCATTTCAGCTAGGAGAAGATATCACCCTCAGGATCACGGTTCCACACTGAGAAGTTCGTAGGCAATCACTTGCTAGCAACTGTGTCCACTTAACACTTGGTCACTTTCGCGCGAGGTGCTAGTCAAAGACTAACTCTTGGGGCTTAGACCAACCAGTGTCTTTTTTGTACTGTTCCTTAGTTGGACAACTCTGTGAGGAGCATCTAAGGCCACATTGTGTAATTAGAATGAGGAATGAGCCTGGTACATATAGCCCTAGGCCTAGTTTCTAAGGTGTGTGGCTAGTGGCACTTTTGGGGTGGTCACTCCACACCACCTCACCAGTCCGCCAATTGGTGCATTCACTGTCCGCCAGGTGGCGCACTCTCCTCATGCATGGAGAAATGTTTAATAAACCTTCCCCGTGCTGGAAGGTCACAAACCTCCTGCGCACATCAAGACTCGATCACAAGACCTGTTGTTCCTAAGTCCAGCATGCTATCAGTTGCGCTACACTTCTGGTGTCTCGCTTGGACATGCCCCACAAACAAGGTTTGGGGGACTTACTCCAAGGGAGCAGTGCATGCCCAACCTGTCCGTCAAGCCATAGCAGTGGCCATGGGGTATAGAAGATCAAAAATCTCTCCGTTGCACCTTAGGCCACCTGATGTGGTAGTTTTCTTTGGCATGAGCCTGTAGCTCTAGGTTGTCTTTGTGCACGTCAACTTTCTTGGTCTTTAGTTCTCATCTCTTGCATCCACCATGCCGACTCCTCGAGCACCTGCAACATGCAAGTTGCTGTCTAATGGCTTTATCAAGAAGTCAGCAAGCATTTTATTGGTTGCTACGTGCTCCAGTTCCACGACACCGTTGGCGACAAGGTCACGTGAGTAGTGGTTTCGAATATCGATGTGCTTTGTACGCCGAGAGATCATGTCGTCCTCTGCCATAACGATGGCACTTTGGTTATCGATGCGGATGACCGTTGCTTCCTCTTGTGGTGCCTTGATCTCATCAAGCGAACTGCGAAGCCACTGCGTTCCCTTGTACACTTCGGAGAGTGCAATGCACTCCGCCCCAGCAGTAGAAAGCGAGACGTAGTCTTGCTTCTTGCTTGCCCACAAGACCGCACCGCCGTTGAGAAGACAGACAAATCTTGAGGTGGACCTCCTACCATCAATCCGTCCTCCCCAGTCCGCGTCCCTGTAGCATGTCAGTTGCAGCAAGTTTGACCCGTCTTGACCTCCAAAACGAAGTCCGACGTGCCGAGTTGTTTGAGGTAGCGAAATATTTGCTTCACAGCTTGCCAATGTTCTAGCTCAGGGTTGGTCACAAACCTGCTCACCTGACCCACGGCATAGGCAATGTCAGGTCGCATTCCCACCATCGTGTACAAGAGGCTCCCAACGACGGACTGGTACGGAATGGTTTGCATCTCCCACCGGTCTGCCTCATTGCATGGTGACATGGATGGGGAGAGCTTGCAATCGGTGGACATGGGTGTGCTGACGGGCTTCCAGTCCTCCATGTTGCAGCGCTTCAAGATGTTCATGATGTAATTGGTCTGGTTGAGCGCGATGGTGCCTGCTTTGCGGGTGTAGTGAACAGCAATCTCAAGGTAGTACTCGAGAGGTCCCATGTCCTTCATCTTAAACTTGCTGGCCAGATTTTTCTTGAGGTCTGTGAGGGCCTCCTACGAGGAAGAACACATGATGAGATCATCCACGTACAACGCCACGAGCAGCAAACCACGTTCATCCTCCCGCACGTACACGCTCGGGTCATTCTTGCAATGTGCAAAGGCGATCTCAGCCATGAAGCTGGCCATCTCCCTATACCAGATCCGTGGGGTCTGTTTCAGCCCGTACAATGCCTTCACCAGCTTGCACACCTTACCCTCGGGTGCTTTGACACCTTCCGGTACCTCCATTAGCACCTGGTTTTCGAGCTTCCAATAAAGGAAAGCTGTCTTCACATCCATCTGGTGGATCTCAATGTCTTTGGCGGCAGCAATGGCAAGCAGGGACCTGATTGAGGCAAACGTGACAACCGGTGTGAAGGTCTCATTGTACTCAGATCCTGCGTGCTGTGAGAATCCTTTCGCAACGACCCTTGCCTTGTACTTGTCGATGCTATCATCTTGCTTCCGCTTCAACCTGAGCACCCACTTTAAGCCCACCACGTGAGCGTTAGCGGGTCTGTCCACCAGCACCCATATGCCATTTTCTTCGATGGACGCAAGCTCCCTGTCCACTGCCTCCTTCCACTTGGCCACATCGGGCATTGCCAGCGCCTCAGCCACAGTGAGCGGCTCACCCCGAGCCAAACAGGACCACCTCAGTCCAGTCCAGCTTCTGATGTCAGCGTCGTACTTTGGAGTTGTTTTTCTTTTTTGTGTACTGCGACGTTGCATCGCTGGTGGATCTTTGCAATGTTGTTGCTCCTGTGCTAGTGGCTGCCCTGAATTCAAGTTTCTTCTTTTGAAGAGCCACAGGCCTCCGAGCTGTTTTCAGAGGCCTCGGACGTCTCCGACTGTGTCTTGGTGCTCGCCACTACGTCAGCCTGCGCAGCCGCTCTCCCTGCCACACCACTGTTCTTTACAGTCTGCTGTACAGGCACCAGTTGCCAGTTTTTGGGAGCTTGATCTCCTGACTCCAGCAGCACCAACCACTCTCCCTGTTCTGGAGCTTGCGTGGGATCAAGCATCTCTTCCTTGCCTGGTTTCCTCTCGTCAAAGGTTATGTCCCAACTGGTGATGAGTCTTCTTCCTGCCAGGTCCGACAGGCGGTAGGTCTTGTGGGCCGTCTCATAACCCACCATAACGCACTTTCGCGCTCTTGTATCCAGCTTGCCGGCACCCTCACCTGCCTGGACCTTTACTCATGCGGTGCAGCCAAATACTTTCAGGTGTGATGCGTCCGGCTTCTTCCCTGACCAAATTTCTTGTGGCGTCATCTGTTGCTTTCCCTTCTTCTTTCTGTGCCTGCCCAAAGCAGCCGCAAGAGTCAAATTGACGAGATAGCATGCCGTTCTTGCCGCTTCCGCCCAGAACCGCAGTGGAAGCTTTGCATCAAAGAGCATGCTACGCACCATGCCGATGGTGGTCTCATTCACCCGTTCGGCAACACCATTGCTCTGCGGCATGTGAGGTGTTGTGGGCTGATGGTTAATCCCATGTTGCCGCAACCAGCCCTTGCATGCCTCGTACTCTCCGCCGTTGTCGCTTTGCATCGCTTTGACTTTCTTTCCAGTCTGCCCCTCCACCATGGCGACAAAATCTTGCAACTTCTCTCTGGCCTCTCCCTTTGCTTTGAGGAAGAAGATCCACACCTTGCGACTGTGGTCGTCTATGAAGGTCAAAAAACACTTGCTACCACCATGTGACGCCATGCAAAAGGCTCCACACACGTCGGTGTGAATCAGGTCAAGGGCTGATTCTGCGCGGAGACCATTGCGCTCAAAGCACGTTCGCTTGGTCTTGCCTTGGAGGCAGGGTTCACACAGGCTGCCACACCCAACCGCATCCTTCTTGCAACCATCCATGCCACGGACCAGCTGTTGTTGCTAGGTGACTTGGAGCGTGCTATTTGCAACATGGCCAAATAGTCTATGCCACAGATCAGCGTCTTGGTCTTTTGCGGCAGAGGATACTTTTTCATATTTCGTTGGTGTGGTCTCCTATGTCGGTGTCAAGACCACCGCCTCCGCTGCACTCGCATGATCCTCGTTTTTGAGCTCGTTGCTGCCGTTATCTGCAGTTTATAGAGTCCGTCAACCCGTGGAACCTGTACCACAAGATCTTTGTTGGCGTAGAGGACCTTGATGCTCTTGTTCCTAGCGATGACCGCCTTCTTTTGCATGAACACGACCGTCATGTCGTTGTCTGTTTTCTTTTACACGGACAGAGGTTTTGCCGCAAAGGAGGGCATGTAGACCACGTCACGTAGCCGTAGATCCTTCTCTGCACCATTGAGGCTGATGCTCACCAGCTTGTCGCCCACGCCCTTTGCGTTCACGACGCTACCATTTGCACATCTGAACTGCTGATTGGTGGGGCTGATGGAGACAAATCCACCCAAGTCGTTGCCAGAGTGATGATCCGTGCCGGAGTCAAGCCCAAAAGCTCCTGGCCTGAGCAGTGCCGCTCCTTTTGCCGCAGGTGTGCTCTGTGCCATCATGTTGGTGGCTTCTTTGCCACCCTTTTTGCTGCCTTTGTTCCCACCGCTTCCGCCGTCTTCCTTCTTTGACGACCTGCACTCTCTTGCCCAGTGCCCAGGTTTTCCGCAGTTGCGGCAGTTTCCCTGTCGCTTGGGAGCCTTGCCACCATTGTTGCCTCCGCCACCACCGCTTGCGCTGCCGCGTTTCTGACCAGAGAATGACCCTTTGCTCCCGCAGCCACCGTAGCATGCAGCATAGGCTGAGAAATTAGCCTCACTTCCGCTGCGGCGCATGGCCTCGTTTCCCACGTACTTGGACACTGCCGTGTACGTCAAGTCATCCTCCTTCCAGCAGCCCATGACGGTGATCACTGGACTGCAGCTCTCCGGTAGTTCCATGAGGAGGATCATAGCTTGCATGTTTTTGTCAAGGTCCCAAATCATCTGGCAAACCTCACCAAGGAGTCCTTCAAACTCCTGTAGGAAATCGGGGGTTGATTCGTCCTCATTCACCCGCATGCTGATCAGCCGTTGTAGGACGAATAATCTGTTTGTGAGGGAGGTGGATTGGTGCACACGCTTGAGCTTGTTGTAAGCTTCGGAAGCCAGCATGTACCCGGCAATGATGGGAACATACTTCTTGGCTATCGTGTTGCTGAGGAATGACATGGCAATATCATTTTGATCCATCTATGCCTCATGTTTGGATGTGCCTTCCGCGGGAACCTGCTCCTCTCCCTTCAGTAGCTTGATGAAGCCACGCACTTTCATCGCCAGCTGAAACTGCCATCTCCAAAGGGGAATTCAATCCCCTCGAAAATGGGGATTACTCCCAAGGGTCCAAGACCTTGCGGCAGTGACGTAGTACTCGTATTTGCTCCACTGGTCTGCCCCGTGGTAGCCACTGTTTAGTTTGAGGACTGCCCTGCAGAAGCCTCCATCCTCCTGATGGGTCAACCATTTTTGTTTCCCTTATCCACTTCCCATGTCTATGCTGCATTGAGGCCGACGTAGGCTAATGTTAGCTGATGTGTGCTACCAGTTTTAGGATGCAGATCCGTTGCTTACCCCTCCAGCCAATATTCATCTGCAGATAGAGAAGATATCTACACCAACACGCCCAGGGTCTTGCCACCAACGGCAGAGCTTGTCCTGGTTGGGACACAAGGGTCGTGCCTCCAAGGGCAGAGCTTGTCCTTGGTCCCTGTGTGCTGAGTGCATACCAAGTCGTTGGAGCTGATGAAGCTGATGGAGTTGATGGAGCTGATGGAGCCGGCGTGCGTACCTGGAGAGAGCGTACCAGAGTAGAGCGAAGCATGCCTTACAACTGGTCAGTGTGGGTCCATAACCCTTTGTCAACCGGCCTGAGGCAAACGGACTAGAAAACAGGGCCGACACAATAGCACCTGCCGTCCGCTCCTAGCATTTCAGCTAGGAGAAGATATCACCCTCAGGATCACGGTCCCACACTGAGCAGTTCCTAGGCAATCACTTGCTAGCAACTGTGTCCACTTAACACTTGGTCACTTTCGCGCGAGGTGCTAGTCAAAGACTAACTCCTGGGGCTTAGACCAACTAGTGTCTTCTTTATACTATTCCTTAGCTGAACGACTCTGTGAGGAGCATCTAAGGCCAGATTGTGCAATTAGAATAAGGAATGAGCCTGGTACATATAGTCCTATGCCTGGCTTCTAAGGTGTGTGGGTAGTGGCACTTTTGGGGTGGTGACTCCAGACCACCTCACCATTCCGCCAATTGGCGCATCCACTGTCCGCCAAGTGGCACACTCTCCTCATGCATGGAGAAATGTCTAACAAACTTCCCCTGTGCTGGAAGGTAAAAAACCTCCTGCGCACATCAAGACTTGATCAGCAGACCTGTTGTCCCTAAGTCAAGCATGCCATCCGTTGATCAACACTTTAGGTGCAGACCTACTCCAAACAAGGTTTGGGGGACTTACTCCAAGGGAGCAGTGCATGCCCAACTTGTCCGTCAAGCCATAGCAGTGGCCATGGGGCATAAAAGAAGAGTACATTGTTTCCCCCTCTCACCCTTTGTGACTCGTGTCATGGTTGGTGAACGTTGACCACCCATATTGAAATTTTTTGGCCATGGCCAGTGACATATGCCTAGTTTGGTTGTTTGGTGTGCATAGTAGCCAGACCGTGCCACTACGTAATGAAGCTCTTTGTCCTTTCTAGTTGATGCATGGGGATCCTAAACTGTTGTCTCTCCCTCGTACGATTTCTGACTCGTGTTATGAGTTGTCAATGTTGACCACACCTAGTGGACTATGTCGGTCATTGTCAGTGACGTATGCATCCTTTGGTTGGTCACTGTGCATGCTAGCCACACCGTGCCACTACTTGTTGAAGGTCTTTTGACTTGCTCGTTGATGACTAGTGTTCCCAACCCATTGTTTCCCCATCTGACCGTTTGTGACCCGTGTTATGAGTTTTCAACGTTGACCACACACTGTGAAATTCTTTTGGTCATGGTTAGTGACATATGCCTAGTTTGGGTCGTCACTGTACATGGTTTCCACGCCGTGTCACTACGTATTGACGGACTTTGTGCGTTCTAGTTGATAGCTAGTCTTTCCAAACCATTGTTACCCTCTTTGAATATCCGTGACTCGTGTTGTGATTCTTCAACGTTGACCACATGAAGTGAAATTCTTTGGTCATGGTCAGTGACATATGCATACTTTGGTTTTTCACTTTGCATGGTAGCCACACTGTGCCACTACATATTGAAGGTATTTGTACTTGCTAGTCGATAACTAGTATTCATAACCCATTATCTTCCACTGTGACCATTTGTGATTCGTGTTATGAGTTGTCAAAGTTTACCACACATTGTCACATTGTTTGGTCATGGTCAGTGACATGTGCCTACTTTGGTTGGTCATCGTGCATGGCATCCACAACGTACTACAACGTATTGAAGGTCCTTGTGCTTGCTAGTTGATACATATTGTTCCCAAACCACTGTTTCTCCCTCTGATCATTTGTGACTCGTATTATGAGTTCTCAACGTTGACCACATTGAGCGGATTTCTTTGGTCAAAGGCAGTACATATCCCTACTTTGGTCGGTCATTGTACATGGCAGTCACTCCGTGCTACTATTGATTGAAGGTCGTTGTATTTGCTAGATGAGAACTGATATTCCCAGACCATTGTTTCCCCCTCTGACCATTTGTGACTCGTGTTATGTTTGGTGAACGTTGACCACCGATATTGAAATTCTTTGGTCATGGTCAGTGACATATGCCATGTTTGCTTGTTTCGTGTGCATAGTAGCCACAATGTGCCACTACGCATTGAAGTTCTTTGTCCTTTCCAGTCGATGCATAGGGTTCCCAAACCATCATCTCTCCCTCTGACCATTTGTGACTCGTGTTATGAGTTGTTAATAATGACCATACATAGTCGACTTCTTCGGTCATAGTCTGTGACGTATACATCCTCTGGTTGGTCACTGTGTACGCTAGGCACACCGTGGGACTACTTGTTGAATTTCTTTGTACTTGCTAGTTGATAACTAGTGTTTCCAACCCATTGTTTCCCGCTCTAACCAGTTGTGACTCGTGTTATGAGTTTTCAACGTTGACCATACACAGTGACATTCTTTTGGTCATGGTTAGTGACATATGCCTACTTTGGTTTGTCATGGTACATGGTTACCACACCGTGTCACTACGTAGTGAACGTCTTTGTGCTTTCTACTTGATTGCTAGTCTTTCCAAACCATTTTTACCCCCTCTGACTATCTGTGACTCGTATTGTGAGTTGTCAACATTGACCACATTAAGTGAACTTCTCTGGTCATGGTCAGTGACATATGCATACTTTGGTTGGTCATTGTGCATTGTAGCCACGCTGTGCCACTACACATGGAAGGTATTTGTACATGCTAGTCTATAACTAGAAATAACAAACCATTATCTTTTACTCTGACCATTTGTGACTCGTGTTGTTAGTTGTCAAAGTTTACCACACATATTGACATTCTTTGGTCATGGTCAGTGACATATGCCTACTTTGGTTGGTTGTCAAGCATGGTATCCACACCGTGCCAAAACTTATTGAAGGTACTTGTGCTTGCTAATTGATACCTGGTTTTCCCAAACCAATGTTTCCCCCTCTGACCATTTTTGAATCGCATTATGAGTTCTCAACGTTGACCACACATGACGGATTTCCTTGGTCGAAGGCAGTACATATGCCTACCTTGGTCGATGATTGTGCATGGTAGCCACACCGTGCTACTACTAATTGAAGGTCGTTGTACTTGCTAGTTGAGAACTGATAGTCCTAGACCATTGTTTCCCCCTTTGACAGTTTGTGAATGGTGTTATGGTTGGTGAACAATGACCACCCATCTTGAAATTCTCTGGTCATGGTCAGTGACATATGCCTAGTTTGCTTTTTTGGTGTGCATATTAGCCACACCGTGCCACTGCGTGTTGAAGTTCTTTGTCCTTTCTAGTCGATACATAGGCTTCCCAAACCATTCTCTCTCTCTCTCTCTCTCTCTCTCTCTCTCTCTCTCTCTGACCATTTGTGACTCCTGTTATGAGTTGTCAATGTTAACCACGCGTAGTGGACTTCTTCGGTAATAGTCAATAACGTATGCAT